>PYAF01004902.1:1983904-2004303 GCA_007407185.1 Glycine tomentella
ATGGACGCCTATGGATTATCCCAAGGAAGATCATCCACTTAAGGGCACATTCCCAAGGGGTCCATAGTCCACTATTCTCTGGCCAGAGAATGCACACCTAATTCTCATAAACAATACAAGACATGACACTCTCACAGTGTCAATCTAACATCAAGACCAACATGCCATAACGGCATTACCTCAATACACATCGCAACACCAGCATGGTGTTTCACTATCATAGTCATCATCATTCAACATCAAGGTGCCTGACATGTCATACGGAACAATCATCAATATACAGTATAACACTCTCGTAGTGTTAGCTTATCAGCAGGCACCAAACACTCACACAATGTTCATCTCATCACTAGAACATCAGGGTATGTCTCTTATACCCAATACAGCTCAATCCTCTATCCTAGTGTTTAACTACACTAGTTATCATATACATGGCTTATACACCTATCAAACACAACAATATCATACCTAACACCATCACAGCGTTAGGATTTCCATTCATCATAGACACTATCATTAATTAGAATACAACATAGTGTTCATTCTATCCCAAGCACATAATACAATCAAATAGTGACCCCAAGCAGGGAAATCACTCCAAGGAACACTGAACTTACCTGGTATGGCCGTGCTTTATCCTCATTCTTCAGCTGGTTGGTCCATGCTACTGACACCCTCGTGTCTCGCCCTCTGGCAATCAAATAGCACAGTCAACATTACAAATCTTAATACCAGGTATCTAACAACGGTACTCTACCGTTGAAATGAAAGGAAACTTAATTCCTTTCTGCAATCTCTCAATCGTCTAGCTTAGAGTTATCGGTCTAATCATCTTATCAGTCACTCACAAATCCTTAACAGGATTATTCTCAGCCTGACCATGGCCTCAGAGTCTTTTTAAGACTCTATATTAGACAATCCGATGGTCAATTAACTCATAATTTACCAGTTATCAATCCTGATCAAATCAAACATATTAATGCATATTCACCGTTTATTTGGCCCCATGAACAATTCTCATATAGGCACTTTGGTTCATTTCTATCTCAGAACCCCTTATCCATTCACTTTTTTTCCTATTCATACCAATCTCAAGTTCAAACCAAAACTTCATCAGAATTCCAATTTCAAAATCCCATATTACTCAAGACAACCTCCTGATCATACTTTTCTAAAGAACCTAAGCCTAATTCCAACCCTATCACAGATGGGTTACTATTCACCCCATTACCCAATTCACAAATTAACCGGTGAAAGCTGAGTTTCTTACCTCAAAACCGCTGAGGAAAGGCCGGAGAATCCCTCCTCCCAGCTCTAGCGTCCAAGAACCGCCTTCTTCTCCTCTCAGAACTCAGCTCTCTGAGGTTCCTCATGGAATGGGGTTTTCTCTCAATTCTCAGGTTGGAATTTAGCTCTCACAAGGTTCTAATCATGTTTATTGGTGATTAGGAGGTGTTTAGGTGAGATATGATGAAGTTAGGGAGCTTCCCATGCCCATCAATGGCTGCCTGGGCCAGAGGAAGAAGGAAAACAGTGTTTTTCCTCAGAAAATCGCGTGAATGGCCTTTTATACTGGTCCTGACCGACATGCCGCGCCCTTGGCGCCACTTTGGCGCTCTTGGCGCCAATTTCCAGCATCTGTGGCGCTCCTGGCGCCACTTTGGCGCTCCTGGCGTCAACTTCCAGCATCTGTGGCGCTCCTGGCGCCAGACTCCGTCGCTAAATCTGTCGCTAATTCTGTCATTAAATCCGTCACTAAGGCTTTTCCGACAGAATTTTATAAATTTAAATTTTTATTTCTTTTACTCCTTTTTATAAAAAGCCTAGGTTATTATAGAAACACAGCCTCTTTGCATATACAAGGGTACGATTGAGTACAATATCCCTCCTCCTTACCTGCACATAGCGTGGAGTCTCTGAGTAATGGGGTTACGTAGTTTTACAATGGAGAACTTTGCTGATGCTGAGGAAGATCAAGGACAATTTGTTTGCACCATTTGCTTTGAAATTTGTGATGGCTAGGTTCTGATGGTTTTATGTAATCATAGATTTTTTGCACAATGTGTTCATTATATAGTAGATAATGACAAGTAAATGTTTAGTGCCTTGAACCTAGCTGCAACTTAGACAATCTACAAAAGCTGACAACTTGATTCTTGGGTCTGATTCTTTAGAAGAAATAAAACCAAAACTTATATATTTGGTTGTGGAACATAATTGGAAGAGATGCCTATGTTGTGGACTTATTGTTCAATCCAAATATCCAAAATATTAAACTTTAATCTAAAATCTTAAAATAAATGTACAACGCACACATACAAACACAAGAATTTAACAAGGTTAAAAAAATATGCCTACATTTTCACAAACAAAGCATATATCTTTTCTTATTAATCACCAATATGGTTGCATGAGATAATATAATAAAATATACGATAATACCATTACGAGATCTCATTACATATACAATAGTAAAATTAGTTTCATAAACAACTCAAATGAGTGTTGCTGAAAAAGGAGATAATTTGCAATGATTGCAATGATTGTTGAATTCCCAGTGCCCCGGATGACCATATAGTAAGTTTCTGGCCATATAGTAAGTTTCCTCTCTTTCATAGCTAGCCAACTCTTGAGTAGTGTGTTTGCCCAACTTTGAACATCTCCATATCTTCAATGACTGATCTGTTGTTTTTTTTTGTTTTTTTTTTTTTTTGTGGATCCATGGTCAATGTGTTAAATGAGACATGATGCTCAAAGTTGATATAACTCCACTTTTTTTCTCTTGAATCATTCATGTGTTCAAAAAATATAAAATAGATTTTATTGACATAATACAGGTGTAACTAAACACAGTCCCAAAGACATAAGAAACAATTTCATTAACAAGAAATAAAATGACAAGAAATGTACAATATCACATTACACATCCAATATCTTGTAAAATTAGTTTCATAACCAACTGTAAGATACTTTGAGGTCTCAAGAAACTAAAAATCATAATTAAAGTAATTATAAAAAATCTTAAAAACAAACTTATATAAACAAATTAATTTGTCTTTTAATTTATAGCATTAATTTGTCTCTTATAAGGTCCACTCTTGACTCTGTCTCTATTTTATGTTTTAACTAACGATAGATTTAATTTCATAGTATTTATTTTGTTTTTATATAATTTTCCCCCTCATTATCCTATAAGTTGGTTAACTTTTTTAGAAACAAGTTAAAAGCATCTAAAAACTTTAATAAAAAACAAATCTTCTTAAATAAAATGAGACGTCAAACAAACTTTTTTAATAAAAAAATAGATTAAGGTAAGACATGTCTCCTTGCAAGGTGAGGGAAAACTATTAATCTTAGAAAAAAATAATATTGGAATTCATATATCGCCTACCTACAAGAGAGTATAATAATCTAATTCAAATCACACAACTTGTATCAATTGTAAAAGCTACGACTGAAGCAATCATGTTGACGATACAGTACCACAATATGTCAGTGAGAAGAACCCAGATGAGTACCTCACATCCAACTATTCCTGAGAGGTGGAATATTATGGCCGGACCTTGCAAGTTGGTGTCAGCCATGGATGCCAGGCCATGGCAAGTTATAGCGGCAACGAAAAGGGACATGGTTGGAGTTGATGATAGGAAGGGATTGGTCTCTGGCTCTGTATACTTTATTTGAATTGAACCTAACAGCAAAGTAAATAGAAAAACGTACAAGGCTTTCCCATTTTCCGTTGTGTGTGTGTTGATCAGAAAGATGGTTGGGACTTGAGAGAAGAAAATACTTTGTTGATAGTAGAGAGAAAGTTTGAGCCTTTGTGAGAGGGATGAGGGGGTACTCTATGTGAGCATGCATATTGAGGTATATATATCCCTTCTTATAAAGAAATGGAAGAAGAAGGCTTTCCCATCTGATGATGGTCGTACAGAATACTAGAGAACGTCAAATTTGAATAGATAATATAAAAATTTGAATAGATAATATAAAAACAGTGACACTAAATTTATTCAAATTTGACATTATAGCTGTACGTGTAGCTAGCAAAAAAATGTAATCATATCAAATTTTAAATAATGTCAAATTTTATTTTTAAGTAGTAATAAATTTTATTTTTTATTTTAATTAATTATATAAATATATATAATTATTAAAAAAGTTCCATCACTTAATAATCATAAATTTTATTTTTTAAGTAATGTCATAATCATTGGTAATGGCTGATGTAGGGGTGGTTATTCCCATAATCCAAGGTGACTATTGTCCAAGATGACTAACCATATACGAAATGAATCCAAAGTGACTATAATCCAAAATGACTAAACAAATGAATAAATAATATAAAGACAAAGTGACAGATATTGACCATATTGCCATGGACTGGAAAATTATATTATAAAATAATATTTGAAATTTTAATAAATAATATAAAATACTAGTATTTGAGAATAATATAAATTATATTATTTTATTGAATAAATTATATTATTTATTAAAGTGTCAAATATTATTTTATATTAATTTGATAAATTTGACACTTTAATAAATAATATAATTTATTCAATAAAACAATTTAATTCATATTAGTATTTTATATTATTTTAATAAATAATAAAACAATTTAATTCATATTAGTATTTTATATTATTTTAATAAATAATAATAAATTATACATCAAATTTATCAAATTAATATAAAATAATAATTGACACTTTAATAAATAATATAATTTATATGAGTATTTTATATCCAATGTCAGTCCAGCATGGATCCACTTTATATCCTTTTATATCCAATGTAAACACCACGTATCAGTGGAGCATGCATCAACTTTACTCCGGACAATATAAAGACAGTGACAGATATTGACTTTAGTAGCGAGAAAGTGGGTTTATATAATACTGTCACTTTCTATCAAAAATATGAATGATTTTATACCATATGAGTTGTGCGTAAATATAAATAAGGGAAATTTAGTTTATAGGTTTTAATCAGAAAAAAGTTTAAAATAATTAAATTAATTCAGTTTGTCAATGTTTAATACGAAATAAGATTGGTAAAAAAATAGAAAATTAGAGTTTTGACAGTTTTTAGCAAAAGTTAATCAATGAAGAATCAAATATACTTAATTTCTTTTTAAAAAAATTAAACATTATTTTTTGGCTTCATATGATCGATCTTCATTTTTTTTTCCTTCAAATGGTATCATACGAAGCCAAATCTTAAACGTTTACTGCTCAAACGGCAGGAAAGGCAAGCGAGGTCAAATCTTGAACAACAGTACAGCACCAGTTGAAAGTGGATATTCTGACCACAAATTAATTAGTGAGTTATTCCAATGAAAAGAAAAAGAACGAAGTTTGTATTGGATATGATGGAGAGAAAGAATATACTAACACAATTTATACTTTAACGCATTTTAATTCAAAAACTTTTTGTTTTATTTCTTTTTTTTTATTTCAATCTTCTAAATCAAACACAACAAAAGAAAAAAAGTAAATTAAAATATATAATTTAATTAAATAAAACAAGTTTAAAAATATATAGATAGATTAACCATCTTCGATAATATAACATGCATAACTCAAAATAAACACTTGATATTGATTTATTGAAGACGATGCAAAATGATGGAATTTGTGTAAGCCACCCATTAAAAACGCTCAAACCCACGTCACAATTCAAGAAATCAATCATAATTAATTTAACATGTGTTATTATATATTTGTATTGTCTGTGTTGTGTGTCTAAAAAGTCATAATTAATTTAATTATTTATATTATAGAATTAATTATTTTAATTTCAAATATTTTAAATTAATTTAATTTGTAAAATTAATTGTTTTATAAGTGGTTAATAATCATTTTTTTAGATGAAAAAACAATCTACGATATGAAAGATGAGTTTTTAAATGATTGTTTTTCTATTTCCAAGACTTGCTTTCTCTTTCTGTAAGGTTTGTGAACAGTGTAAGCCTGACTTTTCTATGCAACGGTGACTTGATTGGCTCCTTCACAAGTACCTACATGTCAATTAAAGATAATCTCACCACTAAGCCGAGGATCTATTTAGTATTATATGTCACAAACACAAATATTATATATTATTCATAATATTATAATTTAATTATATTTTATATAAAGTTATACCAATCAACTAATGACTTACTAAATCGATTGTTAACTAAATGATTCAATATTCCAATTGAATCAATGATTAGTTTGAGTTTAATAAATGTGATTTCATATTTTAATAGATGATTTATGTAATTAACATTTTCAAACATCATTTTATAAAGATTTTATATAAAAATTTATGTATAGTATGTTATTTGAATTTTTTTTCTTAAATATGTTTTTCATACTTAAAAATAAGTCATTTTTATATTATTATCTTATATTCAGGTATTTTTGGTCAATTATTACCTAAATTTTTTATGTTTCAACGTAATATTTGTCAAAGAATACATTTTAATTTTTATTGAAAATTCGTGATCAATCTCCTTTTGTAACACTTACCTCCCTCAAAAGAGAAATGTCCTAAACCACTAGACGATGGGAGCATACTTGCCTGATCGCCATTATACTAAGTTCATAGTATGCATAGTTTTTTGGAATTTTCAATATAATGGAATAATATCATATGAGAGAAGAAAACACTGTCCAGAAATGCAACAGCTGTTGAATAGAAAGCTTAATCAGCCCACAAAGGCTATTGAGTATGCCAATTATCCAATTCTTCTTTTTAATATTTTTGTTTCACGCTTAAGTTCTGTCTCTTCATAATACAATATTTATGTCATTATACTGTTCTTGTACTTTTTTGCTATTTGCCTGTTTCTAAATGAATCCATGGTGGGTGGTCACTTGCTTAATTATTCCAATATAAAAACATTCATGATGGGAAGGTAAAGACAGTGTTTCTGCTGACTTTTTTATGAGCACCTGATGACAAAAAAAAAATAAAATTATGTAGCGCTTCTAGATTAATGAAAATATTGAACAAAAATAATAAATATTGGTGTATTGGATTTTGAGTATAGCATAAATAGTTCAATGGGCAACATCATGTAGATTTAAACTTATGTGATTAAGGAAAATAAAGTTCATTTATTTTATATATGATATTCACATACATTTGTATGTTTTTTTTTTAATATTATCATAATCGTCTGTCTGCTTAAGTTAATTAAATCAGATCCAGTCCTTTTGTCACCTCAGATGGATGAGGTATCCCTTTATTGATGAGAACTCTTTTTAGGAATCCTGATTAATTTTGGAAGATTCGTGATGACCAACAAAAGGAATGCTTTTAGTATTATATTATATTATATTTTTTGATGTTGCATATTCTTCTATAGTTATAAGTTATAACTCCTAACATCCCTCCTCTTTTAATATAACAAAATTAAAATTTTAAATTTTAAAAAATATGACAAGTATATTTTTTTAAAATAATAAGACCAAAATTACTGATTTAAAAAAAATGTTGATTAAAATTATATTTAAATCTACCATTTAAATATAACATATTTTTCTTATAAAATATATATTATACACTTCCATCATTATGTTGATTTCTAAATTTATATATATAACACAATATTTTGTGTTTGACACAATCAGAAATAAAAATATAATTTTGTTATATATCTCAATCTTTTACAAAATAGAATAATCTTTCATTGGTATTTGTGTTAAATACAAAATAAAATTATAATTTTACTGTATTTTCAACACAATAAAATCATAATTCTATTTCAGTATAATACAAAGAAATGGACCAATCTCAAATGACACGCACAAACGAATATCAAACCAGTGAATCTCGAATGACACGCACAAACGAATATCAAACCAATGAATGAAGTTCAAAGGAGAGATTTTATTTTGAAAAAAGGAGAAAAAATGACTGTTGAAGATACTAAAAAAGTAGGCTATTTCAAAATGTAATTCTTGATGATTTTTTACTGCAGAAGATATTAAAAAAGTATTTTTTAAAATTAAAGGACTAGAAAAAAATTCGAGAGGCTAAAAAACATGACATAAATTTGAGTGATAAAAACATATTTAAGTGGTTAAGCTATTTTTGGTCATAAATCACATAATAATCTATTTAAATAATGTTTTATTTGACTTTAATTTTCTTTTCTTTTCGGAGACTCAACTTATCGTTCACTCCTAGTCCTATGTGATTTTGTGCAATATAATAAATAAATAAATATAGTATATTACACTCTTGAATCTTAAGATTCACACGCGTTGTTAATAAAATATAGTTTATTACACTCTTAGTTCCTATCTTTTAAACTACAGATGGCAGAGACAAAAGTCAAGTTTCAATTCCAATTTATTGTTTGAACTATATTCCCAATTCCTAGACCTTGGAAATTTTAAGTAATAAAGCAGTGGCGTAGTTTTGAATACATTCCGCAAGACATTATTATGTTGTTGGTTTGATTCAGTAACATAACGACACAAAATCAAAAAGCCTTTACAATATGATTTTTTTTTAAGTACAATACTGTATGATTTTTCAAAACGCTAGTTTTATAGGGTAGGGGATTTTCAGTATTTACAAATAACGTTTTTTTATCAGTAATGAAATAAGAAAGGATTTGCAACGAATACTGAAATTTCCATAAATTAGTTTCCAAGCATAATACAATCTCTAGCTGTCTTCTGGTAAGAAAATTATTGGTGTATGTCCAATCGAAGGTCATGCAGATACAAGGGGGATGACAAAGATCTACCAAGAATCATTGGCGGATCTACAACACAGTTAAAATGAAAGTGTGTATATGCATTTTCTCATTTTAAAAAATTATATATAATTATCTAATATTTTTATATTTTATCCCTTTAATTTTATATATTTAAATCCATAATTCTCATATTTCTAAATTTATATTTTATACTCTTTAATTTTATATATTTGAATTTATCATTCTCAATTACCCCCACTGATCCATAATTCTAGATCTGTCACTGTCGAGGACCAAGTGTGTTGACAAACACCAATCGGTGTAGTATTTTTGATAAATATTCAAAAAATGTTCTCATGAGGATTTGATTGTTTTGTGTAAAATCAAGTTCTATGCAAAGTAAATAGTTTGTTTTAGTGAAATAAGTTCAGAAATTAAATTCTATGATCTAAAGAGCAATGTAAAAACAGGACAGATTTTCACACAAGCAAGTTATCAAATACATAATATGCACAAATTGTAAACAACAATAAAATGGAATAGTTGGGGATAAATCGGATTATGGCGATGCTAGACAACATCTCAGTAATAATATAAGATTTTCTCCATTTAATATAATCCTAGTTTCATCTCAACTCACTCTTTAACCTTGATTTCTCAAGTGAAAGAGACTAAATCATTTAACTCCACTCCTAATCCCTTAGCAAGTGCATTGAAATGATTTGGTTAAGAACAAGAGTCATCAAGAGATTAATAAACATCACTCTATCCCTATATGAGACATTCATTAGATGCTAAACTCAAATCTTGAGATTTAAAGCTTTTTTGAATGACAATAAAAACAAATAGATAAAGTACTTGGGTGGTCAAGTCAAGAACAAGGTATTAAAATCAGAGAATAGCATTAACATTGAATATACATTAAATAGATAATGAAAAATTTACATAAGAGTTGCTAGTAAACCAATTTTCCAATTACAAGAAGGTTAGTTACTCTTACACACATGAGAAAACACCACACACACACAAAAAAAATAAAAAAATATAGAAAAGTAAGAGAAAAGATGAAGACTGAAAAATATGTAAGTAACACGAAATCCTAAGTGGATATTGTAACATCCTAGATTATCAAATTCTAAAAAAAAAAAAAAAACAAGTTATAAACAAATGAGGACATGCTCGCTCAGCTCAATTACATAAATTTCCTAAAATTATCTAGACAGAGGTAATTGTAATTCGCTCAACGAGCAAATAACTCACTAAGCGCCTTCAAAAACTCGTCCAGACCTCTTCAACTTCCAGACACTTGACATGTGGCCTTCTGTGTTGCCCTTCTCACGCTAAGCGACATCAGACTTGCTAAGTGAGCCACTTAAAATAAAAGTACAAAAGAAAACTTAAAGACATTAATCCTTTACCTTTTACCATT
Organism: Glycine tomentella; assembly: GCA_007407185.1. Lineage (NCBI taxonomy): Eukaryota > Viridiplantae > Streptophyta > Magnoliopsida > Fabales > Fabaceae > Glycine > Glycine tomentella. The sequence goes on from PYAF01004902.1 coordinate 1,994,041, forward strand.
TGCTTCAAGCATCCAAACTTACTTCCCTATATATCTAATCATCCGCCGAATCCCGTCTGCATGTGTGAGTAAATGCAGAAGAAAAATTTATACTCTCAATATGGAACATGACATGTCCAGGATTCTTGACACATGACCTTCTATGTTTCTCTTATCGAGCTAAACGATAGCGGACTCGCTAAGCGAGGCACTTCAAGCTTCAAATTCTCCAATTTCCTTATTAATAAACTGATATTCTACAAAATACATTTAAAGCTAATAAATATGCTAGAAATTAACTTCAAGAGACTAAACCCTAAAAGAACACTAAATTCTAACTTATTAGGATCAAACTAAGCATTAAAAGAGAATAAATACGATAATTCTTGTGAAAAATAGGTGCAAAAAGTAAGCATGCACAATTATTATCACCAATCCAGTGGTTTGAAGTCTCTCATTGATTCTAATGAAAACAATGGAAATGAAAAGGGAAAAAATGAGATTGAATCAGTTGATCTGATTCTACTGGTGAATTTAGGGCTGGAGATGAGAAAGGAAAAAGGTAAGATGGATGGTATTGATTTTGCTGAAGAACTTTATTTTTTTATGCAATAAGTGTTGTGGAAGAAGGAGATGCAACGGATGCTGTTGTAGAAATTTTTTTTATACACAATGGAGAACTTTGCTATGCTAAGGAAGATAAAGAACAGTTTGTTTGCACCATTTGCTTTGAAATTAGAGATGACTAGGTTCTGATGAGTTAATGTAATCACATATTTAGTGCAAATGTGTAGCACGTATGAATTATGCAGTAAAGGATGGCAACATAAATGTTCATTGCCCTGAACCTGGCTGCAACTTAGGACTTAGAATAAGAGGACCTCTAAGCAATTCTCCCTTGAGACTTATACGAAGATGTCAAACTACAAAAGTTAACAACTTGGTTCTTAGGTTTGTGCCTTTAGAAGAAATAGAACCAGAGCTTCTAAATTTGGTTATGGCATAATTTGAAGAGATGTCCATGTTATGGAGTCATTGTTCAACCCAAATATCCATAATACCACACTTTAACACAAAACCTTAAACATACATGCGACACACACACGAACACATGTACAAGAATTTAATGAGATTTGACAAGTATGTTAATTTGGATCAACAATAGGGTTTGTTTAGATATAGGGGAGTAAGTTTGGATATGAGTTTTGTTAAGACATTAATCCTTTTGTTATTAATCAACAATAGGGTTAGATGAGTTTATATGTGTAGTACAATATCTCACTACTCATACAATATCTTGTAAAATTAGTTTCATAACCAACTAGAATAGGTGTTGTTGAAGAAGGGGATGAAATTGGTGGTGTTGAAGAATTTTTTTCGATGCAATGGAGAACTTTGCTGATGCTGAGGAAGATCAAGGACAATTTGTTTGCACCATTTGCTTTTAAATTAGAGATGGCTAGGTTCTGATGGTTTTATGTAATCATAGATTTTTTTGCACAATGTGTTCATTATATAGTAGATAATGACAAGTAAATGTTTAGTGTCGTGAACCTAGCTGCAACTTGGACAATCTACAAAAGCTGACCAACTTGATTCTTGGGTCTGGTCCTTGCAGAAATAAAACCAAAACTTATATATATGGTTGTGGAAATAATTGGAAGAGATGCCGATGCTGTGGACTTATTGTTCAGTCCAAATATCCAAAATATCATATTTTAATCTAAAATCATTCAAATATTCAAAATATCATATTTTGATTTAAAATCTTAAGACAAATGTACAACGTACATATACAAACAAAAGAATTTAACAAGGTTAAAAAATATGCCTACATTTTCAGGAACAAAGCATATATCTTTTCTTATTAATCACCAATATGGTTGCATGAGATAATATAATAAAATATACGATAATGTCATTACAATATCTCGTTACATATATAATAGTAAAATTAGTTTCATAATCAACTCAAATGAGTGTTGCTGAAAAAGGAGATAATTTGCAATGATTGCATCATTATTGAATTCCCAGTGCCCTGGATGGCCATATAGTAAGTTTCCTCTCTTTCATGGCTTGCCAACTCTTGAGTAGTGTATTTGTCCAACCTTTAACATCTCCAGATCGTCAATGACTGATCTCTTGTTTTTTTTTGCGGATCCATGGTCAATGTGTTAAATGAGCTAGACAGGATGCTCAAAGTTGATATAACTGGGTTCAAAAAATATAAAATAGATTTTATTGACATAATACAGATGTAAGTAAACACAGTCCCAAAAACATAAGAAAGAAACAATTTCATTTACAAGAAATAAAATAACAAGAAATGTACAAAATCACATTACACATCCAATATCTTGTAAAATTAGTTTCATAACCAATTCAATGAGGGAATCTTGTAAGATACTTTGAGGTCTCACAAGAAACCAAAAATCATAATTAAAATAATTATAAAAAAATTAAAAACAAACTTATATAAACAAATTAATTTGTCTTTTTATAGCATTAATTTGTCTCTTATAAGGTCCACTCTTGACTCCGCCTCTATTTTATGTTTTTACTATGGATAGATTTAATTTTCAAAGTATTTATTTTGTTTTTATATAATTTTTCCCTCATTATCTATAAGTTGGTTAACTTGTTTAGAAACAAGTTAAAAACATCTAAATTCTTTAATTAAAAAAAATCTTCTTAAATAAAATGAGACGTCAAACAAACTTTTTTAATAAAAAAATAGATTAAGATAAGACATGTCTCCTTGCAAGGTGAGGGAAAACTATTAATCTTAGAAGAAGAAAAAATATTGGAATTCATATATCGCCTACCTACAAGAGAATATAATATTCTAATTCAAATCACACAACTTGTATCAATTGTATGAATAGAAAGACTTGATAAATTGAATGTGTTAGTCCTAGGAGTTTGGAAACAGAGGAGATTGCCAACATTCTACTCGTGAAAAATCTTTTAGTGCGTTGTGATCGTGTTGTAAAAACTGTTCGTCCTGGGAAGAAATAAAAAGCTGTCTACCTGGCATGCACATTTGAGCATATTTTAAGTGTTATTTGTAAAAAAACAAATGCTTGGAAAAAAAATATAAAAGTTTTATCATTTAAAAAGTTCTTTGAATTTAATATTCAAATAAGTCATTTGAGCATATTTTAAGTTCACTTGAAGATTAAATTTTTCTCTCAAAATTCTCCATCCAAACATCATTAAGAACAAAATTCACCTTTTTTTATTATTTCCAATAGTGTATATTAAAAAATTGCTAAATTTGTCACTTTATTATAGACGATTTAGGACACATATATTAGCCCAAAAGTCCATGAGAGTCATAGGACAAAGCTTATATAAATCATAAATCGCAAGTACAATTTATAAGATATAGTTTATCTAGACTTATAACTCATTAGCATAAAATTTTCACAAGATTAAAGGGGTTGAAGTTTATAGTCAAACCTATAATCCTAGATATAAGGTGAACTTGACAAAAAACTGAAAGGGGAAGTATATATAGATGATGGATGATGCAATCTATCAAGTTTTCAAATGTGTTACTTGATTAAGTCATTAGTTTTTTAATGACTTCATCATTTATATTCTTGTTTTTATTTTATTTTATTTAAGTTGTAATCATTTATATCTTTTTACACACATATTAACATATAAGTTGGATAGACATATTTATCTTTATTATAAAAACTCTAAGTAATATATATCTTTTAACACATATATTAGTTTGATAAATGTAAGACATACGGTTAACTTGATAGATAAGAGAAAATGTGGAAACAAAGAAATTGTTGTAAAAATAATTGATTACTTTATGAGGCCCATTTTGAAAATCATTATTGAAAAAAAACAATCAATCAATTACTCTAATAAAAAAAGGGGTCTATTTGCTAAAACTTATTATTGAAAAACTGGTGTTACATTGGAGAAAACTCTGTCAAAATCTATCCTCAAATCCTATTTTTGATTTCTTGAAGATTGCTTCAAGGTTGCACACTGGAGTTTGTATGTTATTGGTACTTGATGTTGAGCAAGATTGCAAGTATTGAAGAAGATTTCAAGCACTTTAGGGTAAACATCGATCCTAAAAGAAGAGTTGCGTAATTGGGTGTAATATCTAAGAATGATGAGTAAGGTATCTTGATTGTATAATTAAAGTTGTAGTGAATTTTTTTTATTGGAGTTGATTGAAATCTAGATGTAGCTCTTATTGGTAAAGAGGGAATCAATATAAAAATTAATTGTGCAATTTTATACCTCTTTATTTTTTTTTAATATAGTTATTGATTCAGTTGAGTTGTCTCTTAAATATATTGAATTGTACCCACCAAGAAAAACATGAGAGGCAATCCTATATGCACAAGTGTTGTCTCTCATAATATGTAACCAACTAGAAACCTCATACAGTTTGTTAATTCTATACAAATTTATAAGCTACTTTAAGAGTCCAACAAAGATTCACATTCAAGCGAAACACAATGCCAACCCTCGCTTTATGGGGTCCAATTGACGAGGGAACTCTTCAATCTAGTACATTAATTTCATGAACTGAAAAACGCCAGAGACAAGAAAATAACCTTCTTGATTAAGATTGACCAGCTCTCTTTGTAATCAAAACAAAAAATTAAGAAGTACCGTGTCATCCAAAACATGAGAAACAATCTGATTTTGTCATATGGATTCTGAACCTAATTTTGGGTGCTTAAATTTATTACTCAGGGCCGGTCCTGGGGCAGGGTCAACAAGACGCCCGCTCAGAGTCCAAAATTTTTTTATGAGTAATTTAAGTAAAATTTATTTTTTTAAAAAATAAAATAAACATAAAATCTATGTTAGGGATTTATTTTATGTGTTAGAGACCCATTTTTTCATCTCTTAGTTTTAATATTATTTGTATTTCAAAAAATTTGTGTGTCAGGGGTCCATTTTTTCCATCCCTTAATTTTAATATTATTTGTATTTCAAAAAATTTATGTATTAGGGGTCTATTTTTTGTGTGTTAGAGGTCTATTTTTTTCATCCCTTAGTTTTAATATTATTTGTATTTCAAAAATTTGTGTATTAAGGGCCCATTTTTTCCATCCATTAGTTTTAATATTATTTGTATTTCAAAAAAATTGTGTGTTAGGGGTCCATTTTTTTCACTTCGCCCTGGGCCAAAGAATTTTCAGGAACTACCCTGTTATTACTATAGATATAACTTCATCAATTAGCCTTATTTTAATTTAATATTAAATAAAAGTTAAAAGTAAATGTAAACTAATTAACATAAAAATATACAATTAACCTTAAATGAGCTTGAAATCAATAATCAAAAACCAATAAAGACAAATCAATTTTAAAAATAAAGGAATAATTCACACTTAAAAATCTAAATATTTAAATTTAATAAATAAAAACAAATTAGCTAGATTCAAAACAAGAATATTTGTTGTTGCACTACTTGTTGGGACAAGGTCACACTCCCAGGTCCCAGCCCACGAAAAAAATAAGTCAAAATCCTCCCTCCTTCAACCATGCATGTGCATATTAAATGAAGAGTAGAGAAAATCAAAAGAAGTATTATAATGTGAGTGTTATTTAGGGTTTGACGAGCCGTTATTATAGAATTAATCAGCATTCCCATTTGTATTCCCTTTCCTGACACTAACGCGTAACGTTTCCAATTTTCTAACAACGAACAAAAAAGATAATAAAATTTTTAAATTGAATAAAAGAATAATATGAAATTTTTACTAAAATAATAAGGATAAAATTAAAAAGAAAAAATTAATAATTTATTTTCATAAATGAAACTTATAAGCTAATGAAAGAAAATTATATGTTCCTAAATTTTTACCAAACATAACATATAAAAGTGACCAATACTGATTTTTAGAAATTAATCAAGAACAAATTGTTTGATACTCCACGTTACCAATGCCATGCTAAGAAACACATGCACATAGTCGAAAATCAGTTTTAAATTTACTTTCTTAAGATTAAGAGTGATTGCTTTTGGAAGACAGTCGAAAATCAATTTTAGCCAGACTGATCGACCATTTCCTGCGTTCAATCTATTTAGAAGCTTAATAAACGAAGTCCATATCTTTGAAATCCCCACTATGGTAATGCCAACAAGAATAGAAAATAAAGACCCAAATTAATGAGAAAATGACTTGTAACTGTGAAATAACGGAAAAGTACAAGTGACCGAGAATTAAGGTAAAAACCTTAATTAAAATAGAAGATATAAAATCATAAATTTTAAAATGTGATCATTAATATAGTTATATAATAAATTTATTATTATATTAATAATCTTATTATACCTCTGTGTATTGTTCGAGTTAATATATAAGTACATAATAATAAATTTGTGAATAAATTTACAGATTTGTATTACATGTGTCAATATACAAATGATACGTATCATTATACGAGGAGGGTTTATAAAGTGGAGACAAAGGGGGGTTTACACCTTTATGTTCAACATCCTTCAAAACTGGTCGTGACTGAGTAAAATAGAAAGTGCAAAACATTGTAGTTAACTAGTCAATTACGTGACAATTAATAAGTTACAAAGTTTTATATGGTAGTACCTAAATTTTGCTGTTATTATTGTTTTTTTACTCTTTGTTGATTTCTATTAATTCAGATTTAAATTAAAATTCACATTATATTCTCTCTCTATGTGTCTCTCTCTTCCATTTTTAAGCTTCTACCTTCCTTTCTTTTTTAACCTCCTCGCCAACTCTATGATTTACCGACATTTTATAATATTATGATCAATCTTTTTTAGAACATTAAACAATCTACATGCTGATACTACAAATACAAAGTCGTAATAAGAAACACTGCATGAACCCAAAACTGGACAACTTTGATGACTTTTGGAAAAAAAAAAGTCAGCTCCTTTTTCGTCCAATACTTTTATCGAGCCGAGGTTATGTGTGAACATCAAAATATATAACCCCAATTAATGTACCTGCACATGATCACTATATAGTCCCCATCCCTCGCGGCATAAACTTTCTCTCTACTATCAAGACAGTATTTTCTTCTCCCAAGTCCCAACCATCCTTCTGATCAACACACACAATGGAAAATTGGAAAGCCTTCTATGTTTTTCTGCTTACTTTGCTGTTAGGTTCAGTTCAAATTAAGTATACAGAGCCAGAGACCAATCCCTTCCTATCAACTCCAATCATCTCCCTTTTCGTTGCCGCTATAACTTGCCATGGCCTGGCATCCATGGCTGACACCAACTTGCAAGGTCCAGCCATAATATTCCACCTGTCAGGAATAGTTGGATGCGAGGTACTCATCTGGGTTATTCTCAGTGACATATTGTGGTACTGTATCGTCAACATGATTGCTTCAGTCGTAGCTTTCTTATGCTTCTTCAATCACATTCGTAACATCTTTGCTTCACCTTCAACCGTTGATCATGAGATGCCAATTATAGAATGTTAGATATTTGGGTATGATAATCCTGGATAACTTCAAAGAATCGTGTTCGTACACTTTCCGAACAAAGTATTTCGACCCTATTCTTGCCTGGGTTCACGAAATCCTTGTTGGGATAATTCTTTGAAGAACAATCTGCTTCTGGCAATAGAGAACAGATCAGGAATGTAGAGAGAAAGTATGATTTTCGTATATCTGAAATCTGAGGCCAAATGACTCCTTATATAGGAGTTTTTCCAAACAATGCAACTCTTTGCTGCTCGCAACCTTTCCATCAAAGGTAGTTATATGTGTATGGTTATGATGGGAAGTTAACAGCGGTTAACAGCGGTTGAGATAAGAGTAGTTAACTATAGTAAATCACTTTACTACTAAAATCCATTGATGACACTAAAATCACCAACATAGAAATGCAGCCGCCGGAAGATCGGGTGTAGCAGTATTTAAGATAAGCCTGCTGTGTGTGTTCTTACCCATCCAATAAGTTGCATGTTCTCGTGGGTAGTTTTCTTTATATATGTGTCGTATGTGTACTTGTGCCACAGTGAAGCGAAATAGTCCTCTCTCTCTCCAGCATTATTATGTAAGGTACTGATTGCTTCGTTAAGCAACCAGCGGTGGCAATGCAAGAAGTTCCGGTACCGATTATTATAACCTTTGTTGCTTCCTGCATCCTCTTCTTTGCTTCTTTCTCCCTTATTGTTCTAAGAGGCTGTATTATGAATTATGATGAACTACAGATATATTAATCTAAACCTTGTTATTGTTGTATAATAGGAGTTGTGTTGTTTCAGCATATCATATACGATAGACTAAATGATATTTTGGTTTATTATATTTTAGTTTTTTGAAACATCTCTTGTAAACCTATACAAAAAGTCATGAGGAAACCTCTCTTGTAAACCTTTGATTTCTAGTTTTTTGAAATCTTGAGATCCATATCGTCTTTGCACTTTGCCGCTTCAACCTTCAAGTTCTCACTTCTCTCCTCTCACAATCGCGCCGCCGCTTCCCGCAGTCATAGTGTTGTCGCTTCGCGCAGTTGCAGGGCCACCGCTTCGTGCAATCGCGTCAGAGCGCAGCTTCAACGTCTCACAGCACCGTCGTCTCCTTATTCTCGCGGCGCCATCATCCATTGTTAAATGATGGTTAGTAGCTCTCTCAACAATTAAACACATTTTCTCCAAGCTCTAGAGGCAAATTAGATTTGTTAGGGAAAGGATACCTTTCAAACCCATTTTGGAAGAACGTAGACCATTATAAACCACATCATTTGGGGATGGAACATCAAACCTGAAAGGATCTGTATACAAAGAAAAGCATGGTTTTATAACTATTATTTAAAAAACATGGTTGAATTCATTTTCAGGAAGCAAGCAGGTTCAAATTAGATTTTTAATTGAAATATTTTTTCTACTTTTAAAAAATTTACGATTTTAATTCTAGTAACCAATTTCAAATATTGTCAATGTAAATTTTTAATTTTTTTTATATATAAATTTTTTATGAACAATTAAGTAATTAAAATAGCGTCTACTACATGCACAATAAACAAACATGCGTCAGTTAACAATAACATAATATACAATCAATATTTGAAATTGACCACAATGAATAAAATTTTTATTTTTTAAAAAGTGAAAGACAACAAATCTTAATTAAAAATTGAGAGTATTAAAATTACAAATTTAAAAAAGAAAGGGACAAAAATTACATTTTAACTATAAATTTAAATTATATTATAAATTTATATCATATGTTATTGAGTAATATTTATTTAATTTTAAGTTACATTGACAAATAGGTAAAATTAATGACCAACCATTGTCTCTCACCTAAATAATTATAAACTTATTTCCTAGTTTGTAAAATAAATATCAATCAATAAGGGTTAAACATCAATTTGCAGTTTGTTTCATTTTTTAATATGCTCTCTTTTAAAATAAATTGACATCAATTAGTAAATTGTATAGCATATAAAACAAATGTCACAATGAATTTGATTGAAAACTTTGTAACTTATTAATTGCTATACAAATTAAATAGGTAATTTGTCTACTTAAGACATATTTAATTAAATGATTTATAAAAGTGTCATAAACTCATATGATTGATATAATGGTATAAAGTATTGTTATGTTTATTGTTGTGTTTACACATCTGAGAATGATCTTTAAAACAGAATAATTTATGTTCATTGCAAAATTTACTTGAGATAGTGAATGTCATGGAAGATTAATATTTATTCCTGTATGTAAAAAGACACTCATGATCTTATGAAAGATTAATATTTGATCCTATATGTAAAAAAACACTCATGATCATTGACTTAGAACTAAAAAAAGTATCATCACATCATAATTTTATGATAGACAATCAAACATTGTTTATTTATTTAATACTTAGAATATTTAATTATCGTATTACATTTTACAAATTATTATTATTATTGATGGTCATACAATTATTATTTAGACACTAATTACTTTTAATTAAGAGAATTTCTACACTGAATTGCATAAAAGTTAAAACATCACTTTAATTGATTATACATAACTTTGACCCTTGTAACTTTTATAGACTACTTTTTTTAAAAATAATTTGTAATTGGTTATCCTAACAAAAAAAATTAATTTGTTAAAGACTATCAATCAAAATATAAAATAATATATTCAATTTTTTAATTGATTATTCTAAATAATACGTTTTTTATAATTAATATCATTTTTAATTAACATTAAGTGTAACGTGCGGTATAAAGTCATTCATAATTATTTCTTCAATTAAAATGAATTTTTAACACATCATATATTAAAAGTT
>PYAF01004902.1:2015077-2074788 GCA_007407185.1 Glycine tomentella
CCAGAGCACTGATAAGAGCAGGATCAATCTGCAAAATCGAAGTAACTTATCGATTTATGCGTTTCAAATACATTATGTTTGAAACCATCGATTTCAAAATTACAATTTCATCAGATTAAGTTAACAACATTCGTTAATCGATACCTGCATAAACCTCATACGAGCCACATGTATGAAGCCAGCCTCAGTCAAATACTGGACTACTGTGTCCGGGATATCGTCGTGTTGGGGTCCACCAATGAGTCTACCTGCGCGACGTATCTTCAGCTCTCTCTGTGTGTCCTCATTCCACACTACCTGTGAAATATGAGTGTGTTGCCTCATCCTTCGAAGTACATCCCATCTATATGGACCGGGAAGAACATGCGTTGTGGGATCGGTAGGCTCATGCTCCCGGTCAGAGCCAGAACGAGATGACTCAGATGACGACGACTCAGCCATAATAATATGCTACACATTTTATAATATATTATAATATTTTACCTAATTTCAAATACAAATTATTTAATTCGCTAACTAACAAATTATTTTTACAAATCTATTATGTATCTAGGTCACTATCTGATAATCTACTTCGTAATCTAGGTCACTATCTAATAATCTAACTCACCAACGACAAAAAGGTCTATTTTTGTTCTGGTCACAAGTGTTTTAATATGCTATATACCTTAATGTCATCACAATTATTCATCTCATCAATATTAACTATGTATGTCAACAATTTTCATTAAAAAAAATATAAAATACAAGCTCATTTGTACAACAACTTTAAATTATGATTTTGCAAAGAAAATGAAATATCACTCTAGATGCTTTTTTATTTAGAGTTTAACGTTGATCATTATTAATGTAAAAAATTAAAATGTATATTTAATTTCTTATAGAAATTAAAGAGTTACAATTTAAATACAACTTTATTCTTTATGATAGCTGAAGTCATACTTAATCATTTATATAATCATATAAAAAAATGATTTATTTTAACAAAAGAATTGTATTTAATTTCTTTTCTAAAATTTTATTGAATTAATAATAATTAACCTAGGTCACTATCTAATAATACTCTAAGTCACTAAATAACAATTTAAGTAACAAACTAACAACTAACAACTAACAATTAACCTAGGTCACCAACTAACTAACTATTTAACAATCTAAGTCACTAATTAAACCCTAACAACTAACTAACCTAGTAACAATTTAAGTCACTAACTAATAATCAACTAACTCAAAAGAAATAAAAATATTTCGCTACCACTTACTTGATTTATATAGAGCTTCCTTTATGTTCACATATAAAAAAATGATTTATTTTAACAAAAGAATTGTATTTAATTTTTTTCTAAAATTTTATTGCCGACAATAATATATGCCATCTGTGATCTTCCATTATTTTTTTTGGCTTCATATATGAAACCAGTTGAAAGTGGATGTTTTGACCACAAATTAATTTGTGAGTTTTCTCCAATGAAAAGAAAAAGATATAATAGTGTGGAGAAGGGTGAGGTCGTTTGAGGTGGGTGGAAGCTAGGGTAAGATGGGGAGAGGGATTAATATTAGACTTGCCAAATCATCGCTTACAATTGGCTAATTCATATCTAAATTACACCCAGCACCTTTTCTTTTAATTGACTGCACTTGAACCTGTTATATTCAATTCAATCCGTTTTCATATATCATAGTTTTTCCCTTTTAATTGAATTTTCGGAATTCAATATAATGGCGGTGTGAATAGCTTACGTAATATACTCTTACGGAATTTAATACAAGTTATCATATATATATATATATATATATATATGTGTGTATTCATATATTTGTTACGATGATTGCTTATTCTTTTTCAATTCGATCAATTTGTTATACATCAGTTATACATTATGTTATTAGTTTGTTCCATTTTATTGAAAGTTGCAAGAAAAGTTGCAAGCTGTTTTCACTCGTGACACATGTTATACATCAGCTATACCTTACACGTGACATATATATATATATATAACTATTTGTCACGAGAAAAGTTGCAAGAAAATTACAACAAATTAATCTATTCTTAATTTCAATAAATAATTATGGCAGAAAATTAAATGATTTAATTTATCGATTACATTTATGCAATTTATTTTTACAAAAATATTAAAATATTGTAAAATATAAGAGTAATCTGTATTAAAAATTTAGATTTGGTTTATATGTCAACAGATGATACAAAACTTAATATACTTGAATAACAGATTGATTGCTGGATAATGTGAAGTTGTTTTAAGAAAATGATTTTTAAAATAAAAGAAATGAAGAAATCAAACAAGCCCTTACGTAAAAGAAATGGACATCTCCAAACGCTCTAATAGTAATGAACACATGAGACATGGCTTAAAATGGATTGAAGGGTTGAGATTTAATTCAGCGCACTGTCACTCGATGCACTTCTTTCCGCACGTTTTCTTTTTGCTGAATCTGGATGTTTTTAAGTCAAATTTACTAATTAATTATTGTCTCTTTGCAATTAGTTTATTGATTCCCCACTTAACTCCGATCCATAGTCAATATTCATAAAAAATGCTTCTTGTAACTATACTCTTAATTTGTTTTAAGTACCATTAAATCGCAATCTGAACTTCTCTATTCGTAAATACTTGTAATTTTAATTTTTATAACATAAAAATGGAGTTAAGGAAAATTTATTTTTAATTTTAGAATTAGTTTATATTTAATCTTTAAAAATATATTATTTTTATTAAATGTAAAGACCAAAAAAATTTTAATACAAGGTATTTACACCAAAACCTTACATGGTAGGAAGATTAAAATAAATTTTAGTTTACTTAAATATTTTTTTTACTCGAACTGAAAATAAATAAAATATGAAAAGTTGACGTTCATTATTTTAAAATATTAATAATAAATATACTTGATAAAATATTTTTTAAATAATAATTTATAAATATAATAGTATTATACATTAAAAATATATTTTTATTAATTAAATAATTTAAAATATAAAATTAATTAAAAATTAAATTTTTAATATTTAAAAAGTTTCATTTTTATCTAATATAAAGAGTAAAGACTGAAAAGTGAAAAAGAGAAGAAAGAGTTAAAAGGGAGGTGGTGAGGGAACGAGAACAGTGAGTGGAAGAGAGGGGGCACAAGTATGTAGCAGTTGAGGGAAGGGTTTTAAAAGTGAATCTCAGCCTTTAAAGTTTAGTGCCACGTGTAAGGTATAGATGAGTAGAAATGGATGTCCATTTCTTTTGGGTAATGGAGAAGATCCGGACTCGTTAAACAACGATGAAATGCCTCTGAAGAGAAGAGAAAGAAGAGAAAGAGACGGAATGCACGCACTTGCATGAATTTTGTCGCTAGGAGAGCTCTCAAATGCATAATTTAAAAAATCGATGCTGTGATTGACTCGATGATGATATTGAGTTATTAGGTAAATACTTAAACTTATGAATCACTAATTAATTCACATAATCGTAATAATAAATAAATAAAATTTTATATCTATTTTAAAGTCTTTTTTACAATACATTAAAATTCAAAAATCTTAAAAATAAAATAAAATATAAAAAACATAAGTTAAAAAATAACTATTATCTATAATATTTAATATTAAAGACATCTATGAAAGTATATATCAATATTCACACTAGAAAGAAATATAATCATATCACCTTAATATAGATTATAAAATATAAAAAATCAATTAAAAGTTTCAAACCATAATTTTAAAAAATGATTTAGAATCACAATTTCACTTGCAACTCAATCATAATTGTAATAAATTCTAAATCAATTTAACTCAACAAAACATGTAATTGTGACTACAAAAAATATTCAATAATGAATAAAAAGATCAATTTAATTCAAAATCACTAATAAAACTAAAATGAAAAAAATAAAATTAAAAAATGAAAAAATGAGATTCAAATGAAAGCAATGGAAATGAAAAGGAAAAAAAATGAGATTGAATCAGTTGATCTGATTCTACTGGTGAATTTAGGGCTGGAGATGAGAAAGGAAAAAGGTAAGATGGATGATATTTTTTATGCAATAAGTTTTGTTGAAGAAGGAGATGCAATGTATGCTGCTGAAGAACTTGTTTTTTTTTATACAGTGCAGAACTTTGCTATGCTAAGGAAGATAAAGAACAGTCTGTTTGCACCATTTGCTTTGAAATTAGAGATAACTAGGTTCTGATGAGTTTATGTAATCACATATTTAGTGCAAATGTGTAGCACGTATGAATTATGCAGTAAAGGATGGCAACATAAATGTTCATTGCCCTGAACCTGGCTGCAACGTGGACTTAGAATAAGAGGACCTGTAAGCAATTCTCCCATGAGACTTATACGAAGATGTCAATCTGCAAAAGCTAACAGCTTGATTCTTAGGTTTGTGCCTTTAGAAGAAATAGAACCAGAGCTTCTAAATTTGGTTATGGCATAATTTGAAGAGATATCGATGTCCATGTTATGGAGTCATTTTCAACCCAAATATCCATAATAACACACTTCAACACAAAACCTTAAACAAACAGGCGACACACACACGAAACACAAGAATTTAATGAGGTTTGACAAGTATGCTTGGATCAACAATAGGGGATGTTTAGATATATAGGGGAGTAAGTTTGGATGAGTTTTGTTAAGACATTAATCTTTTTGTTATTAATCAATAATAGGGTTAGATGAGTTTATATGTGTAGTACAATATCTCACTATTCATACAATATCTTGTAAAATTAGTTTCCTATCCAACTAGAATGGGTGTTGTTGAAGAAGATGAAATTGGTGCTGTTGAAGAATTTTTTTTGATACAATAGAGAACTTTGCTGATGTTGAGGAAGATCAAGGACAATTTGTTTGCACCATTTGCTTTGAAATTAGAGATGGCTAGGTTCTGATGGTTTTATGTAATCATAGATTTTTTGCACAATGTGTTCATTATATAGTAGACAATGACAAGTAAATGTTTAGTGCCTTGAACCTAGCTGCAACTTAGACAATCTACAAAAGCTGACAACTTGATTCTTGGGTCTGATCCTTTAGAAGAAATAAAAGAGTGCCGTTATGGAGGTCTGTGGAAGTCATTCCAAGTGCTATGATGGGGAATAGATGAAGGACGGCGTTGCTCAAAACTTATATATTTGGTTGTGGAACATAATTGGAAGAGATGCCTATGTTGTGGACTTATTGTTCAATCCAAATATTCAAAATATTAAATTTTAATCCAAAATCTTAAAATAAATGTACAACGCAAACATACAAACACAAGAATTTAACAAGGTTAAAAAAATATGCCTACATTTTCAGAAACAAAGCATATATATTTTCTTATTAATCACCAATATGGTTGCATGAGATAATATAATAAATATACGATAATACCATTACAATATCTCATTACATATACAATAGTAAAATTAGTTTCATAACCAACTCAAATGAGTGTTGCTGAAGAAGGAGATAATTTGCAATGATTGCAATCATTGTTGAATTTCCAGTGCCCCGGATGACCATATAGTAAGTTTCTGGCCATATAGTAAGTTTCCTCTCTTTCATAGCTAGCCAACTCTTGAGTAGTTTGTTTGCCCAACCTTGAACATCTATAGATCGTCAATGACTGATCTCTTGTTTTTTTTTTTTTTTCGGATCATGGTCAATGTGTTAAATGAGACAGGATGCTCAAAGTTGATATAACTCCACTTTTTTTCTCTTGAATCATTCCTGTGTTCAAAAAATATAAAATAGATTTTATTGACATAATACATATGTAAGTAAACACAGTCCCAAAGACATAAGAAACACTTTCATTTACAAGAAATAAAATAACGAGAAATGTACAATATCACATTACACATCCAATATCTTGTAAAATTAGTTTCATAACCAACTGTAAGATGCTTTGAGGTCTCACAAGAAACTAAAAATCATAATTAAAGTAATTATAAAAAATCTTGAAAACAAGCTTATATAAACAAATTAATTTGTCTTTTATTTTATAGCATTAATTTGTCTCTTATAAGGTCCATTCTTGACTCTGTCTCTATTTTATGTTTTAAGTAACGATCGATTTAATTTTCATAGTATTTATTTTGTTTTTATACAATTTTTTCCCTCATTATCCTATAAGTTGGTTAACTTGTTTAGAAACAAGTTAAAAACATCTAAACACTTTAATAAAAAACAAATCTTCTTAAATAAAATGAGACGTCAAACAAACTTTTTTAATAAAAAAATAGATTAAGGTAAGACATGTCTCCTTGCAAGGTGAGGGAAAACTATTAATCTTAGAAAAAAGTAATATTGGAATTCATATATCGCCTACTACAAGAGAATATAATAATCTAATTCAAATCACACAACTTGTATCAATTGTAAAACAAATTTTAAATTCAAAATATTGTTTTTAGACATAGAGAAAAAAATATAACAATTCACAAATGTAAAATAATTTTATCATATATGATAAAATGTATTCATTTAATCCACAGTAATTTATGATAAAAGATAATAAAACCTTTTTATACCATTAATACATGACTCTTAATGATAATAATCTATTTAAATATTATATAAAACTCTAACTAAATAAATTTTTATTCGATTCAGTTTATTTTCTGACCCAATTTATTTTTCACTCGTATGTGATTTTGTGCAATATTACAGTCTTGAATCTTAAGATTCACATGTTTGTTAATAAGATGTTCGAAAAAAAGAAGAAAAAGAGACAGAGAGCGTAGGGTAACAGAGAAAGAGAAAATGAAGAAGTATTCGGGAAGCGCAGCTGACAAGAAGAGGGTGCGACGCTCCTCCGCACCAGATCCCACCTCCGACGCCCCTCCTAGGGTTAGGGTTTCTAATTTCCATCTCTATTTTTTATTCCCATCTCTCTCTCTCTCTCTCTCTCTACTCTGTTGCTCTCATTATTGTTAATCTGACTCGACGTCCATTTCCGTTGCTTCGGAAATGTCTCTGATCAATCGATTTCAATTCTAGGGTGGGTTTGGGGTTTCAGTAATGTACTGATTGGAACCGCAGAAGAACCATAAGCATGTGTGAAATATGTTATATTATTTTGTGAGTGTGATAATGTCAAATTTTCAGCTCAATTTTTTGCATTCCTCCAGATAGGGTTTTGCTGTGATCATACATTTTTCATTTTGGGAAGCTGGAAACTGTACTGTTCTTGAGTTGTTACTGGCATTTGATCTGGTTTACGTGTATAGATTTATTTGTTAATTTAGTCTTCAATATGCCAATCCATGATTTTCTGAAACCCTTTTTTTTTCGGGGGGGGGGGGGGGGGGGGGGGGGGGGGGGGGGGGGGGGGGGGATTCAATATCATCCATCTTACCTTTTTCCTTTCTCATCTCAAATAAGACAACCCTGTTTGTACTATGTCATAGTGCGGGTCATGTTCAATTGTGCAATTTTCTGAGTTCTGCTTTTTTCCCCGTTTTATTTGAGAAGGAAAGAGTTGTTTCTGTTATTTTACACTGTGTTTGGCTTGTTTTGTTTTCAGAAACAAGCTGTCAAGAAAGATGTGTTCCAGGTGTTTGCTGAGAAGGTTAGAGACCATAAGGAATTGGTTTCAAGATGGGCTGTTCTACAGGAGACGCGTATTGAGTATTTTAGAGGGAAGGATTTCGTGAGCTTCTTAAAAAGCCATCCGGATCTCAAAGATGTTCTAGAATCAGATAGGAGTTTGGAAACAGAGGAGATTGCCAACATTCTACTCGCAAAAAATCTTTTAGTGCGCTGTGATCGTGTTTTAAAAACTGTTCGTCCTGGGAAGAAAAAGCTGTCTACCTGGCCTGCACATTTAGAAATTTTCCCTGTAAGTTTTTTTTTTGGTTCGAGTTTGAGCCTTCTTTCTGCAATTATTGACTTGCAATGATTTCATCAGAAAGTTAAATATGTATGTGCTTGAATGTGGATCTGTCAATATCTCAGAAATTTCTCCCTCTGCAATACTGACCTGTTTGATGTTTCTTTTTTTATTCTCACAAGCTGTTAACCAAACCCTTTTATTTTCTCTTGCTATCCGGTTGGGGGGGGGGGGATTAGGTTTTCCAAGTCTTATTGCTGCAGTTCTCAGATCACTTCTGTAGGATGAGGATTGGATTATGGGGAGAGTCTAAGATAAATTGATTGAAGGGTTTTAAGAGAGCTACATTTGGTGAATAGCCGATTACCATATTACTATATTTTTCCAAGAGAAAGCCCATAATAAGGGGAAATTTTCTATGTTGGAAACTTATGGTCACTCTCAATGGACGGCTTAGGTCTGCCTATGCCTGATATAGTTACTTGTGCTATGTTGAGAAATGGATAACCTGATGAATTCATAGTTATTAATAGCGGTGATAAAGTGCTGTTTTGGAGTGGAGCAGCCCTAGGCTGCTAGCCTGCTACTGAAAAGCCATAGTAGAATGTTTTGCCCCTTTCCAGTGTCATTTTGTTTTTTGTTTTTTGTTTTTTTTTTTTTTTTTTTTTTAAGTGGTAAAAATGAGATTTTACTCCCTTTTCAGACCTTAAATGAAAGTAAGGTCTTTAACTGGTTTCCCTCTCAGTTTTGAAACATCCACAGTCTGAGCTCAGAAGGATGCTCACCCACTGTCATTGGAGACCTCTTATCTGACAGTTTTTCGGCAACTCTAACTAAACCTTTCCCGTGACCAAAACCTTCTCTTTTGTTTCTGGCTGAATTCTGTTTGTTTCCAGCCACATTCCGGTGACCACAACCTTCTCTATGGCTTAATGCTCATATATCAGTTTATTTTTTTGCTTGATAAATGTGTATGATGCATCATATCGTATACTGAGACAATTATATTTTGCCTTATGTATTTTTGCAATCAAGTATATTATTAATATTGAAAAAGAATAAACAAAACAGCTTAAAAAATACTTCAGGGAAGAAATATATGAGCATTGTAAGGTGTATTCATGGTGTTTAAATGCATTTTCTATGTTAAAATTATAATATTGTATGGTTTTTTCTCTGCCGCAGTTTACGTGATTAGGTTTCTTTCTGTGTTTGAATCTAACAAAATTTGATTGTCTTCGGCAGGAACAAGTATTTTCTGAAAATGATGCTTTTTTTGCATGGACGTTTGTAAAACGCCATCCACTCTGGCAGACACTCCTCTCATTCTTCTGGCCTGTGTTAACGTTGGCTATTTGCTTATTTCCTGTGTACCCTCATCGCTGCAAGTTATTGATACTTTACTCATGCGCTGGGATCCTTTTCCTCATTCTCTCTCTACTTTTGAGTAAGTTTTTCTTTCCTTTAATATTTGATTGTTTTTGCCTAGTTTCTTCATGTAGTTTTAATTACCCTTTGATATGTTGCACGAGTATGGCGTTGGTACTTTACTACCAGTACAAAGTACCACAACTTTAAAAGTTGAAGATATGGATATTTGTTAATATAATTTTTTAAATACTATAGATGAATATACAATATTTATTGATTCTTGTGAAAACATCTACAATAAAATAAATTAACAAACTTGACTCTTACAAGTTACAAGCAAGTATGAATGGGTTTAATTAAAAACAGAGAAACAATCATGGAAAAATTGAAAGGTGAAAAATATCCAGAATCCCTAATATAACTGAAAAATTGTCATTTTTTTGGGAGGGAAATGATCTATCTAATACCTTAGGCATACCTAGCCATACATGCATCTAGTCTCATTAGAATCATACTCAAGCTGTATACAATTTTCTTTAGAAATTATTTTTTTATTAGAGGTGGCTAATTGTCTGAAATATGCTCATTAAATGCACCACATTCTGCTTCAGTGCTTCTTCCTTGGGCCTCATTTTTTTTTTTTTTAAAAATATTGTAGTAAGAGGTATGATATTTGGTGCTTTATATATTGTTCTTGGAAAGCGAATCTGGTTTTTCCCCAACATCCTTGCCGAGGAAGCAACACTGAGGGAGTTGTTCAGATTTTGGCCTAAGAAAGATGAAGAGGAAAAGCCCAAGTGGACAACAAGGCTTTTCTATGCTGGAGTAGCTGTGCTGTTCATATTACTGCTGAGGCATCATGCACCTGACGAAGCTGCCAGAGCAAGGCAAGTCCATAGTTGATGAAATTTATCCTTTCATTTTCTTGAAAAGAATAATCATATATGCTCAAACTCAGCTTAATTTCCTTTCTAGTTGGATCTATAAACCCATAAAGGGAAAACTGTTTGTAGTTGGTCTTTCTAACTGTTACAACATGTTTGCTTTGCAGGTACCAGAAGAGGGTATCTAACATCATTGATGATGTTCTTGAATGGTCTCCGACTTTAGCCTTATCTGGGATGATGGATAAGCAACAAAATGTGGCTAATGCCACAGGGTCCGCCGATGCAAGCAAAAACGGACAGGAGGATGCAGTTCCAGCCAATGGCGATGATGCAAAAGCTTTCGTGGAAGAGTATAACAATACTGAAGAAGTCATAGGGGATGTGGATGATGATAAACAGCATGATTAAAGGTTATCATATACCTAAGTGAAATATATTTAGTGACTAGATCACAATTTTCCTTGAGTGTAAAAGTACCATGTATGAAATAATAACAGTAAAAATGGTTCTTCGCCTTCAAATCGATGCTCTTGAAGGATTGTTTTTCTTCTTCGTTGTGCTTCTCAATACGGTTGAGGGGCTGATCTCTCGCATTATCTTGCTTTATAGTACATTATGCATCTTGATAACTTAGGTTGATGTCAAAATGGGAAAGGTTAATTAATGAAGAAACATTAACATTTCAAGACTAGTGTGGCCCCTCGGATTCCCTAACCTTAATTTGCTCAAGCCTCGAGTCTATTGAGGCTAAAAGAATTGGGAAGTTAACGAAGAAATATGAGGAATTAAAATTATAATAAATAAATATAGTTCAAATTTGTAACAAATAAATATTTTGAACGTATAAGTTATATTTAGAATTTATAATAAATAATTTATATTGTAATACAAAGTTTTTTTTTAATTATTATTAATTTTGAAAAATATTGATGTTTAATTTAAAAAATAAAGATGGAAATGATAGAATGAAAGAGAAAAACAATATGTATAAAGACAAAAGTGAGAGTCGTTTGAGATAAAAAAAATTTTGGTGCTATTTGTTATATCCAGTTAAATTTGAAATCAAAATTAATAAATATATTTAAAATGAATGAAAAATTAAAAATTAAAGCCAAATACTTAATATATAAGATTAATACGAGACTTATTGCTCAATGAAAGCGAAAATTGTTGGAGAAAAATTTTATTTGCGTACGATAAAGATCAAAGGTATGTGATACACATCAAAGATAAAAATAGAGAAAGGTACAAATTTAACGTGAGTCTCATACATATCATAAAATATTTGTTGAAATATTCCCATAGATGAGGATTCATGAACTTGAGAAACCCTCTCAAATATAAGGTTTTTGGATAAACTTAAAATTTTCTCCCTATTACATGACCTTCATCTCACTTAGGATGGTGTCCCTTTTCTCTAGGTTGGGTGACGACTTTTCTCTTCAAATGACCCCTTTATACAATAGCAAAGGTTCATGATATCATTCATATATGACCGTATGACACAAAATGGACATCAAGTATTCCTCTTGTAAAAAAAAAAGTATTCCTCTTCACCTATCCTCCCATTATGGTTAGAGAGATTCTTCAAGAGTTTAGATACATTCATTATCTCACGAAATATATATTAATTTTCCCAACGAAAATAACTTCTAAAAATGTTCATTCAAGAATAACGTGTAAAAATGCTTATAAAAAACAGTTCCTAAAATCGCCATCATTCAGAGATGATTCGGACTTACAATATAAAAGTAGATTATTTATTTTTTAAAATAAATTAATATAAACACTTAGTTTTGTTATACTATGGAAATACATCCATTTAAAAATAATAAAAAATGTGTTGACGATCTTGTAATATTAATGATAAATATTATTCAAAATAGCTTGTTACTAATTCATATTTTTTTTCAAAAACAATACTTCATTCCATAATAAGTGTAGCCATAATTTTTTACACAAGAAAAAAAAGTTAATAAATACATAAAATATAATAATTTTACGATGCTAACTTTATTATAATATTAGATTAAAAACCACTTATTAAGAGTATTAATAAAAAAAATATTAATATTACATTGAAAAGTTAAAGTAACAATTATTTTAAGACTATTTTATGTTAAATTGAATCAATTAACATCATTGTTTAATAAAAAAAACATTAATGCTTATCAGAAAACACATTAGAGATTAAAAAAATAAAAAGGATAAAAATATCAAATCACACTTAGAGGATAAAGAACTACACAAGTTATCAAATGAATCTCTCATCAAGACAATACGGCACTTTCGTTATAAAACTAACGAATGATATGCACAAAACTAAAGCTAAATTGGTAACAACTTCTAAACTAAAACGTGCGTCTTATTTTAAGATTTGGATGGGGAAAAAAACAATATATAAAAGCAAACTTTATGGAGATAAAGTATCCCTTTCTAAGCCACAGGCCATAAAATACTATCAAAAGAAATCAGAATGGAATAAAATGAGTAGTTCCCTCCCCATCCAGTCATCCATAATATATAAATAATGTTCATCTTTGGTAAATTCATTAAGAGCTATAATCAAGTTTAGATTATAGCATCTTTATTCTCCCTTTATACCTACTCCCACTTATATTATAATACAAGAATATTTGGATGAGTGTCCCATGGTCACTTCAACAAGGCAAACAAAGTTATGGACGAGAAAAGTTTTTCTCTTTCAATTTTGCTAAGAATCAATGAAATACTAAAAACTGAAACAACAACGGGCAACAAATGATGTAATGTAACTAACAGCATGTTCATTATCCTATGATGTCTTATGTTAACATTAACAACCGGTTGAACTACACAAAGACAAACCAGTCAAACGAGTGTTGGCACATCAAGAGTTTGTTTCTCACCATACTCCATAATCTGCTGAAGTGACCATCCTTCCATTCCATGTTGGTTGGAGTTGCCTAACCACTATAAAACTGTACAAAATGCAAAAATGAGAAAAGAACGAAGGATTGATTGACTGACTTCAACAGAAATCTCAAGTACCAATCATCAATCACTCCCCCCCCCCCCCAAAAAAAAAAAAAATAGTATAATTAAACACCACAAACACAAGAACAAAGCCAAGAATGATTTGCCGCTTGGCACATATATTGCCAAGAGTGTTTACAGATAACCAAGGTATTCACCAAATATGTCACTAGGATACGAACCAACCTCGGCCTCTAAACCCTCATCAATTGTGGTTCAGTTGCTGACCTGAACAATCCCTTTCTCCCAGTCTTTCACCTGAGGATGAATGGTACACTGAAGATTGCAATCCATTATGATTATGGTAGGAGCCACTGCCATTTTGGTAACTGGGTGCTTCGAACCTGTTGTGCACTTTTGACGCTCTTACATCTTGTTGCATGTTAGGAGAATTCCAGGTTTCGGCAGAGTCAGAATGCAAAGGTTCAGAACCAGATGAACTAATTGATTGTGATGATAGGACAGAATCAGTACCATTATCCTTTTCCTTGCCTGAGTGGTTTGAGCCCTCACCGTCAGTTTTCTTTGCAAATCGTCCTCCGGTACCCCTTGCCCTTCTCATAGCATGCTGATGCCTAGATTCATGAAGATATGGCTGTGGACACCAGACGTTAGCATATAGGCCAATAGAGGATCCCAAAACGTTAAGAAAGACAGTAGTACTAGTAGAACCAAATTCTGTCTCATGTTCAAAACATTATTTTCAACATGTAAAAGACAGTAGTACTAGTAGAAACAAATTCTGTCCAATGTTTGTGAGCATGCTATGCCCTTTCAAACACATAATCACATTCATATAGCAGATAAGCGAACAATTTTTTTGAAGCAGTTAGGGATAAAAATGGATAATAGAATAGATCCCTGGGTTATTCACAAAAAAAAAAAAAAAAAAAAAAAAAAAAAAAAAAAAAAAAAAAAAAAAAAAAAAAAAAAAAAAAAAGAAGCTATAAAACCGAGGAATTCAACAATATCAATGTTTTAAGCAAGCAGAATATTGACCAAAAATGGATTTGCATGGAGAGATGGCCTGGGATATGAGAAGGAAGCTAATCAGGTTAGCCATTGCTCCTGTAGGGACCTTATTATCTTTTATATCCAAACAAACTTTAAAGAATTGGGCTTAAGGAGAATTACTAGTTATAAGGTACACAATTTTTTTACTTACATCGTATCCTTGATAGATAACCTTCCCAAACATGTTAAATTTATTCATGTCCCAATACTTTTTCTTTTTAGATCAGCAAAGAGTAATAAAGTTTAGTACACTAGTACAGTAATAAGCAACAAAGCTGAATAAATATATCACAACTAAAATGTGGTTAGATATCATTTGTCCAAATAATAAAGCAGTGCCCAACTACAGTAGTTAAAATAACAAACATGCATAAAGGCACAATAGCTCTGGTGCATTTGTACCTTTCTAGATTTTATGAGCTTCCTTTCGAGCTCTGCTTTAGCACGAGCTTGTCTTCGCCTGAGAATTCCTTGGTATTGTTTGGCATTCACATACACAGGTTCTTGAGCCATCTCAAGGGGCAAAGGCATTCTGGCATGAGGCATTCCTATAAAAGGAGCATATCCCTAATGGTAAAAATATCATATGGTTATTTATCTCTGTTATCGAATATCACCATTGCTTTAAACAAGACAATAGACCAAACAAAACGAAAAAAATTTATCATTATGACACAAACACATCCCTTCTGGATTATGTACTAACCACATTTCTTATCAGACTAATTTGTGAAAAATGCAAATTAGTAATTATGAGTTTATGACTGTGACCTATATATGCAATAATCTTTAATATGGTATTAAGACAGATTATTGTCACATACCAACTGTTGGTGACCATAAGCTGCCATCATGCCCCCATAATATGGATCCTGGTAAGGATTTGTAGCACATGCCTGCATCAAAAGAATATGAAGAGTCCAATCCATTCCAAAGGCAAGCCAACTATAAATTCTATAACAGATTTTTTTATCAAAATGATATGCATGAATCAACAACAATTTATGCTATTGAACAAAGTCATCAATATGTGGACCTTGTATATATCTTAAAAAAGTGATAACAACAAAGGCATAGACTAACAATTGAATGACCAACAAGTTCCAGCTGTGGTGTCTGAGTAAGGCATTCTTCACGCATGGAGGGTGCAGATGATGCAGTATGCTGCATCCCTTGCTGTTCTTGCCCATAATTTCCTGCAAAGAAAAAATAATATATTAATACTTGGAAGAATCACAAAAGTACATTGAATAAAATCTGAAGTGCCAATTCATCTGATCATTTTCCCTAATTTCATTGTTTGTCTGTAAATGGTTGCATGATACTCTAAAGCACCTGTTCCATTAGGAGCAGCTGGCTGCGAATCCTTAGTGGCATCATCATCTTCCCCATTCATCCCGCTATTGGACAAAGACTGGCCTTCTTCATTGGATTCAGAATCACCATTAGGGCATTCAAGAGACGACGAATTGGATGCATTTGCCCCAGCCATTGTTTGGGCCACGGGATTGTACCCAACACCACGCCACCAAGGCTCAGAATAAACACTGCCAGGTTGAAAGGAATGAGGATCTGATCTCAGTCGATTTGCAGTTTCAGACTTGGACTGCATGTCTTCAGATCCCTACAAATGCCAACATACATGGTGAAACACAAGTCTTATTCCTTACACTGAACAAAGCCAACTAATAGTAAAATAACACTGACAACCTTCATAAGATTAAATTCAATCTCAGAAAGGAACAAAAATGATAAAAACGACCCCGCAACCTCAAGTGAAAATGATCATGATTCATCGTATAAAACAAACTAATAAACCGACCTTCTTAACCAGCTAAAAGTTACAAAACTGGTATTCATTTAGAGTTGCAAAACTCTTGAAAGACAACAACTCTCAATCGATAGCTACAGCTATAGATAGATATAAACCAGGGGAACAAAAATTCAAACACTATCCTAATTTTTTTTTAAAGCCATATTTAGTCGGACAACCAAACAGAACCACAGGAAAACCATAGCACACATCAACAACATATGCAGTCTAACTGTTGGTCAGTGCCAGACAATGAACCACACACTACCTACGAAGCTCAGTTTCACAAATTTTCACCAAATTCGTCACTTAACACCACCCCAAAAGCCCCAATTCTCCCCTTTTTCTTCCCACATTCACAATCAACCCTGGCTCAGTTAAAATCCCCTTCCCGCCATGAAAAAAAAAAACAGACTTTTCGTGATTCCACTCAAGAATTCCCACATCACAAGCCAAATTCTTCCGACCCATCTTAAAAAATTAAAAATTTCAGCTGTGAAGAACGAACCCAAAAAACCCTAATCCACAAAAAGACTCGAAGAGAAACGAATCACGCAATCAAACCAAATCCCCAATTCAATCAACAGAAAAGTCGAGTGAAAAATAAAATAAAAATCAAAGCACTCACTTACCCAGAGAAGAACAGAAAACCCTAGATTTTGGGTCTTCAGATTCTGATAGAAAATTCAAAAGAGCTATCTTGATTCCTCTCTCTCACACACACTCAGTTCTCTCAATTTAGCACCAGAAATTAATTAATAGCAACGGCACCAATAATAATAGAGAAAATTATAAAATAAAAAAATCAAAACAAACATTTTAAAAA
Source organism: Glycine tomentella (assembly GCA_007407185.1). Lineage (NCBI taxonomy): Eukaryota > Viridiplantae > Streptophyta > Magnoliopsida > Fabales > Fabaceae > Glycine > Glycine tomentella. The sequence goes on from PYAF01004902.1 coordinate 2,031,837, forward strand.
GTCTTAAAAAAAAAAAAAAGAGTAACACAACATAAGACTCTCGCAAAGTCTTTGTTTAGGTCTTGGTCTTTTTAAGTCTTGAGTCCTCAAAGTATATTTTCTCTTTTATTTTGTAACTAATTAATTATTATTTTTCCGCTTCGAGAGACGAGGGTAATAATTACGTCACCTACCTATGGGGTCCACGCTGACACGTGGACGAGGGGAACCGGGAGTACCGGTGGCGGATGAGGGGTGCGGGTGAGGTTATCGGGGCCCTCGAGGGGAACCCAACAAAGGAAAATGTGGCCCACGTGATACGCACTTGAGCCGCACGAATTCGCGGAACGCGTGGCCTCTTTGTGGGGCCCACATCGTTCCAACGCTGACAGCAACGTTGGCCACGTGTCCCCTTCATGCCTAGCAAATGCATCACACTTTTTATTTACCTTTTTTTTTTTTTTTTGGGTTTACTTCTTCTTTGATTCTCGATTTGGTTTTTCTGTATATAGAAATAGAAATAGTTTGAAATTTTTGGAGTTTCAATTGGATTTGGTGTTGCTTTTGTATTCACTTATTTATTATTTATTTTTTTCTTTTGGTGAGTATTTGTATGAATAGATTTCTATAATGAGAATGATAATCAAGTCATGTCTCATCCAGAATAGAAATTTTAGAATATAAATTCGGAACATTATTGTCAAAATTTACTTGAAATTACTATTTTGAGTGTGATCATTTACGGATAAACATGGTGTTATTCTCGTCTTATGCATAGTCTTATATAATGTTTAATTGTTTATAAATTTAAAATCATTTTGATAGTTAATTTTTTTTATGCGCAGAAGCTTCAATTCTTTAAAATAAATTCATCATTTCACTTCTAACATGTATATTATGGAAATTAAATTCATTTTTTCTCCACAAATTCACATATATTATCAAATGAGTTATATTAAATTATCTTGATAGTTAATACTAATAAACTAATAGTATTTTAATCTTTATATTTATAAAAAAGAATATTCAATGTAATGTGTGTTAAAGTATTTAATGTTATTTATATCTTAAGACTTACAGTAGTATTTACCTTATAACATTCATTATAAAATAAATGTTATTTATTAGTGGATAAAAAAGGTTAGAAACCTTTATTAATACTTTTTGTTGAATAAAAATTATATCAATAGAGATTACTTAGACGGTTAAACCTTTTAATTTTATTGACCTTTTGTACGAGTTTCTCTCCATATATTAAAACAACGTCACTGGACAAAATATCGTTAAAAACCCGATTGTATTTTTTTATTTTTATTGATAATAACCGATTGTATTTCTACACCTCTTATGAACAGGCACTTTTAATATTTCTTATGCACGTTACACACTGAAAAAAAATCGAAAAATAAATAAGAGCCAAAAGTTTGAAGGTTTATTTGTTTTCTTGTGTGAGTATGAGGAAGTGAGTCTCACTTGCTGTTGAGGACAGCAATTACAGTGCTTTTTATTTTGTTTTTAATTATGTTTATTTGATCAGGTAATTCATATAACAGAAAACATCTCATTGATAAGGAAATGTGTTTCAGGGATTTCTTAATGAAATAAAATTCTAATTGAAAGGACTCAATTGGATAAGGTTAAGTAGGATATTAATGCACAACATAAAAGATTTTTAAACCATTGTTCACTTATAAAATATCATATACTAATATTTATTTACATTATTACATCAACTGTAGTTCATTATAAATATGTATTTTTTAATTTTTAAATTATATTACAATTAAAATTCATAATAAATATTTTTAAATGTATAAATTATATATTTATTTTATAATAAATAATTTAAATTATGGCGTAGGTTTATTTTTAAATTGAAATGGATAAACGATAAAAAAATATCAAGTACATTGTTAAAGATAAAGATAAAATGAAAGTAATTTGAGTCTTTGAGATGATCAAAGAAAAAGATATTTTTAACTAGTTGTAAGAATTGTGTGAAATACATCTCCCAAAAAGAGAAAAGTGAGTATTGAGAATCTCTAATTAATATTATTTCCACTAGTCATGAAGTAAAATTGTATTTTGAATAATATACCCAAAAAGATATAGAGTATATTATTTCTACTAATTCAATTAAATCTCTACCTTAATTTTAATTAATATTTTCTTTTTATCTATATGCACACGTATACAAAATATAATATACCAGTTTCTAGATGATATGCCAATACCCGTTTTCTATCTATTTATTTATATGAAAGTTGGAGGTTTGAATAAAGAGACGAAATTACAGTCCTTTTTTAAAACATCATTCATCTGGGTTGGATAAAGACAATCTCAACATTATTATTATTGTAATCTACACATCTAATATTTGAGGAAGAAGAATCAAATTATATTGGTGTAATTTTAATAGTTATTATATTATTTTTATAATTTGATATAGAATGTTATTTTATTGATCTAACCGTTGAATTATATTTATATATTATCAAAATAATTTGTGATAATTTTTTTATCAAAATTGAACAAGAAGAAGAAGGTAATCAACTTATTTATATTTTAGTATATTTTAAAATATTTATATTGTGTCGATTTTAATCTATATAAATGAGATAACAAATAATTTTGGATTAATATGAAATTTTGCATATATGATCTATGTGAAAGAACTTTCAAACCAACGGTGAGTTTTAAGAAAATATCATCCAGTTAAAAATTATAAAATGATGTAATAGTTGTCAAAGTTGCACCCAATATAATTTGATCCCTTTTTATATTTTATATTTTATGAAAGGAAATTAGAGAAATAAGATTATTAAATAAGGAGGACATCAATTATATGATGCACTCATATATATATATATATATATATATATATATGATGAATCAAATTACTCTAAGAGTAACTTAAAAAAAATATTATTCATCTTAATTATTCATTTTCTTTAAATTTAATTGTAAAAATTAGTTACTCATTATAATAATTAGATTTAAAAAAATAAATGATAAGAATGAGAAATAATTTAAAAAAAAATTACTCTTAAAATAAATTAATTCCTTCTCATATATATAAAGATGATAGCAACTAAGCAAGAAACATCATGCCCATAAAATCAAACAAGATTGTTCTTTGTCATATAGTCTATATGAGGTTGACGTGTTTGATTGAGCAAACATCTCCCCTATCTATGTTTATTCAATAGTATTAATACAATTTTGATTTTTTGAAATCTCTAAAATACTTCAATAACTACTAGTTTGTCACGATTTGAGTAATATAGGATGATAGCATAAAGTGTAAACTAATAAAAAGATATTTAAAAAGATTAGTATCATCCACTATATGGGAAACCATTAGAGTTATCCTCCCTATGTAAGCCATTTACCCTCAAGGTTCACCCAAATAAAAAAATGTGATCAGAATGTGGTCATAGGCTCATAACTCCAATATTGTGATTTGTGGCCCAAATATAAAGCCTAAAGAGGTATACAGTTTTTTGGAGCCTAACAGGTACACAAATAGTGAAAAAGACCAGAATAGCCATACAAATTACAAAGAAGAAATATAATTGATATGTTATTACGGGAATTATGGCTAATATACAAAGAATATAGGGATAATTCTAGGGCCAGTTCTAACATTCACAAGCGTGGGTATTAAACAAAACCAAACCAATTTTGGAGAGCAACTAAGTAACAAGTATCTTGAATAGTTGCATTTGTATGATGACCAGTTCTGACATGTACAAGCTTGGTGGTTAAACAGAAGCAAACCAATTTCGGAGAGTAACCAGCTAAGCAGTGGTTGCAGTGATGTTAAAGATTAACTGGCAAGCTTAAAAGCATCAATGAAGAGTCCATAGGTGAAACCCATTTTAAAGTTGTTGAGAAGAGCAACTGGGAAAGTAACTTTTGGTCGGCTGTAATAAAACTTAGTCACATATTCTGTGAGAAGAACACATAACACAGCAGCAATAACATCATTGACTCCTAGAGCTCCAAAAGAGAGAGAGATTGTTTGTGCAACATAAAATCCACCCAACAAGGAGATTCCACCAAACAGAGCCCTGCGAGAAGGACTTCTGAAGTAATTCCTTGAGAGCTCAGGCACAAGTCTAATAATCTCCACTAGTCTACGTGGTCCACCATTCTCTTGCACCGCCCGAATGCGAAGTCCTGCTGAAGATCTGGAGACAAGCCTTCCAGATACACTAACTTTGGTTTTAGGAAGTGGACCAAAACTGAGGCCCATAAAGATCAAGCTTGTTGAATGAGCCATTAGACTTTCTTCTATCAAGATACTAGTAATGTCACACTCACCAGAAAGACTGCCTCCCTAGGAAAGCTGATAAAGGTAACAAATTACATAGCAGGCTATCACAAAATCATAATATCAAGAACTGAAAAGATACAGAAAGTATATACAAGAATTATCAATTGAGTAGAATAATAACAGTAACAGCATGAATTTAATATGGATTACATTGTCCATATAAGTTCAATGAAACTAGAAAATGGTTCTTAGTCTTTCACTACACATTATTTGCATTATATTAGCACATAGATTATAGAAATGGACACCCAAGTCCGTTAAGGTAGGGGCAACCTGCCCCCTTTCCCTACATGTTTTGCTCATTGCTTGGGGAAAGTAAACCTGCACCCCACCCTGTCCATTGTGTTTCAAATAAATCATATAACAAGCACAATCTAACTCAAATGTTACATATAGACATTAAGTAGGTTATAAGTGCAAGAAACTTGAGAAGCAATTCACATTGTCAGTACTAACATTAAGTTTTAAAGCTAGTACAGCCATCTTTAGTATGTTAGGATTTCAGTTGGGAAACTGTAAAACATGGTTTGGCAAAAGTTACAAGAGACAAGCTATTGCCCAAACTGTGGTTTGGGACTTCCAAACTAAAAATTAAACACACTTTATCTTTTGCCTCTTTCTAAAACCAGATTGGACTGGACTGTTTCTAATATCATATACAAATTTGACATGTTGAGCAATTGGAAATATCATGAAGAGAAACAAGTTGTGAAACATAAACCAAGTGTAGGTGTAGCATTTTAAATGCATAAATATGACAAATAAAAAAAAAGAACGAACTAGTAAACTTCAACTAACAACATGTGAGCTACTCCTCTAAAGAATCTACCATCTGGAAAGCACACGTCTAAGACAAATATAACAAAGTTTCTAGTAATTTCTATCACGCTGGGAGCACTTCCAGTGAGGATTTTTCTTTTGTCAAGCAGCAGTTCTATTTCTATGATGATATAATCAGATCAACGGTTCTATTTCTTTCCTAGAACTAGAAATGCAAAAGACAGAGCACAAGTTATAGTTTAATAGAAGCAATCTAACTATCTAAGGGAAATGACTGAATTAGCTCCTAAATATAAGCCTCAAATTGAATCTTGCTATCATACACAAAGTATGGTTGGTAACTTGGTTGGTTAAATCAAGAATAACTAGATATCCTTAAAAAAAATTACTTTAGTACCCCTTTTTTTCCAGCACCGTTTTCAATGCCAGCAAAGAACATTAGAAAATTAAACAATTTCCCAAGAGACAAACTTTAGACGAGAGTTGCAAGCAATTAAGATATTATAGAACAGCTAACAACTTTACAGTCATCAAACACTGCCATTGTAGACACCCGTTTCATTGAAAATGTTAAAAAATGCAATTGAGAATGAGAAGCTACATTGGGGTGCAACAAAAATACTAACATAGTAACATTTAAATTTTAAAAAAAAATACATTTGTAATGTAAGGAAGACAAAACTTATGGTACTCTGATAGGAATCTCAGAAATGAAACTCAGAACAGAAAAATAAAGAATTTCAGAGATGAAATTCTAGTAAACTTGATGTATTAGTTGAAACAGTACAGTGGAGTTGTGCCCCTAATAAGAAAACAGAATTAACCTAAAAGGAAAATACCAAGACTGCTCTTCCCAACACTACCCAATTCTTGTCTCCCTCCAATTGAACCCACCTCTCCAATATATAGAAATGATTTCCTATCTGTCGCTACTCATCAAATGCCACCTGATATGTTCTGTTATGCCCCTAATTGTTTCCACCTATCCACCGGCCTATCATACTTAGGCACTAAAAGGTAGGTTCCAAATCAGAAACTAAAAACGCAAAATAGAACAAAAAAAGGACTTGCTTTAGATTTTGAGTATCAACAGAGGAAGCACTGTGATATAGTTACTCATAGTCATTGGCAGCCTCAAGAAGGAAGAGGAAAAACAGATGCAGAGAGTAGAGAAAAACCTTCACGAGGCAAAAAAAAGGCTCGGAGTTGTGAGGGAAGAGCCGAGGAGAGATTGAGACATGTAACAATTGAAAAATCAAAGAGAGGATAGAAAACAGAAAACCTAAATCATTTGAATTGATGGAAAGGGATAGATTGAAGCAGAATAAAATGGAATTTTAACGAGCTTCATTGTTTGGATGATCATTTGAATTGCAATAGAATGAATTGGGTGATGATGGAATGAATTCCAATCTATTCCATCCCAACTCTTTGTTTTTCTTCCCCCAATTATGGGTACAGTATGTTTTCCATTGCTATAAATTATCAAATTGCATTTTTTTTCTTTTTTAAACCTATCCCTCACATTAATGCAGCTGCAAGTGTTTTCCTCCTTTTGCAGCTCAGTGCACCTTCCTCTGTGACCCCATTTGAAGGTCGGGACAGGTACCTTATAAAATCTAGCAGTCAAACACCCATGCTTCTCGCAGCAATACCGATGTGAATAACAACATTTTAAGAGCTAAGGAAAAACAGAGATAAAGAATTTGAAAGGCAAGAATGCCCATTCTCAGATGAACTCTAACTTACAAATAATTTCACCTTTCAGATCACAGTCTCTCAATCATGTGGATCCTTACATAAAATATGTACATACTTATTGCAAATCTTTCAGACATTATGTCAAACAACTTGTTGGCTTCTTCAACCACATTGTTCTTGAGATACCCAACAAGGTTTCTTTGGACCAATGTATGAAGCAAAAATTCTTAAGCATCACTTACTCTGCCCTTTCATTAATCACATATATCATGGAATTGTTTGTGACGATTTTGATTTTTTTGGATTATTTCAGAGAAAACTACAATGTCCTCTTCAACTTCATTTTTCCTAAATGAAAAATATTTACATTTTGGTTAAACGAGACATGCTTTTTTCTTGTTCACAAACTAGTCTAAAATTATGTTTCCTCCATAAATTGCGCACAGAAAATTATTTCCAAAGGAAAAAAAAAATTATATAATTTTATAGATAAATAATACACCATCCTATCTCCAAAAAAATTCAGTATCATATGATATGGTGAAAGAAGTGCAATTAGAAGCAAGAAAACAAAAATTAATCTAAAGATAAGAAATTTTCAAACACAAGTGTTCTTACCTAATTGTCCAGAAACCTGAGCCTCGTGTTTGTAAGGAGAGAAGTGAACCACTGAGTACACAGAGGAAAAGTGGAACCAAGTCGTCGTTTGGGCCTTTATTTTTTTTATTTTAAGATCATTTGTTTTTCTCTCGTATTTGGGCTAATGCTGTTTGGGCCACAAAAAGGTTTGAGGATTGAGGCCGATTAAGATTAACTAGGGTGTTTCTTCCTGCACCCCAAAATCTCACCCTAAATTGTTTGTGCATTCTGGATAAGGTGCTACGAAATATAAAATTTCATTTCGGATTGATTCATCATTCCGTAATAAAAAGAAACGCCCCTTATAAATTCTAAATTAGGTAATCCGAAGTGTAAAACCTTCATTTCAGATTAATCTTTCATACCAAAGAAGCTCAGTTGGTTGAACATAAGGCATAAATTGTTCCCAATTTCTTTCTTCGATTTCTACAAATAAAGAAAGGAGATTGATCATTTTATAATGAAGAGGGGGTGTAGGGTGAGATTTTTGGAATGTAAGAAGAAATTAATAACCTATTAATAGTTTTTTACTAATGTGCTTCTAATTCCATTAGCGCTCTTAATACACTATGAAAAATGAAAATGATGGCTAATAATAAGTTTAATCCTTTACATTGTTCCATATGAGAAATTCTAACAATTTATTCTTCATTTTTTTCCCATTTGTTTCTTTTTCACTCTATTTCTATGGAAACTCAGATAATAGTTTGAATCCCTCTTCTCAGTGCACTCTATTATTAAATTAATCCCTCCAATCTATCAATTCAAATATTACCTAAATTGAAGAGTTGCTTCTGTGAGTTGTGAGTTGGGCCAATATTAGATAGACGCCAGACCCAGTAACAACAGAATTTTGCATCAATGGCCCATAATAAAGAAAAGGAACAATACATAAAGGAGTCAATAGAGTTTGACCAAATGAAAGAAAGGGGGTCGGTCTAATACGACTATCTTTATTGAACAAACAAAAAATAAGTTTAAGGAAAAAAGGGTTCTTTGAGAATTTGACTGTTGATGTGTATATTACAGTATTAGTTTACATTTGAATAGAATTTTAAATAAAATGTGAATTGCAAAGTGATTCGTAAGTTCGGATCAATGGTTGAAATTTTGTTTGTGGTCCAGAAGGATGAAGAAGCACTTACCAGAGAGGGTGGAAGATTGTTGATCTAATTAAACTAATCAAATTAAAGGTAATAAATTATCTATTGGGATTTACACATCCTATATATAAAAAGTTTCAATGTGGATTAATTTTTTGTGTAAGTAAATAATTCTATATCATAGTATATATACAGCAATTCAACTGGTATACATCTTGGTTGAATAATTTTTGCTTTTGATTTTCATCTTTATACTCTTTAACTGAAGCAAAACAAATTGCAATTGTAAAGTACATGCTCTATAAATTTGAAACAATGTATAAATAATTAGAAAAGATGAACCCCCTTCATCAATTCATTGGATATAAAAGCTTAATATATATCTGTGTGAGCGAATCTTCATCCATTGCTTCAGTATGATGCTGTTCGTTGTCTAAAGTGTTAAAGCCTTCTTTTCTAAATAAGTAGGGAACGAGAATCTAACTGACCAACCTGCTTTGCTTTAGAAATACATATACATCTGGCTTAAACATGGTTTAATATTGAAAACAACAAAATATATGGCACTCATTTCTACAAAATACTGATCTATCTCTCTTTTGATACATGTGAGTTCGTGCACCTTCTTTTTATTTGGCAATCATAAAAGAAGAAAAGATAATTGTTGGCATTTACATATAATCTGTCCTGATGATTGGAACGATGCTTCCTACATCAAAAGAAGTTATTACTCGATCGGTACTAAGTTTCTAACTAATTTATCCAACTTCAAGAAGGCTTTCTAAAGTTTTTTTCATGAATCAATTTTATCATAATATATACAGATCGAGAAACATCAAGTTATGGCTGAAGTTTTTCAAACGGGATTAAGATATAAGGGTTAGATTGGAAACTTCTAGTTTGATACATACAAACTAGTAGTATTAATTTTTTATCATGTGAACTAGGGTTAACAACATAAAAAAAATGATTAATTCATTCAATAGAAATATTAAAACTACAATAATTGAAATGCAATTGGGATTGAGATTATGTGCTATATGAACACTTTAAAGCATTTGCCTTAACTAAAGAGGAGGCATTACGCTATGGGGTGGGGTTTATGCATGCACTAGAGAGATTCGATCTTCTACGAATTGATGGTAGCTGTTAGAGTCAACACTAAAGTTTAAGCTCAAAATTAAATGCTGCTCCAGTCTAAAGTCCCATTGTTATCAGTACTTTTTTCGATAGATCAGTGGTTTTCCTATGCACACAACTTTGCCTTTATATAGCATTATACGTGAAGAAAAGTTTAGATAAAAGTTGGCACAATCTTTGAGTGATCCTTTAGCTTGGCCTAAAATAGATGGATTCTTCTTGTCTTTTTTATTTTTTTCTTTTTTCCCACCGTTTTATTTTTAATTTTTTAAATTTTAACGCAGAGGCATATCTAGATCCTATCTTTACAGGCATTAGGTAAAGGAACCCTAAGAATATACATACAAATCCGTGTCTCCATCCCACGTGCAGTGATGAACCGGTATCATCACATTATATTGATTATTATATATATCAATCTTTGATTTGGGATATATATTTTTCTGTTAACAAATAACAATTTTTTTAGTAATAATTTAGGAACAAATAGAAACGGCAAAACTAAGCATTTAATAAATAAAATTCGCGAATCAGAATAATTTATGTGAACACCATGGAAATGATAATTAAAAGCAATGTAATTATGATATTAATATTAATTAATTTTACTTAATGATTTCTCTAAATATAGATGATTGGGCTCAAGTGTCTACAGTGCTTTTGCTTTTTTTCATTTACATCGAAGACAAGCTCTCCTTTCTTAAACCATGCACCATCTCTACTTTCCTAGTCTCTCAGTTAGCCCTTTAATAAAAACGAAGATTCGATACTATAGATCTTTACACATCATGCATACAAATTAATCAAACTTTATCAGCTGAAGACACTAATTAAATACTTCCTTCTATATATAATACCCTGCTCAATTAGCAGAATATAGTAATTAGAATATACCTTTGCATCGTATCCTATATATACTATACTATTCGTCAATCAGATTAAAATATATGTCTTTGAATTGTAGACCTTTTGGCTATATACAAGATTGAGTATAGTATCTGTTGTTCTCGCCACAGAGAGTGTAAAGTCTAATTGCTGAACCATGCATAAAAGGTACGTATGATTCTGCCTATATATTTTAAAATGTTACGACTTTTGTAAAAAAAAAAATCCATTTTCTGTGCTTATGCAACTTAACTGTTAAATTATATATACATAGGAAGCGTATTAGGTCAAGGATAATAAATTTAGCTAATTTTTTATTATTAAAAAAAGTAAATGATAAAAATAAGGAATATTGTGACAATCTCAACAATATAATTAAAAGTTAAAACTATATTTATTATATATATATATATATATATATATAATTTTTTCCCTAACAATATAATTAAAAATCATTTTAAAATATACATTGTTAACTTGCGTTAACTTTATGATTGATGTATATAATAATATTTTTTTTCTATATTTTATTTATTTGGGAGTTCAACCCAAAGTAATTGACAACACACCAAAAGTCAGATTGAGTTGGGCTAAACTCATTTTTTGGCAAGTTGAAGTTGGATTAAGTTAGGTGGTCAATTTTGATACCTTTTATTACCTCCAACACTAAAACATAAATAGAGCATGATTAAAGGTCTTTTTAAATAAAAGTTTTCATAAATAGTGTATTAAACTTTTTGCATAAGTTAACTTCTTATGCACCGTAATTTTTAAAGAAGCTAAGTTAATTTTAGTTTATAAAAGAAAAACTTAATTAATTTTATCTACTTATTTTTATAAATACTTATGGATAAGTTTAAACTTAAACCTTTTTATCTCTATAAAATAGAGAGTTTTTTAATCGAATAAAGATTTTTGTTTTGATTTAGTTCTTTAAAATTTATTTATTGTTTTAGTTTCTATTGTTCAGTCACAATGTTACCTCATGATGTAACAATGACAATAATAATTCATTGACTTGTCATTATAAAAGAGTTTGATATTTTTTTAATAAATTATATTTTTAAATTCTCATATATTCAAAATAGTTAATGATATTAAATTAATTGATGAGATATTTAAAATACAATTTTTTTTATAAGAAAAGCAAGACTAAAACAAAACAAAATCAATTCTTTAAAGACTAAAATAATAACATATTTTATAAGAAACAAAAGGTTATTTTTATTCGTAAGTATTTATAAGAAACAAAAGTAAGTAGATAAATTGAATTGAGTTTTTTTTATTTAGTTTTTAAAAAAAACTATGATGGATAAGTTAATTTTAACTTATACAAAAAGTTTAATGCATTTTATGTTCATATTTTTCCCTCTTATACATACTTATGAAAAAGTTTATTAAAAGAATTGAGAGTATATAATATATATTTTTCACATGTCTCTTCCTAAAGAGACAATAATTTTGTTCAAGACATGATCAAATGCTAAATATGAACATTTTTTCTAATGAGAATTCAAATAAATCTTAATTCATAACGTTATGAATTCGAAAGACTAACCCTTTCACTAAACTCAACTTCCGTTGATAAAGAAATACTATCACTAGGCAAAAGTTTCTTCTTTGAGTATACATTATAAAATACTCTAATAGACTAAAACAAAAAATTAAAGGACTAAAAAGAAAATCCTATTTTATAGGGATAAAATATTATTTAAACTGAGTTAATTTATTAAAGAACGGAAAAATCTAAAATCGTTAACTAGGTCACCGTTTCACGGATAAAGTGCACAACCGATAATGTTTGATTTCAGAAATCATCTGAACATACCTACATGCTTTACGAAGGTTAATGTTTTGAATACGCTTGAACCGAAAGAGAAAAATGGTGTGTGAAAAGAGCAATATTTTTTTTTTTTGAAAATGTTAGTCTCAACATTGTTCTTAATTATGATCTATAATGTCGCCAAAGCACCCTCAAACCATACACATTAACTTGCGGAAAATAAAGAAAAGAAAAGGGGAAAACATAAAAGCAATCTACTTGATCAATTCTGGATTTAGTGCGAATTGACCCTTGATTATGATTCAACATACGAAAACCTTTTCTCCAACCCTTTGTGTGAGTGTGCATGAAGAAAGGGAAAATGCTAATAACCAAAATAATACTTTTTTTGTCTCACTAATTACAAACACGAGTAGGTTGTACATCGTTTCACATTATCAAATCATCTAGAGGAACATCCACATAGGATTCTCCTTTGATTCTGTTTTCTATGCCTTTGACGGCTAAATCTTCATAAATAACTTTGATTTGCTTACCAAAGTCATAATTTTTTATTCAGCATACATTTTTAACATGATTGCCTGTTAGTAGCCAAATTTACACAGTGTGTGTGTGAATATTAGATCACAAAACATGAAATTGTGTTCCTCATTTACCTATGGAATATGGATTTTGGATTTTAGAGAGGCAATTGAAATACTCATGTGAGTGATCACTTTCATTCTCGTATCACAAATTAAACACATTAGATGGGCTAATGGACAAAGATGCAAAGTCACATGAGGATAAATTAAACAATGCTTGAAATCACATGTGATTATGTTATTTCCTTTTTATCTTAGGTTTAAATATGTTTTTAATCTTTTAAATTTGGATAATTATTTTTTTAATCCTTCAATTTTTTATTATTAAATTAGTTCCTTAAATTTTCAAAAAAACTACTTAATTTTAACTCCTCTTTGTTCATTGCATTCATGGTTTCATAATTTGTTACGATTTTTTAGCGGCCAAAATTTATTTTTTATTTTATAAAAATAATTTTTGACAATTTGAAACTGCTTAAAAAATATTTGACTTATATGATTTGGTGACCTTTTTTACATATTTTGTTAGTTTTAAATTGTCATAATCATTTTTAAAGAAATTAAATTAGAAAAACATTTCCAACGGTAAAAAATTGTTACAAATTGTGATATCATTAGCACAAATAGTGAGAGAGACTAAAAACAATTTTTTGAAAAATTGAGGGATTAATAAAATATATTTTATTTTGAAGGGTTAAAAAATAATTATTCAAATTTAAAAAACTAAAAATATGTTTAATTCTTGAATTTATAACTAACTACAAACTGAGGCGGGGCAAACCATGAATTTATAAGTAACTAGAAATGGTTCAAATTTTTACAATATTTATAGATATATTTAATTTATTAAAAACAAATTTAAAATGAAAAATGAAAAAAAAAATAGAGAACTAAAAAAAAATACTAAGTTTTAGTTTGAGGAACTCAAAATGATAAGCTCTCAAATTTCAAGAGAGAAAAAAAAACCTATTTAAGGCCAAGAAGTTATAATGAGTTTTTTTTTCTCCTTATTTTTCTTAACAGTATAATGTGCCATTTTAGTGTTTTTCTAATAAGCTAAAATAATAAGTTCTAAACATTTTTAAAAGGGATAAATAGTTAAATTTGGAAGGAGTAAAAAAATAAAATAAAAAAATAAAGGTAACTATTAATTTGAGAGTTTATTGAATTTTTTTTAACAAAATACTATAATTAGGAAGCTGTCTTGGGGGAATAAGAAAAGTCCTTATTCTCAAAAGGTATAATATCTTCTTCTTTTTCTTTACAGAGGTGAAAGATAATCTTAAATAGCTAATTCACATCATATAAATACATGATATATTTTTTTTTATGAAAAATCAATATTGTTTTATTTTGTTGTTAATTTTTTCTTTAGTCGAAGGAATTCAAATCACGATTTCTCTTATTTTTTTTCTTCATTTAACTACCAAATTATAAATTAATCTTATAAGTACATAAATATATAATATATAGGAAACAAATTAATCACATGGAGCATGTTCTCCTTGAGGACTAATTTTGGTCACACAAACATACCATTTTTCAACTCATGATTCCTCTATATATCCCCATATAACAAATTTGAAGCATCAGAGTAGAATAACTTTAACTTTTATGTGATACACACACATAATATCACTTTTGAACTCAATTCGTATATCCCTGTGTAACAAAATTGAATCGTCATTTGTTAGGGAAGAATAACCACCATCATTATTTTTAGTATGAATTAGAACCTTGTTGGTCAGATAGCTAGGTGTCTTTGTTGACATGACAAATCCAGTGATGATTGTTACATAAATGAAACATAAAGTAAATTTGGTAATTAAGCAGTGTTAGATGTGACTGTTTTCGTAAGTTGTTTGTTGGGCTCAAAAGATGATTAAACAAACTAGTTAATGATTTTTCTTTTTAAAAAGTTACATATTGAGCACCTCCGATTCTAAAAAAGTTTGGCATAATGAATATAATAAGATCAAACCTCGTGTCTCATAAGATAATTGCATTTGCATCATTGTAGAAAATCTTCACTCACTCCACTTTCAACGTCAATCAAAGTGCAAGTAGCCATTTTTTTATTCTCAGTTTCTCACGCACATGTAAAAGTACAAACACAAAGCCTTCACTTCTGTTTTTCATCTTTCCCTCATTCCAAGGTGTCTGTCTATGTTAATTTACACATTATTAGTTCACACGGCGCTACTATTTATGATGATCATAAACTATACAGTGGAGTACATGGAAATTTCGTGACAATAAATTAGAAATGATAAAGTGTACTACTTCAATAATATTATATGACTATTCATAAAAATATCCACAAATACATGAAAAAATATTTACTTATAGGAAATAGATTAAAGACAAATATTTACTTTCAAAATTTTAATGGGATGGGTATGAGTACAAATATTAATATTATAGTATTCACTTTGTCCCTCCCAACCCGTACATTATATATATATATATATAAGAGAAATAAGAAAAATGTTAGTGATATTTTTTTAAGACTCTGATTCTTTTTATAATTGATTATAATTTTTTAAAAATTATCACTTTTGGTAGGTTTTGCTTCTTATTTAATAATTTTTATTTATTTATATTAAATGAGAAATGAAATCTATCAAAATTGATGATTTAAAATAAATTATAATCAATTATGGAAAGAGTGTTTGAGGGAGAGTGTCAGAAAGAATACGCATTACATTATAAATAATTAATACTCTCTAATCCTTATTATAAGGCATAATTTAAAAGAAATTGATGATCATTTTTATAAGACATTTTAGAATTTTTAGGAAACATTTAAACTTTTTTTCATTAGTTGTCTTTATTAAATATTCTAAGTATTTATGTTTTTTTTATTGATAGTGGTATATAATAATATGAGTCTTGCTAATAAGTGTCTTTAGGCATTGGTTAATGAATAAAACAAGAAAGTATTTACTATAGAGATTACAAGATAACTTAAAAAAATCACAAATAACACAATTTTGTGCATCTCAATAAAAATATTTTTCTTTTTAGTTCTTTAACTAATGTCCTAAAGACATTGGTGGTTATCATTTGCCTACAGTAATATTATTGAACTTTAATATTTTTACATCATCCATAATAAGTTAATAATTATTAATAAGGACATAATTGATACATTACTAATTTTTTTAAAAAATCAATTTAATTAATTAATTTTATTGGTCATTGTGATTGATGTCAAATTACTTTATAATAAAGAACATAAAAAATATTTTATTATTATTAATTGAATGGTGAGGCGTGTGGACATAGTTGAAAAATCTGGTTTGGTCCGGTCATACGGGCTTATCCAACCAGAACCCAGTGACATAATCAGATCAAGTTGATTATTGAACCAGTCATATATTTAGTCTGGGGTGACTCGGTCAAATCCGATTGGCTTTGTGTAAATCCAGTGACTTGGCCCGTTTTTGAAACCAAGACTGGGTTTTTTCACGTTAAAAAAGTGCTCCAAAATGACGTCGTTTTGAATCAATCCTAAAAAACTTTACTCGGTCACTTCTTTTCATGACTTTTCTTAATCAAATGTTTTGTTATATATTTATATATAATAGATATACATATAATTTTGAATTTTTTAATATATATCATATCAAATCAGACTAATTACTAATTCATCGATTAAACTATTAATTGATTATCTTGACCGAGTTAATAATCAGAACAAGTTTCATAGTAGGGCGTTCTAGCATTAAGATCGAGGAATGTGAGGGGCATTGAATAATTGACTTGGTATATGTCAAGCAGGTGGTGAGCAAGGTCCAATTGGACGATAATGGTATGCATGTAAACTCGCCCATTATAGTGTGTTCTTTATTAACAAATAATATAAAATTCATTATGATAAATTAATTTTATATTCAATTAAGACAGTTTTTACCTTAATGTATTTAATACTTTTTTGGTATATTATAAGGAGTTTTTTTAATTTAAAAAACATAGAAAAGTATTTAGATAAATTAATTTTAAGAGTTTCTTCTTCTCCTGTCTATTTTAAATCTAAGATTCAGGATATTATTTTAAAGTAACTTTTAATTTTAACAAATTGTGAAATAAACAAAATAACTTTAACTTTAATTTTAAAACTCTTATTTTAAATTATTTTTTAAATTTAAAAAGTCATTATACTTACCTAAATGTTCCTAGCTAGCAGTATTTTATTGGTTTTGTTATTTATAGATACCATAAGAATCTAAAAGTGATCTTAAACTAACGCAACATCTCTTAAACTTAGGGGCATATGTTAGTGTTACTTCAGGGGCCACCCTCCCCTAATTTTCTTTTGAAATATATTATCTTTTTTTATAATTAATAATTAAAATATTTATTAGACGGACACGTAGCTAAGGTTAAAATATTATGGTATTGTTGTTAACAGTGGTTTCCTTGCACTTCACTGCAAAATTGTCCTGTCACTTTCATAACTTTTCTAAGTCAGTTTTTTTTAGGCAAAACTTTAGGCGAGTTGGTTTTAGGGGCTTATAAGGGTTAGGGTATGACCTCAAGGTTTATTTAATAATTACAAAGATATTTGTAAATCGTCAACAAGATCCTCTATCAACAGGAAAATTTAAATTTATGTTTTTGTTGGATATGAGTATGATTCTTAATTATTCTTTTTTGGCACTTTTCTCGTTAAGCTAATGCAAATAAAACAATAAACAAAAAATGAAGATAATTATATCCAAAAAAATTCACTTCCCCACCCCCAAAACCAAACATTCATCAAGCTTTAATTTCGCCACACATAAATTTTTCTTCATTAAAAATAAACCTCAATCTTATACAAGCAGCAAATTAACTCCAGTATGACAAGAATAACCGAAAGTTCAGAGAAATCATAAAGTAAATCAAATGGATGCTGAGTTTGTGTTTTCTTTGTAGGTATGCATGTGTTTCAGATATAGTTAGTTTGGACCGACAAAAGTTAATTTAATTGGTAAAGAACGAACTCATATTCTAATTAAAAGGATGTGAATTTAGTTTTCGCTTGTCAATATAAGATCTTATTGATAAATAATATATAACTATCTTTCTTTTTAAGAGTTCTTTGAATTTTGAGATCTATTCTAGGGTGACGATCGAGTCGCCAAAGCTCCACTGATCGCCTAAACTTTTTGCAATAAAAACAAATATGATTAGTTTGCATGGGGATGTACACATGTGGACGAAGAATAGAACACAGGTGATGAGTATGATGACCACAGCCGTGTGAAGAAAAGAAAGGGTGGCCACAAAAAAAAAGGGGCACAACACCAATATCGAACAAGGGCTTCTAATCGAGTGCAAAACGTCCTTCACATATTCCCTCAGCAATTTTATATATATTCCAAATTTGATGTGCCAAAGATTGCAATATTCAAAGGAATAGTTGGCTAGATGCTTTAGAGCCACTGATATTTATCCTTTCCTTTATGTCATCGACCTCTCATCATCATATGTATCAGTTCTGTGATACCTGCACCCTCTATGAGACACATGGGCACCTTTAGAACTACTGTTCTACTCTATCACGAAAAGCTTTTATTTGGCAGTGGCCTTCACACTTGTAGTTTCATATATCATCACATTTGATTGCACTAAGTGATCATCTTCATATACTATTTTACACATTTCCCCCTCAAATAGGCAAATGATTGGTCATATTATATTTAATTATATACACTGTGTTGAATTTATTGTACGGTTGACCTTATTCAATCATCAAATTATAAATATTTTTTAGGATTTACTTAAATTCAAATTATAGACACCATTTTAAAACCAAGCAATAAACATAGGAAAGATCTTACAATGGACCACACACATACATCATACAAGTGAAATTAACATTATACTTTAATAAAAAAAAATCTTAAGACTCATATTTAAGTCTTATTCTTAAGTGTTGTTTATTTTTTATTTACTTTTACTTGATATAACTCCACCTCATACTTAAATTCTAACAATATCTTATCTTTAAATTTAAGTTAATCTCTCATAATAAGATATTTTCGAGTTGATAGCTTAATTAATTAGCTCAACAGTCCGATACAATTTACATTAAACAGAACTGTGAATTAAACAAGCCAAGCTCTTTCGTAACAAAATAGTGTCATCATATATACGAGCGATACATGTAAAAGTTGAGAACAGAAATTGCAGTAGACTTATCATCTCATTTGCTTGAGAACTTTAAAAGAAGTGATTGAATTCTCCACAACCCCATTTTTTTTCTGGGTTTTACTAGAATTTTTAAAACTCAACTACTGTTGCATTCAATTTAGGGATTCTCTTTTGGAATACATAGGAAATATTTTTGTTGTGGCTCATTCTTAAGGCTATAATAAAGAATGTATTTAATAAACATAGAACAATGCTAAAGGTTTATTTGTTTCCTTTTACCATAGTAAGATGTTTAATATTTTTTTATTTCTAATTCTTCCAGATAAATAAAGATGGATTTACTGTAACATACAATTGGTATAGTTTTTAATCATTTAATCGAGTAAATTATCATATTATTTAAATAATTTAACTTTTTAAATATATCTACTATAAATACTCAACATAATTATTAGATAATAATATAAAACTTATATATATATATATATATATAGAGAGAGAGAGAGAGAGAGGGGATTAGTTACCCCCCCTCCAAAAAAAACAAAATCATTTGTTGAATGTAGGTCAACTCAACTAAATCTTGGTTTCTCCTTAATTGATAAAATACCATGCTGCAAATTGCTTTATCCCGACAATTTTTAACATTCGATCTGCTTTATACACTGCAATATTCTATTTGAATTTTGGTAGATGACATTGAACCTTAACAAGTGTGAGGTGAATCATGGAGATCATTGAAAGTGAGATTCAAACCTTGTTTTTTGTCTCATTAGTATTCTTTAAATTAAAAGGAAATGAAAAATGAAATATTCCAAACTTTTAAATAAGAATTTATTTTCCAACCACCTTTCATTTTGTTCTCTTTCCCCTAATCAAATTTATAGATTCAAATGAAACATTCAATTTTGGAATGTCTTTCGGGGTAAGACAAAAGCGCATATTTTCATTGTTAACCTCGGCGACACGAACAAATGTGATAAATGCATAAGATTTTTTTTTTTTTCTTATGATAAGATCACCATTCACCAAAGAGATTACTTTTGTTTAACAATAATTCTAAACGATAAAATGGTAGGGTTAACTAAATTTTTTAGTTCCTATTTTTTTTTTTAAATTCGATTTTTAATCCCTAATTAAACTTATGTTTGACGGGTTAATGGATACAATTTTTAGAAATTTTAGTTTGTATTAGTTCCTAAACAAAATTTTAAACCCATTATTATTTATTTAATAAGATTTCAAGGAATACAAATTAAATTTTTTAAAAATTTAAGGACTAAAACCTCATTGAAAAAAGTTAAGGAACATTGATGAATTAAATAAAAGTTTAGGGAACTAAAAATCTAAAGGAAAAAAAAAGTTAAGAGACTTTGACCATGCCAACAAAAATTTAAGAATTAAAAACTGAATTTTGAAAATGTTTAGGGACTAAAAATTTAGTTAATCCTAAAATGATATATAATAATTAAAAGTTAATAATTTTATCATATATGATAGTATATGAGTGAATGAAAAGGTAAAAAGACATTTACATACAATATATTTGAATTAAATCTAACTTAAGGGATGATCCAACTTGATTTAAGGACATCATATGCTATTGTGAGAATTAGTCTATTATAATATCAAACTAATTTAGGTTAAATTATTTCATAAGTATCTTAATTATTTGATAATTTTTAATTAAATTTCTTCTAAATTATTATGTTTAGTTAGATCCTTGAACTTACATTTATTTTTAATTAGGTCTTGCTATCTAATTGTTGTTGAAAAAATTAATCATAAAAACCTAATTAGTCTTTGAATCCAATATTGTTTGTAGGGATGCATTATATAGTCTCACATTTCCATACCAATATTCTCACCTCTTCAATATTAATTATGGTTTTTTTTTTTAATTTTAAATGTCCTTTTATTTCAATATATACTTTTCTTTGTCTAGATCTCACAAGTATAATTTACTTGAGACAATTTTTACTCTATTTTACTCTAACTTGGTATATTATTATGAGCACTGAAACTCATATCATTTAAAACTACTACTAATATATTTCTGAAAAGTCGAAAACTAGTTAAGCTGAAATATTAATCTGGTTCCAATTTATTCATGGCGGTGGTTTTCAATATATACTTTGTTGCATATTTGATAAATTAAATTAAATTAAAAACACTCATAAGTCACATGACATTTTTAGCCAACCAATAAATTTCATTAAAAGGGGTATCCAACCCTTATACACAGAACTAAGAAGAAAAAAAAGGCCAATGATGATCATTGAAACATTAACTATATTGGTATCCTTCCCTATACTAGTAAATCTGTAATCCCAAAAATAACCCGTCTTAATAACAGCAGCTCCAAACAGTGCATAAGCTGCATAGTAGCACCCTTCCTAGGACCAGCCATAGGACCAGCCAAAAGACTTTGTTCCACCAGTAAATCGGCACCAAACTTAGCCCTGTTGCTGCGTGTTATATCAGAACACATCAAATCATCAACTATGTGATAAATTAAACCTTCATAATCTTAATGTAATATGGGTATGTTTGGGTAAGCTTCTCTAGAAGTACTTCTAGAAGAAGAAAATAAGAGCAAAAAGATGAGATGAGCTTCTCCAAGTAAAAATAAGTTCTCCATTAGTTAATTTGTAGAAGTTCATCAATGTGGTTTCTCTAAAAGATGAGATGACATCTACAAATTAGCTAATGGAGAACTTATTTTTAATTATGGAGAAGTTCATTTCATCTTTTTGCTCTTATTTTCTTCTTCTAGAAGTACTTTTAGAGAAGTTAACATCCAAACAGACCCTATATCCCCGGTAGCTCTCTATATATATCTGGTACGTGTTCAAATGTCAGTCTCAGCAACAGCAACCTGTGCCTCACACTATAATCTCATAATTCCATCTTCCTAAACACAAAATATCATAAGTCGCCGGACAATGAACTAGTTATAGTTATAGAAATTTGTAAATATAAAAGTTTAATTGTGGATATTAAATTTCATCGTAAACCAATTGACCAGAAGTTGTTTAATAGATATATCGACTGTATCATGAGAACAAACAAGCTTATTAGAATAGATCGACGATTTACCAATGGAGCTATAGATTACTAAGTTACATTTCATCTCCAATTGACATTAAATAAAAATACCCAACAGATATAAATTACACAATAATTGAGACAGGAGACTTCGCAACCTTGGTAAACTCAAGGTAAAGGAATTATATGCTCAATAGTATCTTTTTCTGGTTGCAATATGCTCAATGATCTATTGACAACCCAAATTCAACTATATATGTGATTGTGTAAGCTTATATCATTAGCCTGAATTATAATTTTATTTCTCTTATAATTTTAAATTTATAATTTTGGTCTCTTTATTTATAAATCAAACTATTTAGTTTTTTTAATAAATAATTTTGATAATTCTGGTCACTTGACTATTCAAGGTCTTAGTACTAGTTGAACTCATTATCTTTTATTTAAAGATAAAATAATAAACTTGTAAGTCTTTTGGTTTGTTTAACTAATTTCATAAATATTATTTTACATGTATTATTAGTCTAGAGTTATTAATTTTTTAATTATAAAATTTATAAATTAAAATAATATATTTCATATTTAATTTTACGTGTATTTATTTTTATTATAAAATTTTATTTTAATATAAATTAATAAATTATTATATATAAAAAGTTGTTCTTATTTTATTATAATTTTAAAAAAAATTACATAAACTAATATATAGATTATTTAAAAAATTATTTTATCCATTTTATACCAGTTATGTAAATTTAAAATAATATTTAAGTAATATAAAAAATTAAAAATTTATACATATATTCTTTAATTAAATATAAATTTTATTATTTATATATAAAAATAAATTTACATAATTTTTATAAACTATATAAAATAATTTATATAAATAATTTACATGTAATTTTATTGAATTATATGATTGGAATAAAAATAATTTACATATTAAAATAAACTTACATAATTTGTATAGTTTACATATTAATTGATTAATTGATGTAATTATATTGATTTATATAATTAGAGTAAAATAATCCGTATATTAAAATTAATTTAGAAAATAGTTTATGTAAATAACTTATATTAATATATGAAATTTAATTATAAATTGATAAAATTTAAATAAAAATAGGTAAACTATTCAAAATAAAAATGATATAAAATAAAATTCAAAAAATATATATATATATATATATTTAATTTGTAAATTTTTATAATTTTAAAAAAAATTATAATTTTTGACTAATGATACATAAAAAATAATATTTATAAAATTAATTAAACAAAGTAAGTATCTTAATAATTTATTATCTTATCTTTTAATAAAATATCACGAGTTCAACATATATCGATATCTTTTTTATTTTTTGCTTTGTTTAATCTAATTTGACATAAGCATTATCTCAACATGTCTATATAAGCATAAAGTTAGTATCAATACATCATATCAAAATCAATATTTAATTTTGGATGATCAACGGATGAAATAACAAAAATTTAGAAAAATTAAATATCTTAATTTAAAAATAAGAAATCAAAATGTGAATTTAATATAAAAAACCAAAATTATAATTTAACCCGTGCCAGCGCAAGAATTGAAGCAATGATTAAGCTAATGTAGAAATTTGATGGCTGACATGAATAAAAATGTGTTTGAACTTTTCTTATAATATTTGAGCTAATCTAAAAATTCTTAAATTTAGTTTGTTCTAGATCACACGATATAGTACTTAAGAAGAATATATAAAAAGTATAAAAAATAAAATGAGAGATATCTTAATGTAGAAAAAATCATATGACTTAGTAAAATGAAGAATAGTTCCTAAAATACTGTTATTACAAATGAAAATTCAAATTTGTTATATAAATAATATATATATATATATATATATAACTAAAATTTTCAGTAAAATATATAAATTTTACTCTTTTTATTTGTATGTTAGTTTGTAAAATTGTTTCCTTGAGAAACCTCAATGAGTGTGTAGGCTCCACAATGGGTTTTGTCTTTTCTATTCTTCATTTTTTATAATTTAATTTTAAAAAATTAATGTATAAAGATTTTTTATATTATCACTCAATTATAAATTATTGTGTATATTAAATTTAATAATTTTTATATAATAATTACTTTAAAAGTCATATTTAAAATTATCAGCAATTTAAAAATATTCACACTAATGATATATAAGATTATATTTTTTGTATTTCCTTCTTCCTTCTATCTTACAGGGCTCACTACTCCTCCCTGGAATAAAAAGAAAATTCTTACTAACATTTAAATTCAGAATTAAAAAAGTTACATACATTTCATTTTTTTTTTCATTTGCCAAGATGCACTATTCATTTGTTTGTAGTCTTATATATAAATGGAAAAGAACCTCGAATTCGCGAATATTTATCTAAACCTCCATCGATTTTGATAATGAATACTCACTTTGATCAAATATAAGTATGAATATATGTATTATTCAAACTTTTAAATGAAAATAAGAATAAAAACGAGTATCTAACTATTATTGTACATGTAACCGTTACATACTTTTTAAACATATATATACAATATATATATATATATATATATATATATATATATAAATTAGTTTGATAGTTGAATATTTTAAATTATAATAATAATAGTTAAATAGTAAACTTAAAATTATAAAAATATACTTTAATTCTTACTTTTTTATCTTTAATTTTTTTGTTATTTATTAATTTTATATATTGTTTGAATTAAAATGTAATTACTAAGTTAATATATAATTTATTTAAAATTATACCAATAAAGTAAAAGTATAAAAAAATTGTATGATAGATTATCCATGAGAATATGTTAAC
Source organism: Glycine tomentella (assembly GCA_007407185.1). Taxonomy (NCBI): domain Eukaryota; kingdom Viridiplantae; phylum Streptophyta; class Magnoliopsida; order Fabales; family Fabaceae; genus Glycine; species Glycine tomentella. Next base: position 2,056,797 of record PYAF01004902.1, read on the forward strand.
CTAATAAAATCAGTGATAAGAATAAATATTAAAATTTTAAATCTATCTCTTTTATATCTAAACCTAATGTGTCTCGTTTTTTACGGAGATAAAAATGAGAAGAGCCACACTCATTTCTGACTCAGACCCATTTCCATACTTATACTTAAGTAACAATATTATTATACAAGTAATTAGGTTTAACAATTAAAGTGATAACATAAGAACTTTCAAAAAAACATATCATTATTTTTGAAGGCTAAACTAATAGTGCCTTACATTCTCAGCGACAGAATGAGTCATTTTTATCCAGGATAAAAAGATCCAAGCATATCGCTGGAGTAAAACACTAGTTTCATGCAAAAATCTACTATATTTATATATTTAAATAATAAAAGTATATTATATTAGTATAAATCAATACCTGCAGTGCAAGTGTATCCGTATAGCATTATTTGTCTAAAAAATTAATACGAGCCATGATGAAGCAGGAAAAGTCTAAAAAGTATGCGCAAAAAAATGATGAGCAATTTCTTGAGATTCTCTAATGTGACAATGACAGACCCGCACGAGAGTCCCTTCATTGGATTCTCTTACAATTGCCGGGGTGTCCTCGGACACACAGAACCACAAATCTGACAAAATCATTTCATCTCCTTAATAACAGTTTAGTCGTATGCCACACGTATGTTTCCAAATCAAAGGAAGATAGAAAAAAAAGTTCCTTCATCACAAAATTTAGATTAATTTTTTATGCACAATCAAGACAAAAAAATATATTGTTAATCAATTAAAATTTATGATAAACAATGAATTTTAATGTTAAAATCAGCAAATTATGCGATAATTTGGAGTTGTAATTGAATGATAGTTAATCATTTTTTTTTTTTTACATCTACTTCCATACTTCACAAGCAACAACTAATTGGACTCCATTTGCTGACCTCAAGGATAATTTCATTATCTTCACAAGCAAGATCCCATCTTTCATTTTGGGCCATCACACATGCTTCGAGAGCTATTCTATTAGCTAGGACACCTGTGCATTTCCCCAATGATCAATAATTTATATTATTAAAATGATTATCAAAAAAGATGATAGTATAGTTTTTTTTACACAGTTAGGGCATGTACTATTTAATTAAAATAAAATAATTGTATATATAATATCACGTGAGATGTTAAACTTTTAATGTATAAACTATAAATTGTGAAACTCGAGACCAAATACATCCATCTCGAGCCTTCATGTTCTTCCAAGTTGGACACAAAGGGTTAAAAACTGTCTTGCAGCAGCTATGCAGTTATGTCTTCACTAGTTCCACTTGAAGATTGTCTCGAGGCCAAGTTGCAAAAACATTTCTCAAAGATTTGTGTTTTGTAGCCTTGTGGAATCCCTATAGCCTCATGTGATCCAAATTAGGAGTAACAATATAACATACTAGTTAGAAGGGCCTTCTCTGAAAAATAAATGAGAGTTTTGTTTTTTGTTTTTGAGGGATAGGGGGTGACACCTAACACAGTGCCATTTCATGTATAAGGGCATGTGGTGGACCCTAGGCTTGACTATAGTATACACTATTTTATTATAATTTAATCAAATAATTTTTAAGACAAACTATAGTGCCACTGTATTATGATTAGTGGGGTTTAGGCCTACCATCTACTACAAAATAAAAATCAAACTCTTAATTACAGCCGTGTCTAATCATGATATCTATCAGATTGAAGATGATATAATTTGAATTTCTTATACCAATTTGCGTGTATGGAACTGCAGAGTACAGAGTACTAGTTCTGAAATAATTTTTATTTTAGTGATTCAGAGAATGGATTGTTGTTAATCATGACCTAACTTGTTGTAGCCATGAATAAATCCCCATAAGTGTTTCTAAGAAGTAGCATAGAGACAAAAGACACCAAACTGTTAAAACTAAAATAATCATTAATCACTACCAACAAGTGATGCAGTAGAGAGAAGTAGAAGAAGAGAAAAATTAAAAAGAGATTTTTGCATACAAAAGGAAAGTATGACTTTACTTTCTCCAATTGACAACTGAAGCTTTGTAGAGTTGCAAGCTTGAACACTCACAAACCTTAAACCAAACCCATTACATTTGCACTCAGCACACACTTAAAGGTCAGAACATGTCTTCTATAAGAGGAAAAGGGAGAGGAAAAGTAAGCTTAAAATCCAAATTTAGTTGGAGAGCCACCCCAGCTAAATTTAGTGACTGGCAAACCCTACAAATTGTTAAAACTAGCAGAAATTAAAGAGTAACTATTTTCCTAAGATGAACACACACCAACATCAAAGTTCTCAAAGCATACATACCTCTCTGATTTGCTAGAGGTACATAATAATATACTAAAAAACCACTTCAAAAGTCCGTCTTCTAAAGTGTTGTGATCTTATTACTATAACACATGTATCTTTCTTAATCTTCTATTAACACACAAAATCAAACTGAGACATCTCTAAGTGCCACAAAGAAGAAGTGCTCCAAGTCAGGGGGTGCAAAGAATGAGAGTGGAGACCTACGCAAAGAGCAATTAGAGAGAACCCTTGGCTTCTTTGGTGCTGGAGGGCATGTTGAAATCTCAGGAATCCTGAATTTCTGACCCTTTGGTGTGGAACATGGACTGTTGCTGTTGCTGTTGCAAACAACATCAATCACCTCAGCAGAACCATGCATGTTGTTGTCCACTTCCTTTGAATTAGAAGAGTCTTGTGAACTTATGGAGGAGGAGCTGCAGCTAGAGGGCAAAACAGTTGGAACAAGAACCTCTGGTTGTTTTTTGTTGTTGCTCTTTGTGTGGTGCTGCTTCTTCTTGAAGTTTGTTGTTGTTGCTGTTGTTCTTCTCTGCTGTCTTGTTCTTGTTCTTGTTGTTGTTGTTGTCGTCTTTGAGGTTGTCCTTGTTGATGCTGTTGTTGTCCTTCCAGAAGGGGCCATTTTTTTTCCGAGACAACAATGAGGGGAAAAAAGCTTATTCTGGAGGGTTTTGGTTTAAAAGAAGTGGTAAAGGTTGCTATAAACTGGCATGTACACAAAAGCTGGCAACAATGAGAGATTGAAACCTTTACCAGTGCCAGAGCAGTGTTACAACCAACCAACTGGGATGGATGACACGAACTTATCCCTATTGGAGAGTGCTTTGAAATGATAAATTTTGACTCAAAAGTTAAGGCCTTAGGGGGGGTTGGTTTTGGTTTTGTAGAGAAGTTTGGTAATGATGATTCACAAGTGGGAACTATCCCCTTCACCACACCACCCTTATATAACTGACATCACTAGTAGCACACTAAAATGAGAGTGGAGCAAGGAATCTCCTAAGACAAGGTTTCTTAAAAGGGACATCAAGTGCTTTTTAAACACCCCATTTTGGAATTGTGAAGAGGTGTGCTTACACAAACCTAAGTTTCCAACCATATCATAATTACAAACCCTGCCATGACCATTGGACTTAGGACTTAGGAGGAGAATAATTAATGACATAAGGAACCCCAAATTTTACATTAACACTAAAAAACAAACTTATGAAAAGAAAAGTTGGAGTTTATGGCCCCAAATTTTAACCCTATGATTAGTATTTTACACTTGTGAGGACCTTCTTTTGGGTTATTTATATTATGGTTAGAAATATCACAGGCAGCGGGGCAGGGCTGCCCGTAGCAGTCAAAAGGAGTTAGAGAGGGAGAGAGACTCATTCAAATATTGTGGATCCTCTGATAGAATTTTATTGATAGACGTCTCTTCACTTGAATTTCTTGGATTTCATCAATTACCAAAAGCGTTAAAGGGGTTAGTAATTAAACCACTCAGAATCTTCTTTTCTTTTTAGTTTTTATTTTTAATCACACAAGATAGTTTCTTTTACGCGTTATCTAACATTCAAATGCACTGTGCATGGGCTACCTTACATTCAAATTTGGGTACTAGGTAATTAGGATATATCTACACTGATTATCGATGAAATCTTCATTACATTATTTGTTTATTTAATATGAATATGACTAATCAATGCTTTTAAGATATTGATCAAGGAATTAAAAAAAATATTTATTGTGTAAAATATAGGTGAACATAAAAAAGATGATGAATAATGCAATTTTTTGTCTCCCAATAAAAAATATTATACTTTAAGTTTTTTTAATTAATGTCCTTAAATATTGGTTAACATTTATCATTTAATTTAATGATAATGTTAGGAAAAAAAAAACCTTTTAACTATAATGTTATGTACACATTGCCACAATTACCCACAATTGTAAGCAATGTCACATGTAATTTATACTTTTTTTCTTTCAAAATAATTATTGTCCTAGCTTATTTTACACATATTAAGATGAAAAAAAGAATAATAATTTTATAAAATTAATCTTATATCATTATCAATTTATTTATAAATTTTGTTGTCCATAATAAATATTATAAGAAATATAAGTGAAAAAAAATAATTAATATTATATTAAAATTAAAATAATAATTATTTTGAGATGATTTTATTCTCTTTTACCATAATTATAATTATAATGAGACATAAAAAAATATTATTTTTTGATATATTGTTTCTATTAAAATCCCCAAAAATTCCCCGTTAGTTGTATGCAATTTTAAGTAGATAGTATATGTATAATATTTTACTTCTTTCAATTAATGGGTATGATGATGATCATTAACTAGTAACTAATTCTAAATTCTAAACTGCATTTCAAATCCTCGGTAATTGATCATACTACATTTTGGTTTGTAGATGGAGGAGAAGGTGCCCGTTGCCCGAGGAACAGTTAATAGTTAAGATTCTCATTTGCTCATTGATACATTAAAAATATTATTTCTAAGCGTGCACCCACTAATTGATATGTTTGTTTGGTAACATTGATTTAATTTAGAAGTTGAAATATAGGAGGGGTTGCAGCATCTTGTCTTCTAGCCCTATTATTTTGTCTTTTAGCCCTAAATTATAGCTACACCTTATCAGAATCAGACTCCTAAAAATTGTTTTTCTATTGTTCCCTCATAGGATCCTAGGAGGGTGTTTGCTACACCTGTATTATTCGATTGCTCCGTTTTTCACCCCAGGTTCACTCATGTAATGCAATAGACAAATTTCCTGACACGTTTTACCACCAAAGAATTTTTCGATTTTGGTATTGCATTATTATTTTGTGGATAAACACAAGTCAAATTAGTTTAATAAGAGTTGCTAATTAATGACGGTTCTTTAGGATAGAGTAGAGGGACACAAGAATTTTGGGTGAGGAGAATTAGCACATATAAAGAGTAATTAAGATAAGGATGTGATATTATCGGACCTGGTATATGACAAAGTATGGAATTGATAGTAAATTAGTAATACCGTACTAATGAGATTATGCACAGTAATACATTATGAATAAGATTAATCTCTTTGTGATCCGGTAAATTAAAAATATTCATGATCTTTAATACAGGACAAAAAAAACTATACACATAATTTCAGAATTTTTTACACTGAGTGTGATTCTATAAGGATAATAACTAATACTTATTTTAATAAACTTCTAAAAGAAATTTATCAAAAATAAATTATTTTAATTTTTTCCAGTCATATTTATAATTAGACTTATGAATAAGCATTGTTTTATAAATAAAATTGTTGAATAAGTGTTTATTTAAAATACTTAACCAAATACGCCTACAGTACAAAATTTATAAAGCTATAAATAATTTCAATATCTAAGAGTAATATCACATTTAAAGGTAGTAGAAAGTAAGGTAAAGACAAAAAAAAGTAAAAAGACAATTTGTACTATTTACTTTATTTGAACAATCTTTTTTTTACAACATACATTTATTTGAACAATCGATCTTAAAGAGTATATATATTAACAACATACAAGATACATATTGTTTTCGTCATTTAGACAACTCTAATCGAACGTGACTTGTTGTTCAATTGAGTATAAAGATTTACAAGTCGATCAAACAATAAATTGGACAATCATTGAAAGACAATCAAATTATTGAGGACGGATACTTGTTCGGAGCCTAACAATTACTTGTCCAAAAGCTAACTACTTGCTTAACCCTAAAAACCACTCGAGTCTCTTTAGTTAGCAAGAAATTTATTAGTCTTGTATGAAGAAAACACTTAAAATAAACTTCTCCCCCAATCATTCCTTTGATGATCCATGATAGAGTAGCACTACTTCACAACCAAACATGCATGCTACCTCCCAACATCTATAAATACAGTCTTAATTAAGTCTTCTATTTAGGGTTTTTTTATTATAGAAAAAGAGTTGATGATCCATGATAGAGTAGCACTACTTCATTCACTTTTACTTTATTTTTTATCTCTCTTTTTAATCACATTGCATTACCTGCTATATATCTTTTACTTCTTTTATATATATATATATATATATATATATATATATATATATATATATATCCTAGTTTATGTATACACCTAATAAGTGTATAATTCTTTGTTTAATTACTCCATTTAATTACCACACATCACTCTCACATTTGCGGCGTGAGACTTATGCTGCATGCATGAGAATAATTCTCATTTGACACGTGTGTATATCTGTCTAGAAGAGCAATAGCCAGTAGGTGATAAATGAAAATCAAAAGTGTAAACATGTACATGTGCAAGCTGCGTGCCCATAGATAAAACCAAATACTTACATATTATAATCTTCTGAATTTCTATTTTCTAATGTGTCCATAAAATGAATCGAAGTACCATATTCATGGGGCTCTCAACAAAAACAAACAAAATATAATCTCATATTGAAGCCTTTTAATCTTACTGTTTTGATGATTGGTAACTAACATTAAAGACAAATGATCATGCATGCCCCCTTGGTCCACAGCCACTTATGCAAAGTCGGTTGTCCCCTTGAGTTACGAAGAACCAATGTCACCCTATATGCATCATATGTAAATTACGTGATAAGAAATGTCGGCAAAAACACTTAGATTATACTTTTATTATTAATTGAAGTTTATGTAAAACTTATTAAATAAAATAAAATAATATTTACTTTTATTTAATATTTCACTTGAATTTTAACTAATAGTAAATACATATTTCTTATAAGATATATACTTGATATATATTAAAAGGGAACTTTTTAGCAGTTTTTCTCTTGTTTATTTCTCAAACTCCACAACTACTGGTGTTTTTTTTTCTTCTTAAATATGTTTTTCTTTCTGTAAGTTAGTATTTTTATTATTTTTTTCCTGTAATTTTTTTTCTAATTTTAATTTGGTCTCTATAAGTGATGCTTTTCCAACTTTAGTTCTCGTAAATTTTTTTGTTTATTTTTAATCTCTATAAATATGTGTTTTTTCAAATTTAGTTTTTTTAAGATTTTAATTTTTTATTTACAATCCTAGTAAGTTAATGTTTATAGGAATCAAAATTGAAAAAACACAAATTTATATAAACTAAAAATGAATAGCATATCTTATAGGGATTAACGTTGAAAAAATACAAACTTATATAAATTAGAATTACAAAAATGAACTTACATTGAAAAAAAAAAAAAAAAAACCTTAACTTACAGGAACCATATATAAGCCTTTCGTTTCATCCAAACTAAATTTGCATTTAGACACCATGCCGTATATATCAACCCTAACCCCCAACTTGTATACCACAATGCGATCGAGCAAAACACTGAGTATATTTGAAGATGAACAAAAGAAGTGAAGTATAGACATAAAAAAAAGAAAAAAGTAGACAACTATGCACTTATTGTCTTTTCTATAACCACTATAAGTTGAATATTTTACGTATACCTGTTCACCAATCTTCAATTCAACCAATAAAAGTTTATTTAGTTGTTAAATAACAAACTTATATCTCAAAAAGAAATGAGTTTGATTCCCACTATTGATGTAAAGATCCTATTGATAAATAATTTATGAATACTTCTTTAAGTGCTCTTTGAATCTTAAAGTTTAGAGTAAATTACACTTATACTTTTTATATTTTTCTCAAATTGCATCCAATACTCCTTCATTTTTATAATTATTTTTACCCTCTTTTTGTTAACGTCGTTAACTAACGTCAATTAAAATATCTGAATAGATGAAATAGTCCGTTAAAGTAAATTACACTCACACCTCTTGTGTTTTTCTCAAATTACACTTGATACCCCTCTCTTAAATCTGACTTTGATGGATGCTAAGGCTGTTGATGACACTGGCCCCAATGACACTATTGTCCAGGGAATCAGACGTAGTGATGATGGTGGCCGAAGTTACGACGGAGGACGAGGAGGTGGATATGACAGTGGTAGCGGCAACTACGGTGGTGGTGGTTGCTCCGACAGGAGTGAGTGCGCCCGGACGTCGTATTGGTGGACGAGGATGACTATGAGGAGGAAGAGATGATGTTGCCGTGAGAGAGGGAGGAAGAGGAGAAGGAAATGGTGGTGGTAAGTGAAGAGGGGTTGTTAAAGAAGAGAAGACTTTGTAAAATCCAAGATGTGATTTTGAGGAATAAGATGAGGATAGTTTAGACATAAATTTTCATTAAAATTCATGTGACCAACATGTGCCTACTTTCTGTTAAATTATTAAACGATATTTTTTGTAATGTGCATAAAATGAAGGATATCAGTGCAATCTAAAAAAAACAGAAACTACTAATATAATTTACTCTAAAATTTATCTTAATTTTGATAAGATACAGTATATTCAACTTGTCTTAACTTTGTAAAAAAAAAAAAAAAAAAAACTACAATTCATTCATTGTTACCGGTCACTGATATCATTTGAAACAAAATTATTGGTTCAAATTCTAGATGCATCAGCATCCACGCACCATTACAGTAGATATCTTTGTTTTAATATTTTTTTATGTAAAAGTATTTTTTTCAGGTTTTTATAAAGATAGCTGTCAATGTTTTCAAAATATATGAATTGAGATATCACAAATTTTAAAGAGAATGATAGGCTATAAGTATACAAAACAATATAGAACTTCAAATAAAAAATTATTAAGAAAACACTAAAAATAATGGCCATTAAACATGGGATTATAAAATTCTTTGCGTCCCTTCACTTTTTATTTGAACCTTGGGAGAATCCGATGAGTCTGTCCCTACAATAATAAAGTAGTATACTACAATATATGTGGTAAAACAGTGATGAGTGATGACAACTAGTACAAGAAAATACTTGCACAAAATATTGTTCATACTCCTTTTAAATATATAATTCTGAATCTTCGTATTGACTACTAAATTAAAAAAAATTAATTATTGAATGATTTTTATATTTTTAATATGTCAAATATAATTACTTTTCTGTTTAATATTTTTCTTATAAAATAGTAGTAGTAAGATTTATAGAAGGAAATAGTTTTACTCCTCTTCCATAACTAAAAAAAATGTCAAAGATTTTTATTTATTTTTTTAAAAAAGGAGTAAACTTTGAATAGTGTGCAACAACAAACAACAAGGAGATGGTTTTAAGAATTTAAGGTAACTCATTCATCGTGGCATGCTTGCATGTCTGATGAGCTCGGGATTGACAGAATCTTTGCATTGAGCACTAGGTTGACTTGCTAATGGTGATAACCATGCACATCACTAAAACTCATGGCAAAATTACTTTATCATTTATTAGAATGAGCAAAAAATAAAAGGATGTTATTAACAAACAAGTGTTTTTAGAACGTTGATTAAATAACAAAAATAAGAAAATATTTATTATGAAAATCTTATAAGAATATTAAAAAATTATGGATAGCATAATTTTGTATATCCTAATAAAAAAATTATTTTAATTCTTTAACTAATGCTTTAAAACACTACTTAATTTGTCAGAAGAAAAATATCTTGGTGCAAAGAGCTTCACCATCAATCTGTCTTTGAGAATGAATAATTCTAAATCTTCCTATAACATCTTTCAATAAATTCTCTTATAAAATGAAGAAAGAAAGTATGGTAATTTATGTTTTCAAGATTCTTTTTCATTTAATATTTTACTTTCTTCGTTTTATTATAATTGCCGTGTAAGAAAAAAATTATTTCAAAATAATTGTCATTTTAGTTTATCAATATAACATTAATTACTTTTTTCTGCTTATATCCCTTATAATATTAATGATGAATTACAAAATCTATAAATATATTAATGATAATATAAAATTAATTTTATAAAATTACTATATTTTTCATCTATTTTTTATTGGTATAAAATAATTATTTTAGGACAGAGGAAGTATAAAATACCACATTAGTAAACTATGATAACATTAAAATTAAAAAATAAGTCATCTCATGTGAGATTTTTATACGATAAGATCATGTATAAATAAAAGAAATAAACATTGAGACATTAATCTTGTTTTATGCCTTTTTTTTTTGTTTTTTCTCCATCTTAATATGATTTTTTTCCCTGAATGCTCTATCTTAAGACTTAATATGATATCTTTGTGTAAAATCTCATACAAGAAAATCCAGTCTCCTATATAAACAAAGAATGCACCACGTTAATAAGCATAAATTGAACATTAGGTGAGTAAATGTGTAAGTGGATGAAACCATGTTTATAGAGATACTAGCTAATAGTGATGGAATTCTCAAAAGTGTAATTAAGAAGGTTTAATGAGTATTCTAAACATAGATGAAGTTGCAAAAGTAGACCCGGCAAAGACATTCTTAGCTAGCTAGATTACATTCACACTTGATAGTCCAAGCCACCAGACATTCCAGATTGCACTTGGACCACATTTGCACATCCAGCCAAAATTTTCCAATCCTGCCATGTCCCTTCTTCGGGTACATAAGATAAGATTGAAACTGTACTGAGAAGATTACTACATTAGCATGATGACTATGTACAGTTGGGAATCTTGAGTACACTGTTGGGAAATAATAGGTTGTTAATGTTTGGAGGGGCTAAGTGGTAATTTCCAAGATGGTGGAAATTTTCTTCTTCTTTTTATTTTTTCCTAATCCTTTTATGATTCTTAGGAAGAGACAAGTAAAAGCATCAGAGTTCATTTGCATTTGGTTCGCGTCATTTTTTTATTCCTAGGAATGTAAGGATGCAAATAAATATTTTCATGTTCTTTTTAGAATGTTATAAAAATATATTTCATTTATTATTTTCAGAGAAGTTACATTCTCACGCTTTAAGCAGATTTTATTTCTATGAAGAGGTGGGTAACTCATTCTTGTGAGAATGATTATTTTATATAATAACTACCTATTTTTATTACATTCTTTTACATTTCTGTTTTACTTTTACTTTTTGAACTTTTCCATTAAATAATTTTTTTCTAAAATTTCTAAATACTAGCCAAACATGTCTATGAGATTAACATTTTTAAGTATAATCTTTTTGGAAATGCAAAATTATACCGTGAAATAAATGTCTAAAATTTCCAACGGAACATCTAAAATTACTGTGCAATCTCGTATTTTCACGCGTCAAATGTAAAAACGAGGAAAAACTATCTAGAATTAAATAGCACAATACTACGTACTCTGCTGAGCTTTCATTGAGGTAGTCAAAGTTGCAAATGAGCATTTAAGAATACCGTGGCGAACCATATGACAAAGCAAGCTGGATCTTTTGAAATTATTTTTGGAGGGCCTAACAAGATTACAGGAAAGGGACAAAAACATTTAAGTTGTTTCTCGATTTTCAATTTTGTTCAGAAAAGTGTAGAATGGTCAGCAGACTTTGACATAATTACATAAAGAGCAAATTAGTCGTTTCAATGGCTAATTGTAAAGTAATGCACAGGTCAACCCCAAGCTCCTAACTATAATTCACCCTTCCCTTTTGACATCGTTAAATCATCTTATCTTGGATTTTAAATGAACAATAATTTTTTAAAAAAATACTATATACTAAAAAAAAAATTAAAAAAGAACATACTATATACTAAGAAAACATTCATCAATATTTTCTTAGAAATATTCATCAGTATTGCATGTAATCAGTTGATTTAATTCATCAATATTCATCAAAAGGCCTAACAAATTTGCAAATACATAGAAATAAAACATGGCTCAAGCTCCATTGAGACTAGAGAGGATATAACTATTAGCAACACTTGATGAATACGTTAAACTTTGTTTCGTAAAGCACCAATTAAGCTGCAGTATTTGCCTAATCAACAAATATTCACCTGCCCATTCTTAGTAAGCAGCAGCATTAGAACCATGCTAAGAAAATCAAAAGCCAGACCTAAACAACTTGCCTTGGTGCCACCCTGCCAAATCTCACTCATTGCACTAAGGCACCAAAACATTATATATAATTCTTTTTTTTTTGCATCCTAAATGTTTAGTCAGAAGAAAAACTGATGCTTGACGACCAAAAATAAATAAATCCACATAATTCAATCTTAGAAGCTGCTCATATTTCTCATCTGCGTATTAAAAAAAGCATGTTGATCCAAAAACAAATACAGCGACAAAATATATCCTTGACCAAAATCTTTAATTATAAGATCAAGCTAACAAGTATAACTACAGAAGAGCAAACCAGAGAGCCCACCAAGGAATTATCGTCCTCTTGAAATTGCTTCTTCCATCTCACCGTGTGATGAAGGAAATAACTCTATGTAGCGACTGCCAAGTGTCATCCTATCCTTTATCATTGCTGCTTTTGACTCTTCAGCACTTGCAAATTCTGCATAAGCCTCCCCGGAAGGTCTTCCCTCTGAATTCATTATAATATGAATAGAATCCTCTGGCAGCCCAAAATCCTTGAAGAATTCCATTATGTCATCCTTACTTGCAGAAAATGGCAATCCCCTTAGTCGCAACACCCCGGTGTGCTCAGCTGAATCTTTTCCTTCATCATATGATTTAGCCCGGGAAGCACTTCGACGAGGTGAACCACCTCGAGCATCTGAAACCTCATTTGCAATTGCCTTGTAGTATTCCTGCCTCTTACTTCTGAAAACTTCAACATATCTTCTACCCATGTTCTGCCTGTTTCTTTGAAGAGCAAAGTCAACTTGAAGAGGATAACCCAGAACACAGAAGCCTTCCCCAGTGAACTTGCCACCTTTGTGAACAAAAAGGACATCGACTATGTCTAGCCCATGGAAGAACTCAGCCACATCAGTTTCAGTACAATCAAAGGGAAGGCCACGCAGTCGAACAACAGGAAAAGGTGGAGGAGGAGGAGGTTGGCTGACATATCCATAAGGAGATGGATTGTACATAAAATTGGAACCGGTGGAAGCGCCATAGAATGAAGATCCTGGATCAACAGTGCGCTGGCGTTTTGCAGCCATTTCACGCCCATCACCACCATCAGCAAATTTACTGCAATATTCACCCATAAACATAAAAGAAGTCAAGAACCTCTTTCTCATGAGTCAACTGTAACCTTAACAGTAGTCATCCACCCATATGTCAGTCTATTTCTATTCTAATTTATCAATTTTGGATAGCTGCACAGAGTGACCATTCCAAAGCTATAGCAGGATAGTAAATAGTAGGATGAGATGCCGCAATAGGGACAGTAATTTGACACCATTTTAAATCACAAATTGTGCCACAAAACACAGCAGTTGATTAATATGCTACCTATTAAGCTTTTGAGACTGAAGGGAAAGGGAAATTAATTAGGGACAGTTAGTCAGTTAGCTATAGAGGATTAGTTAAATAAATAAGGGACAATACAGACAGAAGGGGCATTCAAAGAAATAAAAAAATTGTAAGAAGTGGGCAAAAACCCTTGAAGGTGAATTGTTTCTCCTTGTTCTGTTCAACTTCACGAAATAAATAAGAATCGTCTTTTCTTTCACCCAACTCCAGAGGTTCGTATCAATTGGGCCAACCTGGGGATCAACAAGTGGGTCACAAATGAAAGCCTTGGAGAATTCAGTGGAGTTCTTAAAGGGGGTGACCAGCAAATACAATTCTCAGATTTTGGAGATCAAGAGTCTGGAGCAAATTAATAGCATCAAACAGATGCTGGGAAAGTGGATGTAGAAGCAACTAATTGGGAGGATGGGGCAGCCACAAACAACCCACTCGAGGAGGTACATCCCAATGCAGACAAGCAGTGTGAATGTGCAAATCCAGAAGGCCAAACTTCAACAAAAAGGGAGGAGCAACCCACCTTTCACAGCGAAGAAAGGTGATAACCAAACCCAATTTTTTTTAAGTGCAACAGGTCTGCAAGGTCAAGCCTTCAAAAGATTCAGATGGATTTCATCAGTATGAAGGTTAGCACACTGCACTGTTTACCATTCTTAAAGAAGAAAACACCAGAATTGACATTGGAAGGGCTTATTTAAGAGCTCATCCAGCATTATGGTGGGATTGGGTGTATTGGAAATGTGTATGAAACACAAATGAAAGGTAAATAGGCTCTGGATTAAATTGAAGAATTTGAAGCATTGGTTGTGCACATTTTGACCTCATCAGAGAAACAGTTGTGAAGGCATTTCTATGGTGGCTGGAGGCTAAGATGTGAAGTGTAGAATCCGAACCATGCCCCATGCCCACAGGTGTATTTATGGACATGGCTATGGTTCTATTGAGGCTGTTGAGGAGTTACATATTATACAAGGGATGGTGGGTTTGCAATTTCGACCCACAGATGCTGATTTTCATTATCATGGTGGAGGGAGCAATGTTTGACTTGGGGGAACCACTCCAGTGAGCTTAAATAGCTTGATTCATTGTCCTGGCCAATCAGGAGCACCTTTGGTCCAACCCATTTCTTAGATGGGTGTGCAAGGTGAGAATATAGCTTCGACTTAGTCAGCAGCAAAGTCCAGCACCACAAGCACCTTTCCACCAAGAAACTGGAGCTTGACAGCTTCCCTATGAGGAGTCTGTCAAAACTCAAAAGGCAGGGAGATGTCTTTCATTGTGGCCAGCCATTTGGCCCTGTGGACAAATGCCCAGAAAAAGGTATTAGGGTTATGATCTTGCATTCTTGTCTGAAGATGAAGACATGGCTTAGGACAGGGAGATTGTCTAAACTCAAGGGGGAGATGACTAGTAGGAATTCTCATGCAGGGGGAATCCTCAATTTCCACCTAGATGACAAGATTGAATTTCAGAGTGCATGTTATTGTTATGATATAAGGGAGGGGGAAATAGTTAGGGACAGTTAGAGCCGTTTGTTAATTAGAGGGGACTAGTTAGCCAAATAAGGGAGAATAAAGATGGAAGAGACGTTAAGAGCATAAAAAAATATGTAAGAAAGGGGAAATCATTGGACAAGAATTCTTCTCCTTGTTCTGCCCAATAACCTTCAATCAATAAGAATCTTTTCTTTCACCCAACTCCTACAGAGGTTACTATCATAACCAGTCTAAATTAGAGGATCAACTAGCTAAAAATGCCAAGGACTAATCTGATTGAAGGGTTTTCAATTTTCACCAACTACAAAAAATCCACATTGTTTTCACTTGTTTCCAGTTTTCAAAGATTTTTCTGAAAACAAGATGGAAGATTGTAATTATTAGTGAAAATAATAAATGAAAACAGAGAACATTTCCTTAAGACCAAACAGGGACCAAACATCTATATTGAAGCATCAACAAACACAAAGATCAACATCAAAGCTACACAAGACCTTTACCTATAATAGTTATTCTCATTGAATATGAAGAACAGACAAACACAAGGATTAACACCAAATCTAGACAGTTCTTTCACCGAAACTGCCCTTAATTTCATTTAATTACTTGAATAATGATACAAAGATTAAATATAAATGCATGCATAGTATCTCCACAAACTAAAATATTATTGTACAAGGTTTACCAGCATTCAACTACTAAACTCTTTCACGGATACCCACAAATGACTAATAACATGTAACCACAAGCCTACAACTAACAGCAAGCCAATTGCTTCCATCCTCTCAACTTTCTTATATAAACCTACTCTTAGATGCTCTGTTTTAGACTAGATATTAGGGGGATAGTAGACAACACAACTCTTCTATCTGGTTAAGCAAAATATAATACAGCTGCAAAAGGCAAAAGACCATAAGAGTCTTCATACTCTCACCTTAGAGCAGGTCATCACAAACAATCAGGATAGAGATCATATATCATCCTCGCAACCCAACAAACAAAACTGTAAATTGATTATATATAAATCTCAGACTCAAACCATGCTATACAGGCAGTCTAAGTATAAAATAACTCACATTTGAATGCAGATAAAATATTTTAATTATTGAACCACTTTCATCATGATTTTTGTTAAATAATTTATGGTGGTTGAGTTGCAGCGGTATGAAGAATCACACCTTAATCCTGAATTGATAACAGTGTTAAATATAATTGGGTTTTTATGCATTGAAAATGGGAAATGAAGATGATGATACTGATGTTACATTCATTCTCCTATGCCTTGAAATTATTTTTATCTAGAATTATATATATAAGCAAGTAAAGATTGAGGAGGTTGCCATGCTGGAGATTGGGGAATACCTCTTTCCCAGAGGGGCTAAAAATGTGCATTTCCTAGCATTAAAATAATCACTGTAATACCAGTGATTCCATCCAGCAAACAACAAGAAGCATGATAGACTCTAAGCAATCTCCATGAAAAAAGGGAAGATTTACATATTATAGGATAAACAGTTAAACACAAACAGTAGACTATTACAAAAACAAAAGTCTTATCCGATGAGGTCAAGTCAGCTACATGGATCGCTCACACCATTGTACTTGGTTAAAGCCCAAATTCTTAGGGATATTATTCACCATGTGATCCCTCTTAACAATTAGATTAAAGTGTAAGTATAACTATAAAAGAAAACCAAATGGAGTAACAGAAAATTACAAGGCTGCATAAACAACTCTAAAAAAATGCCTCACCTTCCAAAACTTATTGCCAACATCTAAAGACATCAACTATGACATCAAAGTTCTCCTCTTAGTAATAATATCACAATGAGTAAAAAAAAATTCAAAGGTAAATTATTGGTAATAATAACGTTTTCATCCTTTCCAGCATCCAGTTTTACACAGCAACTGATTGCTAACTAAAACACCATTTATCTAAAAGGCTACAACATCAACGCTCCGTGCTAACTTCGTTCCTATTTATAAGAACCAAGTTATAGTGTAAAATACAGTTAAGGGGCCTTAGATACTTAGTTTGTTTGCATCACTTTTTAACTCTGTTGAGAAAGTACTTCTCACTAAATCACCACAAATCACTGGGCACTCCAATTCATAAAAGCAAAAACCAGCTTTCTCTTTTTCTATTTATTTAGGGTTTTACTTCTAATAATTCCAATTATTTATTTTGTTTTAACGAAAATTGTGAAGGTTTCAAGAATTTGACAAATTCAATGAAAATTTTCATACGTCATAACGAGAATTAAACAGAACGGAAAAGAAAAGAAGAGAAGAAATCTAATATGTGAGATTATGAATTAAACCTAAGATATGTAGCGAAGAAAGAAGAAGAAAGGGGAAAAAGGAGGTAGAAAGAGCGGTACCCTCTGTAGAACATTCTAGCGACGATGGTAATTGAATTTGAAGCGAACAACAACGATGCCACTCTTCTCTCTCTCTATCTGTGTGTATGAATGAAATGAATGTAAATGTATTCGCCCCTTACCTACTCTTCGTTTCGTACCCAATGTTATCTAAGTTGCATGAAATGAAGTAATTAAGTGATGGAATTATTTTTTAAAGTTCTTTTATATTGAAATAAATCTATGTGTGAAGGAATAGTTTCTTAAAAATAAAATTTATATATTTTAGAAAAAAAACATATAATAATATCATAATTAATTAAAAAAAAATTTAATTTTTTTTATCATTAAAATGAAATTATGTATAAATTTCTTATATTGATATATCATTCTAGGGACCCATAAAATAAATTAAAAAATCTAATTAAAAAAAATCATTGGAAATACTCTTCCTTACACAATTCCAACTTTTTTCATGGATTAAGATAGGTTATGGATACTAAAACAGTTTTAAACAGATATTTAATCACAAAACTATCATTAAATTTGTTATTTTTTATAATAAAACCATA
>PYAF01004902.1:2074888-2117893 GCA_007407185.1 Glycine tomentella
CTAAAGTAAATCTAAATAATAAGAAAAATGAAATCTAAGTTAAAACAATTATTGAGAAATTGGTTCAGATTTATTTAAATAATAATAATTATTATTTAACTTAAATAAATTTGAAAAGTTAAAAAAATTTATACAGAAAAATAATGTGAATTGGGGAGGTATATATATATATATATATATATATATATATATACATGAATACTTACAAAATTATATTAAACAATTATTGATATTGATATATATCTAAAAATATATTATAACATTATATAAAGGTGTGTTTTAAAAATATTTTTTCATAAATGTATGCACAATAAATAATATACATTATATATTAATAGTAAACAATGTTTTAAATTGCATTTAAAATTTATTAGTTTTTTATTTTTTAAAAATGTTATCATTAAAGAAGCTTGTGAAATTTTAGCCTCGATCTAAAAATAAAATGGACAACCTGTAAGTGCTTTAAGTAAAATGGATTGGGCTAACAAAACAGACCCAACTTCATTTATGAACTTCTCCGGTTAGGTGCAAAAGGTACTTACTTTATGCACCCAATGAATTTTCACCTGCACCGCATATGAATTTTAAAACAAATCAAACTGGGCAAAAATGCCCTTAGCTGTCCCTGTGACCCACTTGTTGCAATGCCTACCACCACTCTTTTCAGAAGATGTTATTCCAATTACATTTTAAACAGAAGGAACAATGGTCAAAGGGAGTGAGAGACACCAAGCAAAAGCACATGGCTGATCTCCTTACTTCCATTGAGAAAGGTATTAGTGCGAAGCTAAAGGAAAAAAGACTTGGTGGGATTGTGAGGGATTTTATCACTGTTTGTCTTGTATGCCAATTGATAGAAACTTTAAGTGTTGATGTGTAAATCCAGAACACAAATCCACTAGGTTTGCAAATTATGTAGATTTACATAAATGTAAATCCAAAACATTGTGTTTGCAAATTATGGATTAAGTAATCTGAGAAAAATATTATGTTTTTTGGATTACTTAATCCGAAATAACGATATGTAAGTTATGGATTGACAAATTCGTAACACAAAAGCTTGGTATACGTTTTTAGATTCACAAATTTGGAACTAATTTTTGCTAATTCTGGATCAAGTAATCTGAAAGGGTACACCAATATTTGTGTTACGGATTGGACGTTCAATAAAATAATCAAATAAAAAATATTACGTCAAACAAGTATTTCAATTAATAGAAAATGACCTGTAATTCACAACTTTGTTTTTTTTTTTTTCTACTTCATACAAAATGAGTCAGAGAATGACAGAGGGAGAGAGACACCAATGAAGATAGAGATGGAAGCACGAGAGGTGTTAAGGATGACTGTAGGAGGAAAAAGGGTCAAACAATAACTTGTAAAATGGGAAGGGTATGGAATATTATAAATTATGAAGGTGCAAGTGAAAATTTTGGGGTGCAGATAGAAACGACCAAGCAAAATATTTACATAGTTTTCTTTTACAATTAATTTTCCATCACACACAATTCATCAATTCTTACAGGTTAAAACAAAAGATAAAATTGTCAAAATAAATTATCTAAACCCTCGTCACTAAATCAACCTTAATGGATTACTAATTTTTTAAAAATTTGTAATTTTTCATATTTTTTTCTGTTTTATGTTATTTAAGCAAGCTGTTTCACTACCTTATTATAAAATGAGACAAGTTGACACTCCTATCTTGCTTTCAAAAATTGATCAATACTCATATTTTTCTTCCTCTAAAGGGCTGACAATGGAACGGAATAGTCTACTCTGCCACCTCAAAAATATTTTATAAGGAAAATAGCCATATTTTGTGTAAATAAAACAAAATATTTGGTGTTATCAATTATGATTTCTACATTCCTCATCTTATTTACTTACTGTACTATACCTCAAAAATATTTTATAAGGAAAATAGCCATATTTTGTGTAAATAAAACAAAATATTTGGTGTTATCAATTATGATTTCTACATTCCTCATCTTATTTACTTACTGTACTATACCTCAAAAATATTTTATAAGGAAAATAGCCATATTTTGTGTAAATAAAACAAAATATTTGGTGTTATCAATTATGATTTCTACATTCCTCATCTTATTTACTTACTGTACTATACCTCAAAAATATTTTATAAGGAAAATAGCCATATTTTGTGTAAATAAAACAAAATATTTGGTGTTATCAATTATGATTTCTACATTCCTCATCTTATTTACTTACTGTACTATATATGCTATAAGAAAACATGTTACTAATTTACTTTCTACAAGTTTGAAAAATCACAAAGTATCACATTCGGAGGATGGTAAGTTGATGAAAAATATATATTAACAGTTAGTACTTTTTTTATTTGCCACTAGGAAAATCTTATTAAATATTTTCTTCAATTTATATATTTAATCAATTTGATAACGGATTGCAAATTATAAAAAAAAACGTTACGTTATTCAAAATAAACATTGTTAATGCAAAAAATTTGGTAACACAAAACACTTTGTGACTAAAGTGGATTTTTTTAAAACGAAAAACTAAACTGGAACTAAAATTTAAAATGTGACTCAAATTCTATTTTAATCAGTACTCTTTGTTCTTCAATAAATTTATTTATTATTTTTATACTTTAATAAAACACCATTAAATAATTGTCTAAGTTGAAAAAATTATAAAATTTACAAGTTTATTATGCTTGCACTTTTTTTATCACATGAATCTTGTAGATAATTTTCTTCAAATCCAATACAGACATTCAAGATTTAAACTTTAAATCTCTTATTAAACTAAAATAACTCCTACACTATAGTTAATTCAAATGTTTTGTGATAAGAAGTGCATATCTACAATTTTATGTTGTACATGAAATTTGGTTATAATGTTAGAATTACTTTTGAGTAAAATATTTCTGAATTATATTTAAATAAGTTGAATGTGAATGGGATCCAACATTTGAGGTAGATTCGTTGAGTTGGGAACTTGGAATCCAGAAGTGGCAACGGAGAAACACATGTGGAAGCGTGTGGGCCACTTGTGACTCACGTTCATTCATGCTGCATCTAACATGTGTTTCAAATGTGAACGTCGACAAAGATTCACAACCACGTGGCTCCACTTTCACCAAACTCATCAAATCAACTCCCCCCACACAGGTAACTTCGGTTGACGAATTTAGTATGTGTACTATTTGTTGTTTGATTATAAATAAATGGGAAAAAATGTATTTTTTTTATATTTTCAGTTAAATTTAATTTTAATTCTTTTATTTTTAAATTGATGAAATTGAAATCGGTCATTTAATTTTTGACAATATTTGATTTTTATCCTTTTAATATATGATTTAATCACCAACAAAATTAATAAATTTTTAAAAGTTAATTCTATTCCAAAATTGTATTTGGATTCCTTAAAAAATAATATCTAAAATTTGAGTGATATGAAGGATAATAACATAGTTGACAAGGAATCTCTGATCAACAAATTTTTTAACATAAATTCATCACTTATTTACTTTTTTTTAATATATATTCTATTATTTAGAGATTTCTCATAAAAAAATAAGATATTATATATAATCTTATTTTTATATATATATATATATAAAGATATTATTTTTGAATTTAAATTTATGATCAATAAATTATTAATACACAATTTTATTGGTGTATTAGTTCTTGTATTAAAATTTATTACTAATTTACTTTTGAAAACAAAAATAAAGATAAATCATGTTACTTTTAGAGTTTAGACTTTAGTAAAAATCAATTTTATTTAAAATAATTCCAAAACGTGTGTGTGAAAATCCAAACGTAGAATCCTTCACTTTTTCCTTTTTTCTGTTGGACAAATTTGGACCTCAAAAAATTGTAAGGTTAAGATTCACTCACACTCTTCAAAAATCTGACCCTCTATAGTTCCTAGTTTACTTTTCCTTGCACCCAAAAGCCTCCTCCTCTTTCTCTTGTTCAACCTTCCCACAAACACTACATGCGTCTTTGACCACAACTGCTTCGTCAATTTCCAATCTTTTTGGACACCCTCTGTTGCTATTCCTCCCTTGGTGTTGTTTGTGTTGAAGGGTGTCTCTCTACTTAATAAGAAGTTTCATTGTCTCTTGAGGCAATTTTCAATCTTCGTTGTGTGTTTTGGAGAGTTTTTTTGTGTTGTTTTGTTGAGATTGGGTTTGTGAGTGAGAGAATGGTGGGTGCTCTATCTGTTGTGGGCTCATCAGTGATGGACTCTCACACTGGCCCTTGTTTGTGTGTTGATGCTCTCCCAACAACTAGTGTTAATCTCAAGAGTGGTGGAGATGTTTTGTGCAAAAATTTGATGGGAAGGAGGCATAATTTGGTGAAGCATGGTGGTGGGACCATGAAGTTGAGCAGTTCATTTGTTGATCCTGGAAGAGAGTGGAGGCTCTTTGTTAGCAAAAGTTGCAAGAGGCAGCGCAAGGATAGGAGAGTGACCATTGTTAATGAACTTGGAGGACAATATGAGGACACTTTTGAAGATGTTAAAACGGTAACATGTTTAATATCTTGTGGTTGAATAGTTGTGATTATAAAAATAAATAGCAAAAAGACTTAGATTCGATGTTTTAGTACATGCTTGGATTAAAGTTTGTAAACTTAGGTTCGAATGAATTCATTTTACAAACTGAGCTTGCAGAGTAACCCTTCTTTTTCTTTCATTTCAATGTTTTAAGAAAAAATTGAGACAAAACTCAGTTTATAATCGGATTTAACTGAAAATCACGCTAAGAGACATATTTTAGTCTTACTTTTTGAATGGACGTTGGAGATCTCCCAATGAAAATCAAACATAGCCTTAATAATACCTTTTTTATTTGGTTATAGTTTTATTCTTAGCATTTGCTTTGTTTTACCCTTTTTAAGGAGTCTGTGCTTTGTAACATATTCTAATTCTAATTTATAAGACATTTAAGCAGAGCTTTTGAACATTGTATCATTATGGAAAAGATGTCATTTGTTAGATTATTGTAAGTTATAGCTTGCAATAGAAGCCCTTGGAAGCTCTAAAATTATTTACCCTCTACACAATTTTACCATGAGTCCCTTTCCTTTTCTTGCTTACATCATATGGAATCATACAACATTATTTACCTCATTATGAAATATGTTAAGAAGGAACAAGAGGTACCTGAAAGAGTAGCATAGATATATAATAATAAAGATTTCAAATTGTATTTGAGAAACGTGGCAGTATCCTTCCGTTTTTCTTCAGTTTCAATCTTAACATGCAGATGCTTATTTTCTCAAAAACGCTGCTTTGAAATTCTCTCCATTACAAAGATGAGAGCTGTTTCCTTTTAAATATTATCGGTAATGTTGACATTCGCTACAATAATTTCCGAACTAGCTAGTCAAAAAATGATAATTTCCTTCTATAGTTAATGGTAACAAAGCAAATATCAAATGAACAACTCATGCAAATTACAAAACTAGCTTGCATTCCTAAATAAGAGGAGGATCATTTTCACTCATTATGAGTCTTTTATATTAAATGCGAATATGAATTTTTTTGACATATCTGCCTCTAATCGTCACCAATCTGTCTGCTATGATACTAATGCACCAAGTGTTGTATGCAAATCTAACTGATCTCATCTTCGGAAACAGCAAATGCTCAATTATTTCACATACAAGGCTGTGAGGACCGTTCTTCATCAGTTGTATGAGATGAATCCACCTAAATACACGTGGTTCTATAAGTAAGTGAAGTCTATTAATTACAGGAAGAATGTTTCAACAAAAAATTATATGCCCCTTGTAGTTATTTTAGTTTGAAATGATGTTTTCTATGAAGTCTCAGGTTTAGAGTGCATTTGGTTTTGTTTTCATTTTTAGTTAGTATGTTTTCATTTATTAATTATAATTAGTTAATTACCCAAAATCACCTTATTTTTACAAGATGTTGTGAACCAAGTGGTGAAAACAATATTTTGTTTTTTTTCTTTATTTCCTTGGGAAATTCTTGAAAACATGAAATAGAATAAAACAAAGTATTGATAAAAAAAGAATAAAACAATGTGTCTTTTTTCAATTATTAGTATGAAAACAAAAGCCAATCCAAATGCACCCTGAATCTGTTACGTATATAACTTGAACTCATTGAATATTTTTTTGTCTCTAAATTTGCTAGTAATTAGCGATTGTTGAGGAGATTTGAGCAATTTAAATAGTTCAGTATGATTACTAAATTTGGTGATTCAATATCTATTTCATAATTATTTAGATAATTGTTTGTTGTGTTTTTCTTTGTTGGCAGTTTTGTTGCTTCAAACAAACCAGCAGATGGGAAACATTTTATTCGATCCCTTGGGAAGGTAGTCTTTTGCCCTAGCTAGTTATTTCATTTTTTTAAAATTTTCAGTAAACACATGAAGCATGTTATTGTGGCTTCTGTAAACAACTTACTATACTCAAAATTTCAAGTGCCTTTTCTCTTTAATCCATTTATACTTGACATATCCATTGATATTCAATCCATCTGTAAAATTCTGTTTCTTCCTTTTTACAAAAAAAAGGAGTAATTAACTCTGACACATTCCCTAAAATAATTATTTTTATAGTGAATCATTTATTAAGAAAAATAAATAAACTGAAGGGCTTATTTACTAGTTCTGATCGGTTATACTTGTACCCCTTCCTTCTATCAGAGAGGCTGTCCATCATTCCCCTTTTCAAGTATGAACTTGATAAAATCAGTCTTGTCCTAGTTGAATTCAGTGATTTGTATCTTGGTACCAGTGGTACCCCTTTTATAATATATTTTTTCTATTTGGCCGACCCAAAAAAAAAAAAAAAAAAAAAAAAAACCAAAATCTAGTTCATAGGATGAGGGATGCTCCTTACTTCTAATACTATTTTAGCCATATAGCTAATGTGGAATTTCCAACAATTTGTGTTGAAAACGTTGCTTTTATTATTTATTATTTATACGGATGTGAAACTCAAGTGTTGTTATGACAAGCTACTTCTGTTTATTTTCTTCTTATGCCAAATGTTAAGGACTGTCAAAATGCGACACAATGTTTTTTCAACACACTGATTTGAAAACAATCCATCCTTAATTAGAAGCATGTTATGGTCTTTTCTCAATGCTGAAAACAATTCAGTCATATAAATGCAGGGAATAATTTCTTACCAATTACTCAAAGCATACTATAATATGCTATTCAGTCTTGCTATATCCCCTTGCATTCATCTGACTTTCATGTCTAAATTTAACACCGTTACACCATTACACCCAATTTTATTCACATAATTGATCATTTTCAAATTTCATATAAAAGTATGATTTACTTGATGTAATTTTCATAACGTGTTACATCATGGCAATGCCAATGATGTCATATATCTTCCCATTTGATAGGAGCAACAAGAGCTTGCTGAAAGAGTGATGGTAACTCGGCTTCACCTTTATGGAAAATGGGTCAAGGTAATAGAATTCGATAACTCTCTCTCAGATATCCTAAGCATGCAAAATCTTTTGTGAAGGTGTCTTATACTTAACTTTATATATAACCATTCTTCATCTCTATCATTTTGTGCAGAAATGTAATCATGCTGAGATATATCAAGAAATCTCTGATGAAAACTTGGAGTTAATGAGGGAACGGCTCATGGAGACAGTAATATGGCCCTCAGATGACACGAACACAGAAAAGATTGGCTGATAATTCATCTCAATTACTTTCTGTCTTCAACCTCTTCCTAGTCTAGGTATATTTTTTGTTTCAATATCAATCTGTTTTGTTTCCAAAATTGTCATTTGTGTTATTTTCCTTTAATAGGATTCTCAGTTTTACGTTATGTAAATTATGTATATATATGTACCTTGTTAAATACACAATCCATTATATATCGCTAGTTTCAGATGAATTTTAGGCCAATCATAAGACATATCATAAGGGATAGCATAAGGGATAGTGGCTTAGGGTATCATTTGCTTCCGAATGCTTTGAAAGTGATCTTACATATCATAAGGGATAGTGGCTTAGGGTATTATAGGTGATTTCAATTAACTTGTAACATTTGATTGGCTTGTACGAGTGTTTGACTTAATTTAGGAAATGTTTGACAAAAGTTAGCAGACAACGGAAGTTGATAGAGGATAAGTTAACTGGTTTAATTTGAAGTGTTTGATAAAATTAATGATTGAACTAGTTAATAAAATACTTAATGACATAAAAGATATTTTAAATACTTTTTTAATATAAATTTCATCTACTGATATATACTATTTATTTTAAAATAATTCTTACTTTATATACTTTAATTTATTTCAAATTATTTTTCATTTCAAAAACTAAATATCATTTGTATTTATTTAATTTTACATATTTTTATTAAATAACATGTGATAATAACAATACAATGATATGCACATGTGATTCTTTATATAATTTATTTTCTATAGATAAAAATATATTCTCTAAATATTTTTTATGCTAAATATACGTACAGTTTGTAAAATTAGTCCTTAAATATATATTTTGTTGATTAAATAATTTAATTTTTTTACGGATAAAATTATTTATAAGTACAGATTAGTAGATTTTAACTTTAAGTATAAATTTTGTAATTCAAAAATTCAGTTCATGTTTTTAAAGTTACATGCCAATAAAATAGCCATGGTTTGTATGTATAGTTGTATACCATTACCTTCTTAAATATTTCTTTTCTGAAATGGATTTTTGGGGAGATACTGCAACCTCAAAATTAGTATGACAATCAAGAACTAGTCTTTTCATTTAATATATGCTAAAAAAATAAGGATATCGATTTGCGCCAGCCATTTCAGCCAGGAAAACACTGCCCACGGATTAATATAATTAAGGTCCTAAAATTGAATCCTACCCATACTCGCAGCGTCAATTGTCGACTAAATTTTTTAAGTATCTCAGATGAAACTATGCACGATTTTATATATATATAAGTATAAATACCCAATGCAAAATCGAATTTGCTTTTTCCATGACAACCCAATCCAAACCAAGAAACCGACATCGCCATAAACGGTGGCGTCAAACATTCCATCACTGATGGACCAAAAAACCTTTATATCATAGTAATTATTTGCAACTCATGGAAAATGAGACGGTATCATTTTTGTACTCCATTGTAATTTATTTTCCCGTCTAAGATAATGAGTTTATTATTTTTATTTTTTTCAATTCAGTCCGTTTCAATGGATTGAGCAGAAACTTCCATCATAAAAAGAAACTCAAGCAATCAAAAAAGAAAAAAAGAACGAAAAAGAAAAAATACAACCCATTTTACATCGACAACAATTCCACGAAGCTAAATTTGGGTATTCACAGTCCTATCAATATGCTATTTAAAAATAAAATAAAAAATCAAAACAGTCCTATCCTATCAGTATGTCTGCTATTGGGACAACACCAATAAATGAACAAAAGTTGCGTATTCTGCCGTTTTGGCAGTGGCTGAAATGAGGCTTCATTCTCAAAGTTCAATGGCCAATTTGTTATCTACAATCTGTACATGTCATGTGCTTGCAGCTGAACAAAATATGCTCAACACAACATAATTGCGAAATATTTTCAAGCCCTTTGAGACGTAAAAACGTTCTCAGATGGATTGGAGAGGGTGGGTGGGGGCCCTCTTTTCCAAATTCAAGAACAGAATGCAAAAAGTAAAAATAATATTAAAAAGAAAGCACTTACCATTCATGACTTGTCCCCGCATCCTCACCAAATATTGCCACTACCTCCATGATCACCATCATTGTCATGGTGATCCCCCCATAAATATTTATGAACTTTTCTTTCTAAATTGAGAAAATACTTTGAAAATAAGACTTAGCTTCCTTAAGAAATTGTTCTTATACAAAGTATTGGCATATAACATTTTTGAGAAACATTGTCGAAACTAAGTGAGCTACGAGCTTTACTAACCGTAGATCAAGTAATTCATAAACTAGAATAAAAAAAAATGAAAATTACAAGGCATGCATCAATGCCAGAAAGTCAGAAACACAGACAATTCTGCTATTTGTCAATATAACCAAAATTAAATTGAAACTCGGTTCTAAAATTGACATTTACTACTCATATCTTACAACACTAAAGCCTGTAAATCTACTGAGTCTATGATCATCTGATTTACAAAAATTAATACATATTTTACACGAGTAAGAAAAATGAGATTTTGAGGGTAACCTGGCCAAGAGTGCTTACAGAACCAACATGCTCTCACACTGCTCTGACAGGTTAACAGAAAGAGTAAACCCCTACATTGGTTCTCAAAAGACTTATGTGTTACCACATTAGTCCTCTAAAGATTTTTGTCACCAAAATAATCTATTCAAAAATCTAAAACAGTAACCAAATTCATCTTTTTTTGTATCACCATTTGTCATGAGGTGACATTTTAGATCTTTTGAGGGAATATATTGACAAAAGTCTTCGGAGAGCTTATGAGGTCACATGGAATCTATGGAAGACAAAATTAGGAGTTTACTCAAAGATAAACTAAAGTAAATTGATACACCTGCAAAGGAAACCAAAAGAACAGCAATTTGATACATTAGAACAGCAATAACCTTTAGTCAAGAAACTTCAGGGGAAACACATATAATATTGGTAAACTAGTACCAGGTATGGCAAACAATGCTAGGTGAAAGGGAAAAAAACATTGAAGAACATCTATTGAAACATACCATATTGAAAGCTGATGCAGAAGGCAGGAGACACATTGTATACAAAAAGAGTGAACACGAGAAATAAATTCTATCAATATCCCTTATCTTGAGACTTTGTCTGTAGCCAAAGGACTTGGAACAGAGAATTTTATTGCATTTAACTATCACCAAAAGTAAGAATCTGCCCAAGTGCAAGTCTCGCACGAAGCTGCATCAATAGAAGAACATTTACAAAACAAACTACTTAATAGTACAGAACATAAAAGATTAAGGATGAAGATTAAAGGACCTTCACATCCATGCAAGAATCATTGGCCATCTTCTTTATTCGAGAAACAATGCCAAAACTACGCAGATTTACAATCCGACCTAATGCACCAGGACTAGCTGGAAAAGTGAGGTTTACTACGACCCAAACTGCAGCTGTGCGTAAGCGACTGTCATGACTCTGCAAAAACTGCTCGAAGAAAGAGTGAGACCCATTCTCATCTTGAGGGAATAGTAGCTGCATTACTGCTTCCTTATGAAACTCATTGCCACTAGCAATATT
Organism: Glycine tomentella; assembly: GCA_007407185.1. Taxonomy (NCBI): domain Eukaryota; kingdom Viridiplantae; phylum Streptophyta; class Magnoliopsida; order Fabales; family Fabaceae; genus Glycine; species Glycine tomentella. The sequence goes on from PYAF01004902.1 coordinate 2,086,131, forward strand.
GTTGAGAACATACATCCCCTGCATGGAAAATAAAACCAAAAGACATAATAAATAAACAACTCAGAATGACTTGTAGAGTGTGGAGTTTGATATCATCATTCTATACAAAAATAATTAATTTCAAAACTTAACTCCAACCTGTATTCCAATTTCAATTTTTGAAGATTTTTGTAATTGTCTTCCAACAGCATCTAGTATGATACCATCTTCAGCAAAAGCATGTTCAACTGAGTACACACATCCATCAACAAAATTGCGAACAAGGGCCAGAGCTTGTTCTTGAACAGAAGGCTCAGGATCTGCAAAGTATACACAATCAAGGGCCACTTTTTTGGAAATAGGTACCAATAGAATAAAAAAAGTCCAAAGTGCCAATAAATACCACAGATAAGGCTAGCCATTGAAGATGCTGTTAACTCCACGAAAATTCCTTCCTTGCATATCTTATCTGCCAGGAATACCATGTTCCTCAAGGCCCATACAGCATTTAACCTTAAAGATGAATCCATCGACTTCGTCAATTGCACAAGCTCTTTAATGCCCCCACATTGTATGAATGTTGATTTATGTGGCATAAAGTCAACCACTATATTGCTGATGGCACCAAGGGCTGCAACCTGGAAGATAAAACAGAAAGGTCTGCCTTACTAAACTTCAAGAAAATTTATGAGGCCACATCTGTTTAATTACAATTAATCAATATAATATTTTCCCAACAAAAAGTCTTAGGGAGAAGAGGTCATTATGATTTATGAATTGAGTCTAATTAAAGGCAAGCTTCAAATTATGATTAATAATATAACATATACTATTGCCCTTGTGATAACCTCGTATCCTTCAAGTGCAACATAAAATATGGGTGAAATAACAGGTAAGCTTATAATAGTGATCAACAATAGGATAACATGTTATCCCTGTGAGATAACCTCACTTAATATGCAGTGCTTCTTGTAACACAGCCTTTTTTTATGTAAGGGACAACATAAATGTTTCAAATTTAGATCAATACAGAATAGCATCACAATAGTATACACATAGTCACATAAATTTATGCAAGGAACAGATAATTCAATTTTTTTTTTCTATGTACCCCTCAATTTCTAAAGTTTAGAAGCCCACTCTTTAGTATAATAGGCATGCTCCTTTTCCAAACCTAGAAATTACTCAATGTAACAAAATCAGAAAATTAAAAATTATAGATACAATGGAAATACCTGGACAGAAGTAGAAAGATCAGAGAGAAGCTGAACCAGAGGAAAAACAACCCTTTCATTCATAAAACGACCTGCACTCAAATTCTGAACAGAGTTTTATGAGAATTAAATTGTACATAGCAATAGCATAAAACACTTCAAGTGTCAGATGTCATCTCATTTAACAGACCTTGATTGAGCGAGAGACACTTCTTAAGCAAATGCAAGCTGCAGAGCGTACACTGGCATCCTCATGAGTTAAGGCATCGACTACTAGGTTTAAGACCTGTAACACAAAGGTGTATTAGAAGTTGAAAGTGAACTTGGGATCTGAAAACATAGTTTACTGGTGCAAGTCTAACTATAACTTTTTCCATACATAGTTTATTGGTGCAAGCGTTATTATAACTTCATCCATTGTGAGATTGAGAAGAAACACCAGAATTGGCTCTGGTCATCTATCAGTACGGCTTAGCACTGATGTTCATAAATGGGAACATGGGGTGGTATAGAACATTATGTCAACAACAATATATGTCCAAATTCATTAACACCTATAAATAATTAAAGCGAGCACCATGACACTTTGTCAACAGTCCATTTATAGGGGTGCAAAAATTCAATCTTTATGCCAGACTTTGGGATTCACCAAGTGGGATAAGGCTTTGTTGATGTTGTTGTTGTATGGCAGACTTTGGGATACAACATAACAATTAGTTATTGAGTTGCCACTAGCAAGGTAATCAATCAACTTAATGGTTCATAAAAAAAAATGATATCCCTAGTAAGTTGTTTCTGCTGAAGTACTTTTACATCTGAAAATATCAGAAAAAATATATTTACATGTAAAATCCCATACACAGCCTGAGCAAATGTTGTTTCTAGTAAGAAAATAATATGAGCTAAACAAATTAAAAATTATTTCAGTTAAACTAATATTGTTCTAGAAAACAAATGCAATACATAAAGACATGCAAGAAACTGCATGCAAACACACATACTCTAAAATGAAAAAGATGCCACAAGAAAAGGAGAGCAGGAAAAAAATATGGAAAAGGTTACTGGCAAGCCTATTACTTTCAGGATTCTTAATTTGCATCCTGCCCCATTATCTATTACATTTCTCCAATCATACATCTCCTGTTACCTTACATCCTTTCATGCACCCTCACCTATAGTGTTATAAAAAAGGTAAGAAGTTAAGAACCCACAACTCTAAACATAATGAACACACAACTCTAAACATAATGAATGACTATAAAAATGGCTGAGTGCAGCTTTTTCATTATAACTTCCATGTCTCAATTTTGCAGCAAAGATAATCATGCATGTGTTCATAAAACAAAAACATGGACACAAGCAACAGACCTGCAATGAAAGAAAACTAGACCTGCAGCACTCCAATTTTGAGCAAAGATCAGCCAAGGCCAGAAATACCCCTTCAAGCCGTTTAGGATGTACAGGACACTTTTGCAAGAGACAGTTGAACTTATTAATAGCATTTGCCTCAAATGCTAACTTCTGCAAATCTTCCTTTTCTGCAATTAAACTTGAGAAAGCAAAAGAAGCTTCATCTCCAACTTGACCAGAATCATCGAGGAGCTCAAGCAAAATGTATACCAATTTGGTTTTGATTTCTATGTCCTGGAGATAGCATGTTGAAGAATTCTTCACAAAAATCAAGCACAAGCAGGCCAGTAACCTTGTCCGAGGATATCTGTCTTTAGTTAATTCCGTTACAGAACGTAAAGCTCTTCCACTATGAAGTTCCACAAATTCAGAGACAGACGCTGGGTTGTCTCTAATAATTGCAGCTAAGGACTCTAGACTGGCATCTCGCTGACTTAGAGAACCGTCAAGAAGGCTAGTAAGTTTCTCTAAAACACCAGCATGGCATAATATATTTTGTTCCCCAATTGTCTTGCAAGAATGAATAACAATGCCAGCACCTAGCCCAGTAAGATTTTCATTCTCACTTTTCAATAATGAAAGAAGAAATTGCATGTTTTCCTCTTGAAAAAAATCATACTTTGGAGCTAGCATTGATTGATAAATCATTCGTAAAGAACGAGCAGCAGCACCCACAACCTGATAAGGAGAGAACAGGCAATTAAATAGCATTCCAAATGAAAATAGCATTAAAAAAGAGAAAAATAATAAATAACGAACTAATAAAGTCAACATTTCCTATTTACATCTTTCCAGCAAAGTACTGCCATTACTCTACTGCTTCAGTTTTTGCTTCCATTACCACGCCACATTTCCCTAATCCCAAATCTCAATCACTGAGAAAGAATGTAAAAATTCTTCTCCGTGTGGTCATACCACACGAGTAACTAGTATACCAAACACCAGTAAGCATTCTAACCACAGACAAGATAGAATACATCAATAACTCATTACTAAACAAAAACATCGAATAATTCAAAGACTACATCCTTTTTTACAATTCAGTAGGAGGAAAAATAAATACATAAAAATAGTCCAACATTTATAGCAGTGAACAAGAACAGGGAAGCATAAATCATAATACCAAAACCATAATTAAACTCCAGAAAAGCTAATTGAATTCCAAAAAAGCACGTGGCAGAGAGATTACCTATTTTGAAACGAAACAAAATCGTAACAGTTAAGAGTTATAATTTTCAGTTTCATTGGATTACGACGAAGAAAAAACCTGACAAATCATGAATCAAACCATCCACGTTTCATTTTCTTTCTAAAACTTAAACCAATAGCACTGACCACAGCATGAGTCAATTTTCCGACAAACCAAACATTAAAAAAGTTATAAAAAAAAACGGTTGCAAACAATTGAACATTTGAATTCACCTTCTCGTCATGAGCGGAGAGGAGTCCGATCAAACGAGGAAAAGCTCCGGCGTCGAGGATGGCGCGGACGCCGTCGTCGACGCCGCAGGCGAAGCTGCCGAGCGCGGCGGCGGACTGGACAATGAGGTTGGGGTCGGAGTCGGCGAGTGCGGCGGCGACGACGGGGACGGCGCCAAGCTTTATGTAGGAGTGCTTCTTCGTTCGGTTTCCGATGATGTGGTTCTTCACCTCTCGGATAGCTTTGAATTTCACCGCGCAATCGGAGGAGGCGAGGCGGTCAAGGATTGGATCGGAGGATGCGGACGGTGTTGGCATGGCGGTGGAGATTGTCGACGACGGCGATGACGGTGGCGGTAGCTCGTGCAAGGTGGAGGAGATGTTAACTTAGCAAACGATGGAAGAGAAGAGAGAAAGGAGCCATAACAGAGCTTTTTTAATTTTTAATTTTCTAATTTTGTTTTTTTGGTCTTATATAATAGTATATATCTTTATTATTTTACTATATTAATATAATATATGGGCACTTTCAAAGTGTGAGGTTTATTTTATAACCAGAAATATTAGGATTATATTTTTTAATATACTCTATTGATGATGAATTTTTTAAATCAATAAATATTAATTTGTTAATTTTGTTAGAAATATTAGTAAAAATAACTAGAGTATTTGTCCATTACACAATTCAAATTAACTAAAAAGAGAGATGCATTAGGCTTAGTTCAAAGATTTTACTTTTTCTACAAGTTTGATTAATAATTCAGTTCCAGTATTAATTTATTAACCAATATAATTTGAAATGATTATCTATGTTAAGATGTCTTTTTAGGATAAATTTATTTTTAACCTTGAATGTCCAAAGATTGATTTCTTACAATAAAATCTAGCTCAAATTAAGTATGAAGATGACAATTCTCTTAAACCTATGGTTCCTATTATAAACTCGTTTCTTGTTAGTTTATATGTACCTTGGCATGATACTTTGGTTTTTAAGTTGTTAAGAAAGAATGTTGGATTCCATGTTATAAGATGTTCACCAAAATATGGAAGCTCATTTTAAGTTTTGACATCTCTTAGACCTAGGATTGAATCTTAATTATTATGATTAGGGGGAGACATAGAGACTCTATAATCCTTTACATATTTTAAATGAAAATAAAAGAAAAGGAAAAAAAAGATTTAGAAGTTAAAAATATAAAACATGATAATAACAAAATGAGAATAATGTGTAGTTATTAAAAGAGAATAGTAAAAGTTTAAAAATTGAAAAAAGATATAATTATTTAAAATGTGGACCCCAAAAGAAATATTTCCTTTGTTAATAATATATATGGAATTATTTTGCTTACCCTTACCACAACTTTAGGGAAGTTTATCATAGTTGAAAACAATATGAAAGACGTATGTATGGATTGGTTGGCTCATGTTTTCTGTCAAAATTGATTTGATTAAACATGTTGGTAGAGTTAAGCTCAAAGGCTTTTGGTATCACATAAAATATGAAGGTCAACATAGGATTTGTTCAACATGTGGATGCTATGGCCATTTGTCTAGAGATTGTACAACTAAGATTAATGTCGCAAACTATAATCCTAATGTGATTGCAAATATTCCTAACCTTAGCATGATGGAAGTAGCAACAAGTTCATGTAATGGAAGTCCATAATCAAAGGCGACAGTTACGCACGTTACAAATGAGAGTGCAACAAAAATTGACGACGAGCCTTTGCATGAAAAATGGCTCGTTGTTAGACACAAGAAGCTTACATATCCAATAAATGCAAAGGAAGGCAAGCTAATTGAAATCGAATTAATCTAAGATTTTATTACGAGAAAAAAAGTTATTGGCTTTAATGCCAATGATTATAATCACGTTGTGTCTTCAATTTTTTTAAGGGTTTGCACGAAAAATCCCTACTACCTCTAACCCACAAAATCAACCTAGATTTCTTGCAAAAAAATAAACGCCCATGCAAGGAGTTTGATGACCTAGCCTTGCAACTCTTTAAAAACACAGTTGCAAAACCTAAGATTGGTCATAAACAACCTTTAGCCAAAAACACTTTCAATTAATACCCCACCTTATGGACAATTTGCCTTAATATTATCCCGGTAACCCAAAGTTGTTACACTCTCACTCTTGATGATAATGACATGGAAGTTGTCCTTAACACACACAAAGGACAACAACTTGATTCAAGGTCGGAACCTGCTCCAAATATTCCTTGCACTTCTCAATATAGGCCTTGCCTCATTCTCTCTCCTAGAATATTACTATGAATATGTTCCATGATTATCATTATCTCTTAGAATATTTGAGGAGCTATTGATCATTCAACTAAAAGACATGTTTATCGTATCATTAAGAGTCATCATCCCTCCACTTTTATAGTATTTGAAACTCGTATCATTTTTCTTAAATAGGGAAAGTTTTAGGACTCACTTAGGAACAAGCCTTTATTTGTTCAAGAAGCTAGAGGCAACTTAGGAAGAATATAAGTGCTCTCGTGTAGACAATTTATGCTTGTTGTATTCTATGCACTAGTGTATTATGTTATCTATTTAGAAGATCAATGTTGCTTGGACTTGCTTGACAATTTACAGCTTGTCAACACCGTCTACACATAGGTTCCTTTTGGACCATTTGTTGAATTTTAATGCTAATGTCTAAGGACAATTTGGTTATAGCGGATAATTAGATGGATCTTTTCATCTTTCCCATGACCATCGTTTCTCTAGGGTTATATCTCAATTAGCTTTATAGACTTAGATATTGGGTGGCAAATATACCTAGAAAAAGAACAATCAATTTTGTGCTCATATTTGAAAGAAGTTAGACCATTGTATGTAAAATGATAATTATAAAAATAATAAACATTAAATAAAATAAAACAAGTCACTAAAAAGTATTTTTTGTATATTTTGCATTAATATAAAATAATTTTTTAACATTGAACAGCAAATAGGAGGACATAAAAACTTTAAAAATCATAAATATTTTTATTATCATAACCTAATTATTCGAACCAAACTAACTCAATTGGATTAGTTTGTTGTTTTATTTGTGGGAATAAAAGACAATGTTAGGGGTTTACAATAAATCATGCATCATATTCAACCAACTGAGTTAGTCATTGACATTGGATTGATTTCTTTTATGTTGAAAAAAAATAAATCAAAACCCTAATTTAACAAAGTCAATTGAATATGATCAAATTGAATTTTATTTACTTTAAATCTAAACCAATATAATTCATCCAATCACAAATCACAATTTGCATGATTTTTAAGATAGTTTTATAAAGTTAACAAAGTTACTATAAATAATAAGTTTTGATTGGATGTATATAAAATAATTTTATATTGTGAGTATTCTTTTTCTATTTTTTAAATTATTTAATTAAGTCGTTATTGTCAAAAGAAGATCTAAATGAATCATATTAAAAAAAATAGAGAACTTAATTAAATGAGTGTCTTTTTTCTCTTTTTTTATTATATTTTATTTTTAAAATCATCATTGAGTCTCCTCTCTCTCTCACACACACACACATATATATATATATATATATATATATATATATTTAAAATATTATCTTTGACGTATGCAAGCATCATTGGGTAGATTTTCTACAAATAAAGTTATTCCCAAATTAAAAAGTGATACTAGCACAAGTTCTAATAAGCAATTTTAAAACATATCCTTAAAGCTTGCTTTGAGATTTATATTTTATAATACCTAAATAAATTTTTAAATAATCATCAATACATTTATAATATTATCCTAACATAGGGTAATTACAGTTTGACTTCTGAAATCGTGAAGCCCATCCATCAGTCAACTTCAAATATTAGTAAGTAAAATATTAAAATATGAAATTCATTTAAAAAAGGAAGAAATATTACTGCCTAAATCTGTTCTTGTGTAATCATAAGAAAATATTCTTGTACAAATCTGATGAAACGGATGTAATAACAAACAACTCTCTTGAAGTTGATATTATAAATTTTTAGATACAGCCTTATATTAAAGGAAACGACAAACAATTTAGAGAAAATAAACATTCCTATGATATTTCATAATTTTAACAACGATATAGCACTCTGGAAAACATCTTTATGTAACTTCTAACAAATACAGAGAAAAGTAAAATATAAAAGCCCGTTTATTTTTCTTTTAACAAAACGCAGATTTATTCCCCTTTATTTAGTGAATGAGGTGAGAGTGAATCATAATTCATAACGTGACATTGACCATAAGCCATTCCCCAAAGCCATTACTAGGATGTTTAGAATTTTCAATTGTATTATAGCAAGAGGAAGACAACAAAATCAGCTCAATATACTAATTAATCTTTCTGGCTAAAATATGCAAGATAATCTCACAAATATGGTACATGCATTTGCAAAAATATATTACAAAAAATAAAAGTGGCCTAAAACTAGTTGAGTGCTAATAATGCCTACCAATACATTAACACTGTAATTTTATTCAGAAAAAGAATCGTTATGGCTATATATCAAACGCTTCGAAAATCCACTCTTGATAGTAGTATTACGCAATGGCTTTGCTTCCAATCAAATAAAAGGGTAAAAACAAATTGCGAGAAAAGCATACTACGTCTGTCACTGTGCGCTTACTTCAACATTTTCGTAATTGTTCAGTTTCTTTACAATATGATATATCATTTCATTTCAGGTGCTTGTGGTGTGTTTTTCATTCCATCCGGTGGCCGAAACATGAGAACATAAAATTGCCTAACTAACCCATGATATTTTTTTAAGACTACTGGTTTAAATACAATAATAATAACTAATTCGAATCAAGATTAGATCAAGAGGACAGGTTTATAATAAGATAGTCATTTAGTTTTAAAGTTAAAATATAATTTAGTCTTCAAAGTAACAACATAAACTATATTGTTCTTTGAACGTGCATATATCCTTTGATAGCAAGTTTACCATAACAACTTAAGTTGTAAATAATTTCACCCCTTAACAATTAATTTGTATAGGCAAATATTTTAGAAGACGAAAACAACACAGGTAGTCACTTTAACTTTTAAGTTAAAACCGAATTGTGTATGAACTCATTGTTGGTATCACATTATATAACTATAAACTACGTTTTACTTGCTCCTTATTCTCGAAGACCTGAAATTCCCATCAAGTAATAAAACGATAAGTGCATTCCCGCACAAGTCAACAAACTTTTGGGGCATGGCATGCTGCAAAGGGTAGCACAGGTTTTTACAGGCATTAAAACTATCATTTAACAAATGTCGAGACATTTTCAAAGAGAAGAACCTTTCTATCAAAGACAGTGGCCATAATTTAGATGCAATTTTAACAGAAATTCCGTACAGCTTCTCATGTTCATGAATCATAGTATATAAGTTGCAACTTGTGTGCACAGTTCAACCACGGGAAACTTCTGGTGATCTATATCAAACAAAATTTGAAGTGCATTGACCAACCAGATCATGGAACAAAATGCTGCCAACTTATAGAAAGAATAACCAGGTAATTACAAATACTCTAATTGATTTTTGTAAATCTAAGAGACCATGGCATGGGTTTCATCTTCATCAGCTTCTCCTGTTTCATTGAACATGTACTGACTTTGATACTCCATTAGGTACTGCGTTGATCTTTTGACATCCAAAAACAGATTGTAAACCCGATTTATATCATCCAACTCCACTGTCTTCCCCTTTTTCTTTTGGCATGCCAATGCAGCTGCTGTGATTAGATGAATAGCATATCTCAAAGATGTTTCTACACCTATTTTGGTTAACAAACACTTTGCACCTTCACTCATGTCTACGTCTTCCTCTTGGCATCTGATATCCAGAATCTTGCGAATGTCATCCTCTGTGTAAGGCTGAGTAGAGATGATGAGTAGTCGATCCAGAAGATCAATGGGAATCCCATGTGGGGATTTGTAATTTGTGCCTCTAATAGTCGTGATGCCTCTGTTGGTAGCAACAACTAATATGGGAGCCATATCATTCTCCAGCGCCCGGTTGAGGAATGAAAAGCACTCTATGTCAAGCATGTGCACCTCATCAATGAAAAGGACACCAGGCACAATCTCTGCCTTTCCTTCTTCTCTCCACTCTGCCACTTTGGTGTCAATTTGCTCTCTGACTTCAGCACGAATTTCACCCGTATCTCCAGTGAAAAGAGCCAGAAATCCCTGCGTTCTGAAATCAACATAACAGAATTAGATGATGGGCAGAACTAAAATGCAACCTGTAAGGCAATTTATAAGCCTAATTAACAACTTAAGAGGAGAATAGTGCACTACTTGCTTTAACAAGGACCATAATGATCTCCACACAAAAAATTGACCATCTCCCCTCTTGACAAGTCTAAATTCCAACTCCATTTCCACACCATGCACATCAGAAGCATCAATGTAAATCCCCATATTATTCTTGAGAAATCCGATCCACCACTAGTAGCATACTAAATGGGGAATCAAAAACACACAACAGCTTTAGCATAGGCCTATCCACTATTCAAGGTCATAAGCACACAGCAATATTTTTAATTAATTACTAGTTATATGAATTCCCCAGCTCCATGATGTAGCCACTGCCTACATTATAATTAATTACTCAATCAAGGTTTAAAAAAAAAAAAAACTGAAGCTGCAATTTCAGCCAAAATGCCAAGATATTTGGGCTCTTTTGCATTGACCGCAATCTCCCAAAATGTTCAGGTTCAGGATGAAACCAAGAAAAAATGTCCAGGTTCAGGATAAAACCTAGACTATATAGGTTCTATTTAGATAAACTTCTCCCTAAGTACTTCTATGAAGAAAAAATTAATAAACTTCTTCATAAGCTAAAACTAGCTTATGCATAAGCTAATTGGTTGAAGCTTTCTCGTATTAACTTCTCCAAAATCTGATTTTGAACTAGTACATAAGCTAAGCTAATTTCATTTTTTTTTTCAAACAAACCCTGTAACTTCTATAAGTAATAAAAAGATAACCGAATCATGATGGTCTGAAAGAATCACAAAATTCTGAGAGAAAAAAAACTAAAAAGAAAAGAAGAGCAACCTGCTATTAATAACATCAATCTCGTGAAGAGAAACGCAATGCACAACCTCCTTCCTCTTCTGCAACTCTCCATCGGGACACTGCAAGAACTTCACCTGCGGCCCCATAGCGTCGAAGTCCCTCGACCGCGAAAACGACCGTCCAAGCTTGGTAATCTTCCCGGACGCCTTATCAATCGCAATAACATCGCCGCTGCTCACCTTCTCTTTCCCCAACGCCTCAATCATCTTCGCCCCGAGGTCGTAAATCGTCTCCATCTCGGTCGTCTTGAGCGTCAGCTTCCCGGTCTTCGCCGCGGCGCCAGACACCGCAGGGCGGTCGATCTGGACCTCGACCACTTCCCCTTCAATGACTTCGGTTTCTTCCTTGATGCGGACGCCAATGGCCTTGCGGAAGGCCTGGGTGAGGGCTTCGGTTTTGGACATTTCTAATGAGAAGATTTCGCTGGCAGCGATCATGGCGAAGGGGGTTTCGAGGCCGAGGGACTTGGCCATGCCCATGGCGATGGCGGTCTTGCCGGTGCCGGGCTGGCCTGCGAGGAGGACTGCGCGGCCGGCGATCTTGCCGTCTTTTATCATCTGGAGGATCACGCCGGCGGCCTTGCGGGCGGCAGTTTGCCCGACCATGCCGTCCGAGACGGCGCGCGGCTCCAGGGTGGAGTCAAGGCCCAGGCCGCGGATGTGGGAGTGCGCGCCTACGCGCTCTATGCGGGTCAGGTCGCGGCTCTCAGAGATTTTCAGCTCCGCCATGGTAAAAACGGCGAAGATGGTGAGAGGGAGAAAGAGGCTTTCGGGGTTTGTTTAGGGTTTTGAGGGTTTGGACTTCGTAGTGTGCTTGTGCGACTGTTACGTTACTGCTTGAGCATATAAACTAACCTAAAAGTTTCATTTCGGTCAAAGGTTTGATTTTGGTCCTTTTTAGCCCAATTGTTAACAGAAAGAATAACATGTATGTTAAAAGGCTAATTAGGATGATTATTTGATATATTAATTAAAACCATATCATTTTAAATGGTTATATTTTCATCTTTATGTTTCTCAAATGATTTCATTTTAATATTTTAAATTTTTAAGTGATACATTTTTGTCTTAATAATTATATATGTTAGACTCTAATGAATACAATTAAGGATATTCTATCAATTTAAAACATGATATAAAAAATGAAAAAAAATACCTACATAAATAACAAAAAAATAACATTTAACCTTTCTTTTTAGCATATAATCATATATATATATATATATATATATATATATATTATTTTAAAATTTTATACATCAGAATAGACATAAAAAAAAGACACTAGAATAGGCACTAAAGGCCACAACATCCAACCTCAACATTTCATCTCATAAACAAGAGAGCAAAGTGAGTCAAAACACTCAAGATTTTGTCCTAAATTTGTAAATAATTTTGCATTACAAATTTGCAATCAATGATTTGGGAGTTTTCTATAGATTAAAATTTATTTTTACTGATTAATTTCCTTGAAGCATCGTCGAACTCAACTTTTCTAAATAGTCATTGTAAGTTTTTCTTTTCTTTAACTTGTTGCTCTAATTTCGTTTTGTACAAGTTACTGTGCATCTTTTGCTTATCGATTAATTTTTAAAATATATTTATTTAGTCTTTATATATGATCCCTCATAAAAGTTAAGCTAGTTCCGTCCTGCATATGATCAATGAGAAGACGAGACTTGAACATCTTCAAATTAAAATTAAAATTCACGATCTTCATATAATTGATGAAGTATTCGACGTGACATGTAGATAAATATGAGGATCCAGAATATTCAGGATGGCAAGCAAAAAGAAAAGAATAATGATATCTTACCTAGGAAACAACTAATTATATACTATGAATCCCACACTACCATATAATATTTACCAATCACTATAATATTTACCCATCTTCATAGTAGAATCTACAATCCAAAAAATCAAATATATAACAAATAAAAACTTTTATTTTTTTTACATTTCATAACAAATAAAAACTTTTATTTTTTTTACAGAAATAGGATTGTTCTGTTCTTAAGAACAATAATGTCTAACTAGATTAGTGATTAGTGGGTTGATTTTGGATCAATATCTCTCCCTGAGGTATCTATAGAAGAAATACCCCTGAATTAAGTAGATCACTGTGCACTTTGAAACTGAGACAACATTTAGCCAATGGTTGTGAGGTGTGTGCATAGTGACAGTGTATAATGGAATCGAGAGAGAATGAATATACCTGTGACTGTACCTCCTATTTATAAAGGTGTTACCTCTAGGTCAAATGCTGCTACATCTTGATTAGATCAGATATATCCTCTTGAGTAGATAAAATATAACCTCTTGATTAGTTATGATATAACCCCTTGATCAGATAAGATACCTGTTTGTTGGGATCTCCTTTGATAACTGTTATGCACGTTGTTGAGATCTTCCCCGTTATTGCTGAGATTCTGAGCTAATGGGTCCTTATTGAGCCTCATCATATTAGGCTCATATGTTGGGTTCGTAACAGTTGTCCCCCAGCCCGGTAATCTGGTAGTCCGGGTTGTCGGGGTGTATATTATGTTGAACTTACTGTGCATCACATTTGATCGCGTTTGCAAGTATTTTGTTTGCCTTTGCCTTGAATTCTGACCGTGAATTGCCCCTAAACATTCAAGCTGGGTTAAATTCTGACCATGAATTTTTATTCCTTCTTGTGATCACCAATCATCCGGGTTTCAGGATTTATCTGTTCTAGTCGACAGGTTTTCCCTAACCCGGATTATTATGAGAAACGTATCTTGGAGAGCCGGTATAACATTTATATTCTGGAGGACCAGTACAACATATATATCCCGGAAGGCCAGTACAACATTTATATCCCAATTTTTTGTGTATTCCGGGTTGTTTACTTATTTGCAACCGTGATTGTCCATATCGAAGTACTGAGTGCGTTTCGGTCCTCCTGGATTTGTGCATTCCTGTTGCCCCTCGGATTTGGACAATCACAAGGGGCCCCACATATCTTATATAAGGAATGGGGAACATCTGTTTTGAAATTGCTTTTACAGCTATCTTATCATTAGCCGCAGCACACTGCTGGCATGCAGTTTTCCCCCTTCAATACATACGCGCATTTAATGTTATGTCGTTTCATATTGCACGTTAATTATGAATTTTTAAATTGATTGTTCTTTTTTGTCCCCAGACGTGACGCTTCGCACACGTTCTACGGTTACGCGACGTTTCGCACGCATCTGACGGTTACGCTTGCACACACGTCTGATGGTTACGCGATATTTCGTACGAATCCGACGATTACCTTTGTATCCTTCTTTATGTTTATATATATCTTCATTCATTTGCATTTGCATCTTCTTGCTTCGTTGCTTCTTTTTTCTGAGTATCATTTGTGTTTTTTGAACCTTCGCTTTTGCTATTCCCAGTATTTCGTCACTTAGACTTTAAGAAATCTTCGCAGAAACAGGTATCCTTACTACCGTTAAACTTCTTGGTTTTGCTTTTGTGTCGATTATAGTTTGTTGATTCTTCTTGAGGTGACTTCAATCTTTGGTCGCTTTCTGGGTCTGGTTTCTTTGCTGTTTCTTTGTTGCGAATATTTTGGTTCTTCTAATAGTTTTCTTGCAACATTTTATTTTCATCATCCATAATGAGCATTTCTCCCGAAGAAAAGGCTAGGTTACGCCAAACCATTCCCCCTAGGGTTGGGTATTGGTTATTTGGTCTTCCCCTTTCCGAAGAAGAAAGGGAAAAAGCTATGTTTCACTCACATACTAGTGGAGTCAGCATAAAAAAGAAAGTCAATATTCCTGAAAACAAAATTACTTTAGACAAGACTAGGGTCGATTTGACGTTAGGGCTTCCCCTGATAGTCCTCCTTCTTTTTCTCTGTGTTCTGAACTGCATATCCCGCGTTCTTTGGTATCCCAAGGTATTGTCACCCTTTCCTCAGAACCTGTTTTTGAAACCCGGTTTGAACCGTGCTTCGACTGAGTTTATGAAAGTACCAAACTCTTAGAGTTCGGCTGCGATTCTATGGCTGATTCGCTGCTAGGGTCTTGCCGTCATAACCCGATCCTTATCTATAAACCAAGTCTCGCTAGGCCAAGTATTGCCAGTTTTGTGCTGAGTAGTCCTCTTGATTCTGCTAAGAACATTGACGGGTCTAAAGACCACGTCTTTATCTCGGATGATTCTTCTAGTTCAACAAATTATCCTCACAACCCAAACTATTCTTCTTCAGGTATGTCACTGTTTTAATGATTTTTATTTGTTTGATGTAGGTATTTATGGACCCATCTTCGGAACAAGTTGTTGAGTCTTAATGTGCTGAATCTCATTCTGGTTCCCCTTCCCCTTCCATGATTTCCAAATTCCCTTGGGTCACCCACGAAGTACTGCATACGTTGTCCTAGTTGAATTCGGAGGACGTTTCCGCACTCCTTGTTGGGAATCAAGAAAATTTTAGCGTGCGTCTCCCTGATAAGGACAAGCCTATTTGTTCTTTGAGGGAGGGGAATCACCTTTTTTTTCTTTTTCTACAAAGATGTGATAATCCCGGATAGCGATCTGATTTCCCTTATCCAAATTTCATATGAATGTTTTAAATCACCTTCATTTGGCTCCCTCGCAACTTCATCCAAATAGTTGGTGCTTCATAAAAGCTTTTGAACATTTTTGTGCATACTTAGAAATTTCCAGTACCATTCCTCTCTTCTTTTATTATTTTACTGTCAAAACTGGTAGGACGGATAGGGAACCGCCAAATAAAAAAGGATGGACATCCATCCGGGGCCATACTAAGCGCAAGCTCTACATTGTATATACATACTCTTTTAAAAACTTTAAAAATAAGTATTTCAAAGTTGTTGCCGAGCCTGACAAACAACCTCTTTTTCTTTGTTCTGTTGATTCCAAGGACATAGAGTGAAAATTTCCACTCTACTGGTCTCATACCCACCATGAGTTTCCTCCTTCCTCTACCGTTTCGAGGAAACTGACTTGTCAGATTCTGATGCTTTCTCGGTTACCTGGGTAGCTGCTTATAAGGAAGCTCACGGTCATCCCAGCATCGCTTCCTTTATTCGCAAACATCAATCCAGGTTTCTCGCTCAATTGAGTAAGATCTTGTCCATTGTTGTTTTGTTTATATATGACTTTACTTGTTTTAATTGTTCCTTTGCTTTTATTCTGCAACTGCCGATATGGGAAAGCAACCAGCCCCTGTCTCAAATCCGGCTTCCGATATAGAGAAGCCAGCACCTCCCACCTCGGCTTCCGACAATCCACTGACCTCCAAGAAACCGAGGCGACCTCAACCCCCTCTTTTCCTCGCCGCTTTGGCGTCAGGGAAGGGTTCTATGGCCACTGGCCCTAGGGCGAAGAAGCGAAAGCTCTCCGAGGCCAAAAAGGATATGGATCCAGCTGCTCTGATGGCACCTACTTCAGAGGCCCCAAAGGAGAAGGTTTCGGTTGCTCTGATGGCAGCTACTCCAACGGTGACCTCACCCCAGGCACTTGCCCCTCCACCGGCTTCGAGTACCTCTTTTACCGTTGGAACCGGGTTGTTACCTGGGTCACTTTGGGAGAAGGGTATTATTGAGGAACTCTTCCACGTTGTTCACGCGCCCAAGCACTTTGCGGACCCAGTTCCCTTCTCGGATGCTAAAATTCAAGAGCTCGGACTCATAGAGCTTAATGCTATGAAGTGCTCGTCCTTGGTTCAGAGTTTAGCGACTATGAAGACCAGGTTTGTCAGGACTTTCAATGAGCTTCAGGCATCTAGGGAGGAAACAAAAAAGATCTGAGAAGAACTCCTCGTGGCCCAAAAAGCATCCCGGGAGGAAATAAAGAAGATCTATGAAGAACTGTTGCGACTGAGAGCACTACTGTGAAGCTAAAGTCTGATGTTGATTCTGTATGGCAAAAGAATGTTGTCATCGCAAAAATTTTAAAGATTTGAACGTGTTTTATGACAAGTAGGTTTAGACATTGAAACAGACTAGGCGGAGCTTGTGTATACGAAAATTGATGCTGCTAACTTAAGAAGCCAGCTCTCAACAGCTGTGGAGGAGTCCTTTAATAATACGTTGGAGAAAATTCGCTTTTTGAACCCCTGAATGAGTTTAATACCTCCGACATGCACTTCAAGGCTTTCGTTGGTGATAGAAATTTGATGTCCCTTCCTTCTCCTTGCAAAGATTCAATGACTCAAGTGGATGAAGGTCAAAATCGTGGAGAGGAAGAGGTGACTCCTGCCAATCCAACTGATGACCAAGCTCAGTCCCGGGCAGCTTGAGTATTTGAAGGGCCGGGATGCCGATTGTGACCTGTAATCTTTTTCTTTTTCTTGTTTGGGCTTTTGAGCCCCTTTTGAATTTGTATTGAACATTGTCGGGCTTGTTCCCGGTTTTACTTTGCTCAACATTATATTTAACGTTTTGCTTATAATTGCAACCCGTTTTTAGAATTTCACTCACTGGCGCATGAACCCATACTATATTGGATTCTATCAAATGATTTGGCCAAAATCAAAAATATCTCTCGCAGTTTGCATAAATATCCATCTGGTTTCATTGACCAGACATTATATTGTGCAAAGATTCCTTTCATTTTATCTTTGCAACGTGTTCTAGGTTATCATCCCTGAACTTAATCCCGAAAAAGATTAATTTGCTACATGTGGAAGTTTTATTTTTCAACCAAATATTCCTACATCTCAACCTGATCAGGGTTTAAATAGCATATTTCTCTTTTGCCAGGATAATAATTTTGATGCATCATATACATGGATGTTTATTTTTATACTCCCATTTTATCCAAACCTGGATTTAAGTATCTCAGTTTCAGATTTTTAACTCGGCATTGCCTAAGTTTCATTAGCTGAAGGTTTTGACCAGTTCAGGTTTTACCTTTGAGCAATCACTTCTTTAGTTTTAACCCTTTTTGGGCTTTATCCTCAAGATCTCTTACAACTTGAGTTTTTAACCCTTTCTTGGGCTTTACCCTCAAGATCTCTTACAACTTGAGTTTTTAACCTGGTTCGAATTTTGGAAGCATCCCCCCTTATTCTTCGAACCCGGCTTCTTTTTAGGTGACCTTACATATAAGCCATGCTTTGTTTGCCATAGCTTTTTCATGCACGTGACATTTTTAACTACGTCCGCGCGTCTTTTTATAACTCAGCCATGTTGACTGGTTTCCTTTATGCAAAATCACAATAAAAACAAAAATGCTTCATTTATTTGAAAACCGGCTATAAAATGGCTCATATCACAATAAAGACAAAAATGCTTCATTTAACCAAACATTGTTTCCAAGTTACAGATTATGAATCCTAATTAAAGGAAACTTGCCGAAATCACGGCTTATTGATCCTAACAAAGGAAAAATATTGACTTGGGATGAAACCCTGGAACCAGATCTAACTGTAGTACACTTTCAGTTTATCCGTGTTCAATGTTCGTTTAATTGTCTTCCAATCCAAGGTTTCCAACATGTAAGCTCCTTTGTCGATTTTCTCTATAACCCGATAAGGTCCTTCCCAGTTGGCTGCTAACTTCCTATCTTTGGCGTTTCTGTTTCCAATATCCGCTCGTCGGAGTACTAGATCACCCTTGTCGAAAGTCCGGGGCCTCACTTTCTTATTATACTTTGCGGCTGCCAGCTGTTTTGCCACTAAATCCCAGCAATGTGCCACGACCCAGACTTCGTCAACCAAGTCCAACTCTATAGTCAGAGCTTTGTTGTTCTTTTCTTCCTCCTCCTGAAAGAACGTTCTTTCTTCTCTAAGATGGTTGACCGATCTCAACTGGAATCATTGCCTCACAATCGTACGTTAGTCTAAATTGGGTTTCTTTGGTAGATGTTTGAACAGTGGTCCTATATCCCCATAAAACGTAATACAGTTGCTCGACCCAGCTGGAACCAGCATTTTGCATGCGCTTCTGTAACCCTTCAACGATCACTTTATTTGCGGCCTCAGCTTGCTCGTTTGACTGTGGGTGTTCTACAGAAGCTAAGTGGTGTTTGATCTGGAATCCGACCATCATTTCTTGGAACCTCTTATCAATAAACTGAGTTCCATTATCTGTGACTATTTCTCCCGGGATACCAAACCTGGCGATGATGTTTCTTTCAAAGAACCTTTGCACCCGGGCTGAAGTTATGGTGTTGACAGGTTTCGCTTCTATCCACTTAGTGAAATAATCCACCGTAACTATCAGCCACTTTAGTTGTCCTTCTGCTGCCTTGAATGGTCCTAACAAATCCATTCTCCACTTAAAAAAGGGGCCATGGAGCTGAGATAGAAGTCAACTCGGCAGGCGGGGACCATATTATTCTGGCATGCTTCTGACAACTTTCACATTTTTTAACATGACTTTTTGAGTCAGATTCCATACTTGGCTAATAGTAGCCTGCCCAGAGTGCTTTCTTTGCTAATGCTTTGGCCCCCATGTGTTGGCCGTTGATTCCTTCATGTATCTCGATCAGCACATAGTCTACCTTATCCGGGTTTAGACAAACCATCGTCGAGGTATGTAACCCTTTACAGTACAAGTTGTCTTCTACAATTGTGTACATAATAACATCACACACCGATTTTTTGGCTTCTAGAGCATCACCTGGAAGGATTCCTTTTTCAAGGTAATCAATCATGGGTCTTCTCCAGTATTCAGCATCCGAGATTATCATTACACAACTCGGTTTAGAAACTTCCTACTAGATCACAGTTCTGTGATTTTCCGGACTCTTGGTGCTCGCCAACTTTGATAGGATATCAGCCCTAGAGTTTTCTCCTCTGGGAATGTGATTAACAGTAATTTCATCAAATTTGGCTATGATTTCTTTGACCTTATTCAAATACTTTGCCAACAAGGGTCCTTTCAACTGGTATCGCCCCTCAATCTGGGCTGTGACTAGCTGGGAATCGGTGAGCACCTTTACTTTTCTAGCTCCTTGTTCCTTTGCCTGGGCCAAACCGGCGATCAATGCTTCATACTCAGCTTGGTTGTTTGATGTTGGGAAATTTAACTGGAGTGATTACTCAACAGTTATGCCTTCCGGGTTTTCAACCATGATCCTGGCTCCACTCCCTTTGACATTCGACGATCCATCAACATATACCCTCTAAACATTATTATCGTCCCCTGCTCCCCAATCCGACAGGGTTAGCTCTATGACAAAGTCGACCAGCGCTTGAGATTTTATAGCATGCTGGGCTTCGTACTTCAAATCAAACTCGGACAATTGTATTGCCCAGTTGATCATCCTTTCAGCCAAATCCGGTTTATGGATTATTTGTCGAATTGGTTGGTTGGTTCGGACAATGATTGTGTGACCCTGGAAGTATGGGCGAAGTCTTCTTGCTATCACCAACAATGTGAAAGCTACTTTTTCTAACTTCTGGTATCTTAACTCGGAGTTTCGAAGGGCCTTACTTACAAAGTAAACTGACACTTGGGCGTTATTCGTCTCCCTCATCAATACTGTACTGACCGCTTCATCTCCCACGGACAAGTAAAATATCAAAACTTCTCCTGGTTCTAGCTTTTGACAGCACATGTGGAGAAGCTAAACATTCCTTGATTTTCTTAAACTCAACTTCACATTCCGGGTTCCAACCTACTGTAGCCTCCTTTTTGAGTAGTTTGAAGAAAGGAAGTGCATTCTCTGCCGACTTTGGGAGAAACCGGGTAAAAGCCGCCAGCTTCCTGTTAATTGTTGTTCTTCTTTTTTATTTGTTGGAAATTTCATGTTCAGCACGACTTTACACTTGTCCAGTTTAGCTTCTATTCCTATGTGGGTCAACATGAACCCAAAAAATTTTCCAGCCGGGACACCAAAAGAACACTTGACTGGGTTTAACCGAATTTTGAATTCCCTTAACTTGCTGAACGTTTCTTCTAGATCATGTATGTGATCAGTCGGGTTAGCTGTTTTAACAATCATGTCATCAATGTACACTTCAATATTTCAACCAAGTTGATGCTTAAGTACTGTATTCATCATTCTTTGGTATGTGACCCCTCAGTTTTTCAACCATAAAGACATGACATTATAGCAGTAATTCGTTTTTTCGCCTATAAAGGTCATCTTATCCTGGTCTTTTGGGTACATTGCTATCTGATTATATCAGGAATAAGCATCCATGAAGGACAATAACTAGAACCCAGACGAGTTATCCACTAACTGATCAATGTTGGGCATTGGATATGAATCTTTAGAGCATACTTTATTCAAATCAGTGTAATCTGTGCATACCCTCCATTTACCGCTAGGCTTTTTCACCATCACCACATTGGACAACCACGTAGTATATTGGATTTCTCGTATGAACCCAGCATCCAACAGCTCTTTAACATGTTCCTCTAGTGCTTGTTTTCTTTCTAGACTGAGTTTCCTCTTCTTTTGCGCCACGGGCTTCGACCTGGGGTACATTGACAACTTGTGGCAACAGAAATTGGGATCTATCCCCAGTATCTCTAAGGCCTTCCATGCAAACACATTCCTGATTTCTTTTCAGGCACTCCACCAATTTGGCTTTTATGATCGGGTTAACCGCCTTACCAACCTTGGTTATTTGCCAAGGTTGATCCCCTAACTTCAAGTCTTCTAATTCTCCTTCCGACTTTGGTGTCATCTCCTCATCATCTTTTCTCATGTCAAGTTCCACCATGTTAACTGGTTTCCCTAACTTACATTCTTTCACCTTCCTTCAGTTCTGGTCTCCTTGATGGATTCGGGGTTGGGAGAATGGACCACCTTCGCTGTCCTTGACTGTGCTGTAGTAACACTGCCAGGATTCTTTCTGGTCCCTGCAGATTGTAACAACTTTGTTCTTGTTTCCCACAAATTTCATCTTCTGATGCTTAGTAGAGACCAACATGTCCCATCTATGGATAGTTGGCCTCCCTAATATGACGTTATATTGCGAGGGAAAGTCGACCACAATATATTTGACTCGTTCTGACTTAAATGTCTCCTTGGTGCCTAGCGTTATCCTGAGTTCAATGTAACCTTTGGGGGTAGTGTTTTCCTCATTGAACGTTATTAACATCATTTTGCATGGCTTCAAGTCAACTTCGAAAAGATTCATTTTCTTAAACGCACTCCACAAGATTATATCTGCGCAGCTGCCATTGTTTACAAATATCCTTTTAACTGGGCAATTAACCAGTGTTCCAGTAATTACTAAGCCATCTTCATGATTTGGCACCACATCTCTCATGTCCTCCTCCGTGAAGTAGAGTAGAGGGGCTCCATCTTGTTAACTTTTTCTTTGAATTTAGGCTACTCTCTCACTGAAAGAACCTCCCAGATACTTCCTTCTTTGGCTGGCGGTGTCTCCTCCTCCTCCTAAAGCTCCACAAATGACATTCCACTCAAACTCGGGTTCTAGAAATCCATCGCCATCATCATTTTGCTTTTTTCTTTTTCTTCTTTATCTTTATTGTTTGGCCGGGTTTCATACTAACCCCTGCCTTTGCATTTGTTCTTGTGACCCTGGGTCTTTATTACGTATTACCTTAGCCTGCCATCCCTGACGAACTTCTCAATAGCATCTCTTAAATCCCAGCGTTGGTCAGTGGTATGTCCTGGTCCGTTATGGAATTCGTAGAACCGGGACTGATTTATCCCCGCCTTATTGTACAATGGACGAGGTCAGTCTACCTTTTTCATCTCTGTTGACGCTACTTCTCGCCAGATTTGTGACGTCGCCAGTTTAACAAAAACTTCTGCCCAAAATCTTCAAAATTGCGGATTGACCGCGATGGCAGTGTATGAAACCACATTTGCGCGACCACATATAGAGTTATAGCGAAAATCCAAGATATGATGGGCTCATCAATTCCCTTCACACACATTTGCATACCAAACTCATCATATGCACTTGTGGGTCTTGGCTCTCATCGTACTTGAACAAGAAAGCTCCATCGAAGTCTTCCATGTATGGAGCGTTGACAATTTCGTCAGTGAAGGGACTGTTGTTATGCTGCCTCCTACTATATTTCCTATTGTAAACTCCCACGTCCATTCTTGGTCGAGGGACAATTTCTTTGGCGGGGTCCATCGCATTCCGGTCTTCCCCGCGTACAAGTTTTGAACCACCACTGCAGGTTCCTGAATGCCAGGAACCGCAATCCGGACTTGGGCTTTCTGATTTGAATCCGGAATGGTAGTTTGCACACGAGCCGCGTTTCCAATGTCGACCTGGACTGGGTTTGCATTTCGAGACTAGGCTGGACCTCCAGCATTCGCTCGAGATGAACCCCCAATCTCTATCCGACTAACTGGTACTCTGTGATCAGCCTGAGTCGCACTTGCGTTGCCTCTTTGGCCTACATGCTGATTTATTGGCAGAACTCAGACTCAACTGACACTTTGATTCTCACCGTTCCTGTCTGTATCCTGACTTTGCTGTCTGTGGTTCTCATTATGAATCAGGTTCTCCATGCTCCTGATGCGCTGCTCTATAAGCCGGATACATTGCTCTTCTTCATGCCTTAACACGACATTACGCTCCTCCATCTGGATCTCTAAATTTCTGATGTCTTTCTGCCTTTGCAGGGTGTATCTCTTTTCCATCTGGTCCATCCGGTCTAGGATTGAATTGAGAACGTTGCTCATGAGACGCTCGTTTGGATCTTGAACCATTGGAATTTGATCCAGCTGATGAACATCTATTTGATTGGGTGGGACTGCTCGTATCGCTGGGGCAGAAATGGAAGCTGCATCTGAAACCTCTTCACTTACATGGACCGCGTCATAGTCCACTGGTTGGGGTGGTGCCATATTCTGGTAGGGGGGCAGTAGACTCACCTCCTCTAAAACAGGATTTGAAGGTAAGTCTCTCCTTGCACCCGCTTCGGAACGTGGGTGTGCAATTTGGTTGTTACTTCTCGTGTTTACCATCGCGAACATGAGATTTGCGAACGTGGAATTTGTAATTTAACGTTCCCACAGACGGCGCCAATTGTTCTGTTCTTGAGAACAACAATGTCTAGATGCATAGCTAGTGGGTTGATTTTGGATCAATATCTTTCCTTGAGGTATCTATAGAAGAAATACCCCTGAATTAAGTAGATCATTGTGCACTTTGAAACTGAGACGACGTTTAGCCAATGGTTGTGAGATGTGTGCATAGTGACAATATATAATGAAATCGAGAGAGAATGAATATACCTATGAGCGTACCTCCTATTTATAAGGGTGTTTCCTCTAGGTCAAATGCTACTACTTCTTGATTAGATCAGATATATCATCTTGAGTAAATAAGATATAACCTCTTGATTAGTTAGGATATAACCCCTTGATCAGATAAGATATCTGTTTTTTGGGATCTCCTTTGATAACTGTTATACACATTGTTGAGATCTTTCCCATTATTGCTGAGATTCTGGGTTAATGAGTCCTTATTTGACCTCATCATATTAGGCCCATATGCTGAGTCCATAACAAGAACCATACTTTTTCATTCATAATCAACTGAACAATATAAGAAGGAACCATGCTAAAGGTTTGGAGACTAGGAGAAGATGGGGGTGTTTTTACTTAAAACCATAATTGCGACCAATATATTGCTAAGTAATGATTAATTGCCTCCAAATAAATATTGAAGTGAAATTTTCTTATTATTCAAAATCCATTTCCTTAAGTAATTCTGAATAATTAAATAAAGGGATATTATATTATTTTTAATTGGCAATTATAAGTTTAATTTTTCTGATAAAACATATTTACTTTTAATCCTCTCAATATGTCTATAAATTGTGGGTAAGGAATAAAGGAAACCAGATCGAAACTTATCCCCCCCCCCCCCGACGACGTGATCGAGTCAGCGGCATGAAAAGCAAAATAACTTAAGTTCATACAGGATATCAATATGGGTTTCGTGAATGGAATAATTGGGCAATTGGCGCTAAAAAAGATTTATATTATTATGATTTTATCTTATTCAACTCTCATTAGTTTATAACGGTGTGTACGTGCGATACACCGCACAAATTATGTGTGAAAAATATTTTTTATTATTTTAAAATATATAATTCAAAACTTGAAAAAGAATTATAATAAATAAATAAATATATTTTATAGAAATTAATTTCACATTAAAACATATTTATTCTAATCTCTCGTTCACGTAACTTTTACAATTACTCACTTATTTTTTCAAATTCTCTTTTCACCAAATTTGTTTCTTGATAACTACAATGATTTATTTGGAGGAGAAAATTTTAAAAAAATTTACAATGCCAAAGTATATTTTTGGTCATATTTATATTTTTCTTCAATTTGGTCCATTGAATTTAAAAGTTTCACTTTAATTCTATATATGTCTCTGAAATGTGAAATTGATTCTTCTGTTAATTTTTTGACACTACCAACATCCATTTTAATTAACGTGACATCTCACACAAGTTATTATATATTATCAAGTTGATTAAGTTAATGAATATGATAAATTAATAGAATGATAAATTTGGTCTAAGCTTTTTTTTTCCTGTGAATAAATTTGGTCTAAGATTTAATGGATGAAGGTGAAATCCTTTAAATTTAAGAGATCAAATAAAAAAATATATAAATAAGGAATCAAAATTTTATTTTAATCTTTTAATATCATTTAATTTGTGGAATGATCAAGTTGGTTAAAAGGAAGAAATAAAAAAACTACAGTACATTTATGTTTAATGACTTTTATATATATATATATATAATAAAAAGTAAAAGAGTGAATAAATAAATTAACTATTCAATTATTTATCATACTAAATTTATTATTCCAAATTCTTATAAAGAGTAAATAAGATAGGATTTTACTTTTTGTACAACAAGGGGGAAAACGACAGGAGTTGATAATAAATATATTATCAACTTTTTGTACAGATTTTACACACTTGTTGGAAAGCATGTACAGTCCAAGTGAGAATCCCTCCGGTCCTCCTTCGCCGGGGTAAAGAAAAACCATAAAAGAAATAAAAACATAAAAATAAAAAAATAAAACATATAAAACATGTAAAACATAAAAGTGTGGTCTACGATTTTACAGAAAAAAAGCTTAAAAGAGTTCGGGAATCTTACGGGTTCGGGAGTCTTATTAGTTAACTTCCTGGTATTTTCCGCAGCTCGAAATTGCTGATGTTTCGGGGTTCATTGACCGTTTAATTCCTACTTATAGAGCTGCCATCTTTACATTGCGTATCTCCTATTCCTTCTTTTTTGATACCTCCTTTAAACAACGAACAATTATATTTGTTTCTCAACTTCAGTATGAAAAGCCACAAAGCCTACTTGTTCTTATAGCCTTGGAGTTAACTTGTATTGGAATTAAGTATGGAGTCTCCAACACTAATCCCTTTCAACAATCAAGCCTTGTGCTTTTCCTCACTGCTATATTTTCCAATGTCCTTGCATCCACAGCTGACATGACCAATAAAGTTATCATCATAACATTTCACGTGTCAGGTATAACTGGATGCGAAACACTCCTGTGGATTCTCATTGCTGACTTTATCTGGTACTCTATCGTCAACTTGCTTCTTTTACTGCTAGCCAAATTCATCTTCTTCAACCACGTCGCTCAGCTTGTCGTTTACTTCTTCAAATATATCAGTCAGCTGCTGCTCCATGTTTCATGTTCAAATGTTGATCAGATGCTAAATTTGGAGCTGCAATCACAGGAAGATCAGGTGTAGTATAACATAGCCTGGTCTCACCAACTTCAGCAAAATACCAAGCACAAAACTTCAACAAAATAATAAGCTTTCCTGGATCAGAGACTAATTCCGGTGGTAATACGTGATTGTAATCTTTTATTTTACCTCCTAAATTTTGTTGCGCTGGGAATCTATTATTTTTGGAAAAGCAAATATAGATCTCACGGCTGCAGACTGCATATCAGATAATCTATTTGTGACTTGTTTTGGTTTGTTGTATTCAATGAGAATTCGGGAACCTGCAATTTTTTTTTTCTTAAATTATTTTACTAATCTGGAAATTACAGTCAAGATTCATGCTAGTTGGGCAATTGTCTTACCCTAATTTGTTCCGGTAAATAAAAAATGATGATAAAAAAATAAAGAAAAAAGTAGTAAAAAAAAAAGAAAATAAAAAATACAAGAAAGAAAAAAGAGAGAGAAAAAAAAAAGAGAAAAGGGCTAAAGGCCCATTAAGTCAAGAAAAACCCAAAATACAAAAAAAAAACTACAGTCTATAAAAAAAGGGAAGAAGTTGTGCATTAAAGGGAGAGAGGCACGGATTCCAAAGAGGAAGGGAGATCCAGAGGACACCATTTAGCAGTGGGACGAGAGGAGAAGGAGAAGGGTCTCTCAGATAACCTCTATTCTTCTCATTTTTTTTCCTCTCCCTTCTTTCTTCTCCTTCCCTTTCTTCTTCCTTTTCATTTTTCTTTTCTTTCATATCACCACCTCCGCCCACCACACGTAGCACCACCACCGTGACCGCCGCCACCGCACATCACCACCACCGCACCCCACCACAACCACCGTGGCTCCTCCATCACCACCCTGCTTGTTCTATGTTTTCTTTTCTTCCATTTTCTTTCTCTTTCTTTTTGAGGCAACTCCGGCCACCACCGTGGCAACCACCGCACCACCTCGCCGCCACTGTGCTCAGGCCACACCACGGTGGCCACCACACCACCAGCCCTTATGGTGGTGGCCTTAGGAAGCCATGAAATTTCCTTGAAAATAACCCTATTTTCGTGCCATGGCTGCTGTGCCCAGATGCCAAACACAGGTTGGGCCGGGTCACCCGACCCGATTCCAACACTAGTCCTAAAAAAACAAACTTTTACTTTTTGCACCCATACGTTTAATAAGTTCACCCCTATACCACTTGGGCCTGACCCATTATGGGACCAAATAGTTATTGTTTACACCTACCTTTTCATAACAGCACTCATTTCCCAATTGGGCTTAATCCACTTTGAAACAAATATATAATGCTGTTCGTAGCCAGCTTTTGATAACTACACCCCCTCTACAGTTGGGCCTAGCCCACTTTGGAGCAATACATATAATGCCATTTACACCTCCCATATTCATAAATGCACCCTTCTCTATTAAATATGCACTACTGATTGCACACTTGTGTTACCATATGCACCCCTAATCAGTAAGTGTACTCCCCACTTCTATTCTATCCCTTTTTATTTCCATTTGATTCGTTTGATTATGTATGTCAATTATTCACTTATGTTTGCAATTTTGCTCTAGTTTTCTTTAGTAAGCGCGTATATTTTGTGCACTCCATGCTAGGTCTCCGACTCGCTTGGTGGTGTTTTAATAACACGTGGATAGATTTCGTGAATATCATGCTGGGTCTCCGACTTGCTTAATTTCATAGAGTTTATTGCAAATTCAAAATCTTTTCTAAAAAAGCTAAAAATACTCAAATGAAGGATCATTCAATTCTCCTTTTTCTCGAAATTACCCATTACTCGAGATCGCTTCAAGGTCCAATGCCTTAAGCAATTCTCCCGCTTTTCTTCAAATTCAACGCCGTTTCAAGGTCCAACGCTTTAACGACTCTTTTTTCACGCTATTAAAACAAATCTTTCAAAAAAGATAAAATCAATCCAATGCAAGCTCTTTTCAAAAAAGAACTATGTAAGTCTGATTTTCTCATTGCACTTGGCGATACGTAAGAGCGAGGACAAACCCGTTGTCGACCTAAAAAAACAAAAATATAAAATCTTCTCTTTTCTAAAAATTAAAAATTTGATTTCTTTTTTCTGAATAAACAAAAATAAAACAAGCATAAGTCATGTTCTTAAGGAAAAAACAAATAATTAAAAAGTCATTTTATTTTTAGCAAATTCGATTAAAGGCGTCTTCATGACATATGCGTGGGGTGCTAACACCTTCCCGTGCGTAAATGACTCCCGAACTCTTTTTCTCTAAAATCGTAGACCACACTTTATCTCTTTTGGTTTTTCCGACATTTTCCTTAAATAAACGTTGGTGGCGACTCCCTCAAGTTTTTCCTTCTTTGGGATTCTCTTTTTCTTTTTTCATCGCCGTCCCCGTTGTCGGCCGGATAGGTTGCGACAGCAATAAATTACAAATAAATAAATGAACACTGGATTAAACAATTACTGTTTCAATGCTAGGTAGAATCAGGAAGGAGATAAGCGTGTCTTGGTGAACCGTCACGAAGAGTTTTGAGGAGTTTACATGGAATGAGAGTACGTCTTAAACTTGATGTTGTGGAACGTTATAGGAATGATAGTGTCTTTTACCTGATCGTCTTCACTTCTTAGGCTTAGTGTTCGAGGGATGAACATTAACATAAAATGGAAGTTACATACGCATACAACCGTAAGCGTATAATATTTTTAGGATTCAATTTATTACATACTCTCACTTATTACTAAGTAGAATTTTATTTTATGGTTGTCTGAAAAACTTAGAATTTTTTCAAAGAATAAAGAACATTAAATCCAATGCCAAAGTTTTCTACACCCAGGAGACTTACAGAAAATTGTCCTTTATGAGAACACAAACCAACTATAATTGAGTAATGAAACAATACAAGTATGTAAGTGTGTTGGACTTGATTTTCTAATACATTCTTTTGAGCACACCTGTGGTTAAAATTTATTAGAAATCATAAAAAAAAATCGTGGCTCTAATTTTTCAGTGCTCTATTGTTTTGTGTTTGCCGAAAATGTGTGTTTGCCGTTCAAACGTTCCATTCAAATTGCTCTTCCTTCAATTTATTGGCTTCATAATGCTTATTCTTATCATGGCCTTCCGTCCTTCCAATTGCTTGCAACTGCTTTAACCCTTCCCCTCTCATCCTCAAAATCAAAGTTAGGTAGCTTTCCTGAGGCAGAATGTGATGGAGGGATGATGAGGAAACAAAAGGAGGCAAGCTGGCATAGGGAAATTAGGAAGTCTCTTGATAAGCACAACATCCTCTACATGAGATGGAGATAGTTGAAGTGGCTGTTGCCCTGTCTCATGCATCTGTTCTTGAAGACTCTGATGAGACAGGCTAAAAAGAATGCAATGAATGTCATGAGCCATGGAATGCGGAGGGCACGCACTGTATTCTGGGGATGCTGTCATTGTTTCAAGAGGATAATTTGAGGTCTGAGCAGAAGATTATTGCTCATATAATGTTGAAAGTTGCCCATGTCCTCTCCTCTCCATTTTGATTAATGATGTAATGGAAATTTCAGAAAATGAAAAGGGAGGCTTCCGATTAGAGATGACTACTAACAAATTAATATTTTTTTTTATCAAGATCAAATATAAAATTTGTTAAATTATCAAAAGATTAAAAAAAAATCAAAGGTCAAAAAATAAAATTTTTTGTTTTATTAGAATGAAAAAAAAGAAAAAAATTATTAAAAAATAAATATAAAATTTAAATATTTATTAGAGATGATAAACATATTTTAATTTTTTAAAATATATATAGGATTCCCCAATATAAGAGGTTTCCTGTTGGATGTTGATGAACTAGGGCAGTTACAAGTTACAACTATTAGCAAAAGCCTATTACAAATGGATTGGTGCTGGAAGCAGGGTCATTGTAACAAGAAAGAATTCTCAAGCCAGCTACATGGGATACCAAAAAGAACTGAACTGAAAATAGCTTATGCGCTGAAAACTCAACGTAGCAAGTACTTCTTGTATTTAGCGGTTTTTTGTCACAACCGAATTTCATTGACTTAAGCTTTCCTGGACACGTAGGTAAACCAACTTCTGCAAGAAACCAAGCACAAAACTCAGTCCTAAACTTCTGTTCAGGCTCATCAGTGCTTTTGCTGTCAAAATGTTTGTTCTAAAAATCTCTCTCTATAACACTCTTTGAGATTTATCCTTCAAAATCCACTATTAAGCTGCACATCTGTGATAAAAAAATGTTCTGCAGCTACTATTATAAAATCAAATCAATCAAACGATAACGTTTCAACTTAACAGAACCAACCTAAAGGTCGAGACCAAATACAAAATACTATATATTTTAGGGATAAAAGATAAGAATTTTTTTATTAAAGACAAAAACAAAATTTAGATATATCTTAAGAATAAAAATATATTTAATCTTATAATATAACTACAACAGTGTGTCCCTTGCAGTGCACGGGCATAAGAAAGCAAAAAAGAAAGAGAGAATGAAAGGAAAAAAAAAAAGTCAGTAGGCCGTATTATATAAAATATTGACACGTGTCCTATTGATTGATTGACTAGAGGAAAAATAGGCACTCTTTGTACCTGTATTTTTTAGTATTTTTATTTTTTAATAGATAAAAAAAATAGAATATTAATTAACTTTAAGAGGTTTTTTTTTTTTAATAAGTTTTGTGATTGAGAAGTGATTTGTACTTTATACTCGTCCATTTGTACTTTAAGATGTGATTTGTAATTTTTTTGTCCTTTTTTTGTAAGTTTTTTTTTTCTAACTTTCCTTTGAATTAATTATTTTTTTATCAAAATATATTTAGTTATTTTAGTCCATAAATAATAATAGATGTCATGAATTGATTCTTTCTTACAATGATGAAAGGATCGGAGAAGTTAGTTTTAAAAATTAAAACTCTATTACTCTTTTTCCATACATTTATATTCAATAAAATTAGCTGAAAAATTAACATAAAACTAAAAAATTAACTAAAAATTAGAAATTGGTAGT
>PYAF01004902.1:2125359-2146932 GCA_007407185.1 Glycine tomentella
TGAAATCAAGTGGGAAGGAGCATTCAATGCCATATCAAGTGATATCAAGGTAAAACGTCTGTAGCTTAGCACTCAAACTCATTCATATGCAGTTAATTAATTTTTTGTTTGTTTAGCCCTACTCTCTTGAAAAGAGCTAAGATAACAAAAATTGAATATCTGATTCTGATTGTCTTCATCAGGACACATGGTTACTTTTGAACTCTTCCTTTCATGGTAGTTAAGATATTAACCAGCATTGCCCTTTGTGTGATGGAAAATGAAATAATCATGGGACCGGTTTGTTTAATTGCATCATATTTGGTTTGAACTTTATAGAGAGGTGAATGATTTTTTTCCCTCTTGAGTCTCAACAAACAGAAAAGGTTGGATTTATTTAGTTGTTTTGTGTAATTTGGCTTGGGTAATATATGCTTGAAACTGTTGGCTACTTTCCTTGTAAATACCTTTATTTGATTTACTTTGCAAATGGATTATAAACTTAATTCTCAAGGTAATTATGAGGCTCATCTTGTGGACTTAGTTTTCATTCTGGTGATTTAGTGATTGTAATGAAGCTAATACGTGTCATTGGTAGCACCGAACCTTTGTTAGTGTTGGTAATTTGACCCAATATTTGGTTTCATGCACAATGGTGTTTCTTCGATTCTGACTTGATGTTGTCTGTTATAGGGCAATGGAGACTGTCATCAACCAACATGGTCTTGATATTGAAGCATTGAAGCATTTAAAAAGAGGTGTTATCCTAATCTAATGAGGTCTTTCTGTTATTGTGACTGCCCATTGGTTTTAAGGTTGTTTTTTTAAATATACATTTTAGTCAACCATGTTGACTTTGTTGGTTTTATCTTGAAGGGATTGAGAAGTTCCTTGAATGACATTAAGTATCCATTAATAATAATGACATAATAACATTTCTCTCTTTTCCTCTATACATTACACGCTCATAATTTTTCATTCATAACCACTTCCACCACATTCAAATCCAAATAGTCCTTTCCATTACACTAAGAATTGGCCTTCTAGTAAACACCACTAGTACTCTATAAATAACATTTGAAATAATGTGGTGGCTACTTTTGTGGTGGCAACCACTAGATTTTTAAATGAGCCTTTGAAATTAAAAAAGAAATGTTTATTTCTCAAACATATGCACTCAGTGGAAAGATTTTGACAAGTTTTTTACCTCAATACAACAAAAGTAACAACTTATAATTAAAATATCTCTTTAGGTAAATACTGATTTCTCTTTGGGGTATTATTTGGGTAATAATTATTATTATTTTTTGTATTATTGGGGTAACATTGTGCTCACAACTACACAGCCTGTCCAAATTGGTATAAGCATGATACATTTCCTGTCCAACCTTATTATCATTTTACGCTTTAGTTTTGTCTGGTACTCTTACTGGTTGCTTAGTATTAAATTGGTTACTCTTTGCATTTCTTGGTAGTCTATATTTTTATTTGTATATTAATAGATTTATATTCATTTAAAATACTTATCGTAATAAATAATGAATTCACGATACTGATTAAATAATATGTACATTTGCTTGTATATTTGGATAGTCAGGGGCTCCCTTTGTTTTGGCATATTAGCATATTACTATATTATTTTTGCAGCTGACGATTTTAAATATATTATTACTATTATTATTATAAATAGTAGTGGAACATGATGATGCCTGCTTAACATCACTCTAGAAATCATGAATATTTTTTATAAAAAAAGTTACACTAATCTAAGACGGTTGTTAAGAATAACCGTCTTAGATTAGTGTAATTTTTTTTAAAAATTATTCTTTAAGACGGTTGTTAGGAAAACCGTCTTAGAATGTGAATATTCAAAGACGGTTGTTTCTTATAACCGTCTTAGTATTACACTAATCTAAGACGGTTGTATTAATAACCGTCTTAGAAACTTCATCCTACGAAGACGGTAGTTTTATAACCGTCGTAGAAAGTGACGGCTTTCAACGACATACAACGACGGTCGTACAACCGTCTTAGATTGGGCTCTACAACCGATGTAGAAAACCCCTTTTCTACAGCAGTGGTATTTCTAAGATAAGCCTGCTGTGTGTGTTCTTCAGATGGTTGAGGTGCTTCAGTGCATGGGCCGTGTGACCCATCCAATAATTAAGTTGTGATTTTATTATTAGTTGTGCTTGTGGGTAGTTTTCTTTATACATGTGTATTTATATTCTTAGAAGTTTATTCTATACCAACCTTCATGTTGTCTGTCATAAGAAGAAAATAATACAAGTTTATAGTATTTTTTTTAACAACACATGAATGAAAAGCCAATGGTATAAATAAATAATAATATAAAAATATTTTATTTAAAAGGTTATATATTTTTGGTCATTTTATTCAAAATCACACCACCATAACATCAAGATCAACATGTAAACACGGGTGTAGGCATATAAAAACCATGTCACTTAAATTATATTTTTATAAAATATTAAATTTTAAAAGAACAAATATACTTTATATCTTTTGGAATTCTTATTTCACCTTTACTACTCATAAAAAATTACACTTTTAAAAGTAAAATATTTATAACAAAACCAAACTTATATTTATTAGCATACATATTTTAATAAAAAGAGAGAGAGAAATATCAATAAATTCAATTTGATTTCTTCTATATTTCTTCATGCAAAAATTCTACAGATTAAAGTCTGTCTTGAAACTTCAAATAATTAAGATTCAAGATTCTTGCAGCAACTTGGCTTCTTTCCTTTCTATTTCAACTTCAATTAATGGCCATTAACACATGTCCCCCAACCTTTTCTCTTTCTATGTTTTTTCTCAAATATTTTCAATTTTGGTTTGGAATTTCAACCCATGTAGTCGGTGTTATAGTGGAATAAACTCTAGATACCCTGAATTTACCATTGACTCTTTCCTTTTGATTTTTATTTTATTTTATTCAAGTTTTACAATCTTGACCAAATCATAAAATTATAATTAATAATCAAAATAATGACAAGTGCTCCATCTTGTCTAGTTAGATTAAAGAAACTTTATAAATTATGCACATATACTTCACTGCTCAGGTGATAGGAAATTTGCAGGAAACCTCGTCCTTGTTAAAATAGATGGGGAATTGTTACTTCCACAAAAAGGTTGCAAACACAAACTACATATAAACCAAAACTGAAGGGAGAGGGGCAGTCAGTAGTTGTGATAGAATTGTGTAAAATATATGAAGTGATTTTTATCTTTTGTATATATATATATATATATATATATATTAACTAGATTAGAACTTTTGATTCTTTAGTAACATCCTAAGATATTTCAATATTTCGATTATTTAGGTTGCCAACAAGATTAAATATAAATTTAAAACTTAGCTTAATATATTTCTAGTAGTTGAATTTCTTAACAATTAATAAAAATGTCTGCTATATAAGTATTACTAATATTAATTATTTTGAAATAAACCATGCTATTAATTTCAAAATTTAGTGTTGCTTAGAAATATAAAAAGCCTCACTTTTATATTAATTATTTTTTATTTACTGAGCTTTTTAATATTTTTTCTTAACTTCATTTTTTTTTGTCTTAAGTAGTTTATCATCAAATTGTTTTTATATTGATATAAATAAAAAACTATAAATACAACTTATAAACACACATAAATATTAACCCAAACTCAAATAGTCAATTTTTAAAAAAATATTGAATTTAAATCGTTAATTAGTACTTTCTTTTTGTTTTAATAAGATCATATGTAGATAATGATAAATGGAGAATTTTAATAATATAATGAAACTATTAACATTTCTATGAAAGAAGCAATATAATGCATGATATTTTTTTTTTTTGAAGTTAGAACTTTCATTCAAGAAGCAAAACACGGAACCAGGCATGCCCTACAATCAAGGTCTACGAACATCAGCACAAAGTTGATGTTGAGAATCCTCAACCCACACATAATCCAACTTATGAAAAGTCAACCTAGACAGACAGTCAACACAACATTACAAGATCTACTTACATGCTGAGCATTAGACCCCTTTGTATCACACTCATTATAAGTTTGTTCTAATTAACAAATCCAGACAGTGCATTTTCCTCACTTTATTTCATTCCTGGCAGCCCCATTTGAGCTTTGTTGCCTTGAGGTTGAAATCGTTTGTTTTCCATCTTCATAGTAGAATCTACAATCCAAACAATCAAATACATAACAAATTAAAACTTTTTTTTTTTTTTTTACAGAAATAGAATCATACTTTTTCATTCATAATCAACTGAGCAATATTATAAGAAGGAACCATACTAAAGGTTTGGAGACTAGGATAAGATGGGGCGGTTTTTACTTAAAACCATAATTGCAACCAAGAAGATATTGCTAAGTAATGATTAATTACCTCCAAATAAATATTGAAGTGAAATTTTCTTATTAAAAATAAATATTTATTATATCATATATGCAAAATCCAGTTCCTTAAGTAATTCTGAATAATTAAATAAAGGGATATTATATTATTTTTAATTGGCAATTATAAGTATATTTTTTCTATAAAACATATTTACTTTTAATCCTCTCAATATATCTCTAAATTGTGGGTTTGGAAACCAGGCTGAAACTCCCCCCCTCTACGACATGACGTCAACAGCACGAAAATACTTGGTGATTAGCAAAAGAACTTAATTTCAAACAAGATATTATCAATATTGGTTTTGTGAATGGTATAATTAGCGCTAAAAAAGATTTATATCATTATGATTTTATCTTATTCAACTCTCATTAGTTCATAACGGTATGTACGTGCGATGCACCGCACAAATTATGGGTGAATAATATTTTTTATTATTTTAAAATATATAATTCAAAACTTGAAAAAGAATAACAATAAATAAATAAATATATTTTTAAAGAAATTAATTTCACATTAGAACATATTTATTTTAATCTCTCGTTCACGTAACTTTTACAATTACTCACTAATTTTTTCAAATTCTCTTTTCACCAAATTTGTTTCTTGATAACTACAATGATTTGTTTTTTTAAAAAAAATTACAATGCCAAAGTATATTTTTGGTCTTATTTATATTTTTCTTCAATTTGGTTCATTGAATTTAAAAGTTTCACTTTAATTCTATATATGTCTTTGAAATGTGAAATTGATTCTTCTATTAACTTTTGAAACTACCAACATCCATTTTAATTAACGTGAAATCTTACACAATTTATTATTTATTATCAAGTTGATAAATTAATAGAATGATAAATTTGGTCTAAGCTTTTTTTTTTTCTTCCTGTGAGTAAATTTGGTCTAAGATTTAATGGATCCAGGTGAAATCCTTTAAATTTAAGAGATAAAATCAAATCAAAACAAAATATAGATAAGGTATCAAATTTTTTTTTTTAATCTTTTAATATCATTTAATTTGTGGAGTGATCAAGTTGGTTAAAAGGAAGAAATGAAAAAAAAAAAAAAAAAACTACCGTACATTTATGTTTAATGACTTATATACATAGGCGGATCCAGGAAATTAGGGAGAGCACTACTACCACTTGACTTTGTAAAAAAAGAATCTAAATACCTTTCCATCCTAAAAAATGACAAATGACAAAAATGAATCAACATATAAGTACACACCTAATTTGGAATCAATATACTCCAAAATATTTAACAATTTGCTTATCCTAAAGTTCCATGCCCAATATCAATAAAATTCTATCTGATTGAGGTTGTTGTTGATCTAACCAGTCTAAGCAAGTTGTGTCTCCTTGCCAGAGTGAACTTTTGTTGTCACTTGCCATCAATGGACCAATTGGTAGGAACCGTGGTGATATGGAAAATGCAGTAGGCTCAAGATCATATGTTGTGTTGCAAAGTCACCAATCTCCTAACTTAATAGTTTGCATCTCTTGTGCAATATGATGAAAGAGGATCTTACCTAGGTTACACCATGGCAAGTTTTCTGTGTCCATCATTGGCAGATTTGTGGATAGTTGAATTTCTTGTTTTTTGATAGGGTTTCCTAAAATGCCAAAAAGGAAATCATAAAAAGCCATCATGTTTGTATTTACACTGATAATTAACTAAGAATTACAGATCAGCCATAGATAAATTTTTCTCAGAAATCCCAACTGTAGGTGTTAGCAACTTAGCAACAGAATCAAGAGGAGCATTGTAACATCTCGGACGCTGACGAGGGTGGGGAGTGATCGTCAGTGCAATGAGGCATGGACAAGGAACGACTCCTAGCAGGCTTCCAGCGGGAGGGGTACATGAATGAATCGAATACACACCTTAACGAGAGAGATCCAGAGGCTGTGCAGGTATGAGACTGTACAATTGAAGATAACTTAAAGGAAATAATAGGTACTACCTATACCAACAAGGTGCATCTACTTTTAGGTAGCCCATAACTTAAGAACTCCACAGTTAATCGTGCTTGACTTGGAGTAATTCTGGGATGGGTGATCTCCTGGGAAGTTTCTCAGGAAGTGTGTGAGTGAGGACAAAGCACGCTAGAAAGTCTTGTATTGGTATGTGGGGACAGTCATTGATCCTGCAAGTGGCCGAGCATTACAAGCATTTCATAGGTTACATTTGGCTTCCTAATTTTAGTGTTTTTAGAAGTAATACTTAAAAAATGTTAGTGAAACATAAGGGTGTTGGAAAATGTCCATAATGTGTGGCATTTGTGGAGAAAGGTTCATTCTGTTCATTTGTACATAGTATTTGGTGTTAACTAGTAATTATACTCAAATTTTTGACATGAAAGTAATATAGGGTTTATCAAAACAATAATTGTGTATTTCAAAATAAATATATTGCTTATCTAGGTACAATTTGGTATTCTAAGATGAATATAAAAACACCAATATTCTCTTAAGCTACCCTACTTCTAAAAGCATCTCTTTACAGTTGTTTTCAGAAATAACAGAACGTTGTAAAACAACTAAACTTTTACTTCCTTTTTTGCCATAGTTAGACAAAACAAATAAAATTGATACTTCTTGTCAACTTAAAGAATATAAGATTTTGGTATTGGTCAAATTGATTCAAAAACTTTCAGTTCCTTCTCAGAATGTAACAAGAAATAAATATCTATAGTTAGAACACTTTACCATATGAATCAACCGTGGGATGCAATCACACGTGGCCAACGAAGTTGCAGATGCAGGCCATATAAAAGCTCCTTTAATTCCCAATTTGTGGCCAACTTCCAAGGCCAACACATATTCATTGTGAAAAATTTAAAACTAAGAATATTTTTGTAATTTCAGTTCAAATTTTAAGGGGACACTTGCCCCTTCTCTTCTACCTAGATCTATCTATGCTTATATATATATATATATATATATATATATATATATAAAGTAAAAGAGTGAATAAATAATTTTATTATTCAATTATTTTATTATACTAAATTTATTATTCCAATTTCTTATAAAAAGTAAAGGAGTAAATAAAATTTATTATAAAGAAAAAACATAAAAACAAAAAAATAAAAAAAATAAAATAAAACATATAAAAAACGTAAAAGAAAGAAGAAAACGTCAAAAAAAAGTTGTAAGAAGAGAAAAGAAACAATTTGAAAAAGAACAAAACTTAGAAGGAAAAAAAAGGTAAAACAAAATGTTAAAAAGTACCGCTATGTGGCCACTTGTTGAATGTCGACATTTGGCAGGACTTACAGTAGAGTAAATAAATAAAATAGATAGATAAACGACTCAATCACATACAATTTCACTGTAACACGTTTTTACTTAAAGTCTTACTAACCAGTTTTTTTTTTTCATTGGTTGAAAAAAATATTTATTACGAAAATTATAAAAAATGTAAAAAAATTATAAATAATACAATTTTATACATTTTATAAAAATTATTCTTTTGATTCTTAAAATAATTTCCTAAAAACACCGGTAAACATTCCTTTTAATATGTCTCTAAGTTGTGGGTTTAGAAACCACGACGAAACTTCAGGGACTACGGCGAGATTCAATAGTTTTCCAAAAAGAGATGTAGGTATATGGTATATTGAAGAGAAGGGTGTCGGTATATTGCTAATAATAGGTCAAATCCTTTAAATTTAAGAGATCAAATCAAAGAAAAAAATATAAATAAAGAAACAAAATTTTATTTTAACCTTTTAATATCATTTGATTCGTGGAGTGATAAGTTGGTTAAGAGAAAGAAATAGGAAGAATTACAATATATGTTTAATGAATTATATATATATATATATTTAAAATAATAAAAAGTAAAAGAGTGAATAAAGAAATTTATTATTTAATTATTTTATTGTACTAAATTTTATATTTCAATTGCTTATAAAAATTAAAGGAGTAAATAATTTTTTTATAAAGAAAACCATAAAAGAAATAAAAACATAAAAAGAAAAAAGAAAACATATAAAAAACGTAAAAGAAAGGAGAAAACGATAAAAAAAAATGTAAGAAGAGAAAAAAATATTTTTTTTTGAAAAAGAACAAAACTGAGAAGGAAAGAAGGTAAAATAAAAAGTTAAAAAAAATACTTTGTTCACTGTTTTTGGTCTAGAAGCTTATTGGTGCTTCAAAAATGAAACATTATCTTGTTGAGTGTGAAGGTTTAGTGTTGCGAAATGGCAAGTGTATCGTTCGTTTCAAGTAATAGAGTGAGTAAGTAGAGTATCGTATCCACAGGGATTGAGTTTCTAATTTTATCGTAACTTATGATCTAAGAGATTGGAAGAAAACAGTATGTTTGAAAAGAGTAGTGTTGTGTTGTGAAATTAAGCAATTAAATAAATGACAGAAATTAAAAAAAGTTTAAATTGATTGTAATGCAGTTAAGAGAAATCATTGTGGTTAAGACACAATCCCCTTTGATCCCTACCTCTTTCACTTGAATTGGTTATTAAATTCAATTACTTCTGATTACTCAGAGGATGTATCTTTCCGAATTTAGTTAAATCCTAATTCCTTAGCAATTTAACCCTTTAACCCAATTAAAAATCTTAATTCCTTAGCAATTCCTATCAAGCTAAGCATTTAAAAGAATACATCATAATGTTTCTACAATCATATATCCCTATCCTTAGGCAATGTAAAAACTGTTATTTTACCCCTGTCAGAAATTAGAATCCCAACATCCCTATTGCGAATTCTAACTCTAAGAACTTAAATAGAATGGCCAATTCTAAGAAAGAAAAATACAATGAAGCTTAGAGTAAAACAAAGCAATCATAATAATCTCATATTAATGCTAAATCAAATTACAGAGGAGTTCACATTAGGTTTTGGTCCTAACCACAATAAAAGAAATTAGCCAAACATATTCATGTCTAACCTCAAGAAATACAAAGAAAGCAGAAGCATTCAGAAATTCTCAATCCTTCTGTCAATTTCTGGCTTCAATCTTCTCTTCATTGCGTTCTCTGTGTAATAGTATGTAAAAAGCCCCCCTCTATCAGTCCATAAGCCTCTACTTATTTCTCACACGTTCTTTTATTAATTAAGGTAACAAAACCTTTTTCCCTTAGCAATTTTCTTGCCAAATCCTTTTAAATCTGGAAACAGGATAATTCTGGCGCGACTAGCGCGGCATCTCACGCTAATCGCGTGAGATGTTCGAGTTGAGGGTTCTTCCCAGACTTTCTGACGCTAACAGCGCGGCATGCGGCGCTACTCGCGTGGGTTGTTCGAGCTGAACTTGGTTTTCTGGATGATTGGCGCGATTCACGCGGACTGTGGCGCTGGTAGCGCGGCTTATTCGAACTGAAGGCCTGATCCTAGCAATCTGGCGCTAACAGCACGAAAGATGGCGCTATCCGCGCGGAAGGTTCGAAAGCTTTAGTCTTTTTCCTTTTTTGCCTCTTTTCTCCTCTTTTTGGTTCTGAATTAACACAATGGTAATAAAATGTGATAAAAACAAATAGATAAATAAACTTAACTAATTCTAGCTTATATTCCTAATTATTGATTGAATTATAACTAATTTAACCCTAATAACTAAGATGTGTTAACCACACATCATTTAGAAAAGTCGAAATTGAATGACTCTTATGTATGTAAAAGCTTTGTACTAATTAGGGAGAGTATGGATTGGATTTTTAAGAATCCAATCCATATCCAATTTATATTTATTTAAATGGATTCGATTTTAAATCCATATCCATATTTTTTTAAATAATTTAGATTCAAGATCAAATCCATTTAAATGGATATGGATTTGGATATATCCAATTTATATCTACTTAAATGTTATAAGATTTTTTTTTTTTACAAATTTTAGTTATTAAATGCTAAAAAGTAAAAACTTAGTATATGTCCATTTAAGAGCTATTTTCAACTGACCTTGGTTAAGACCATTTTTTTTATCGATATTGGTAGTGTATTTTTGACATACCTCAACCAAAGCAAATTCGACAGATATCGGTCCAGACATTTTTAAACTGACATCAACCAAGACTATCTTTTTGTTGACATTAGTCACTGCATTTTCAATCGACATTGGTCAATGATGTTTTTGGTCTATCTTAGGTAGGGTTACTTTTTGGTTGAGGTCGGTCAGGATTTTTAGTCAGTGCATTTTTTGGCCGACATTGACTAGGGGTTTTTCGATCAACATCGATTGTGACTAATTCTTGGTTGACATTGGTTAGGATTTTTGTGGCTAACATTGATAAGATTTTTTTTTTTTGCCAATGTTGATCATTAATATTTTTTTGCCAACATTCGTCATGACTTTTT
The DNA here is from genome assembly GCA_007407185.1 of Glycine tomentella. Taxonomy (NCBI): domain Eukaryota; kingdom Viridiplantae; phylum Streptophyta; class Magnoliopsida; order Fabales; family Fabaceae; genus Glycine; species Glycine tomentella. Next base: position 2,136,074 of record PYAF01004902.1, read on the forward strand.
TTTGTCAACGTTAGCTATATTTTTTTGCCGATGTTGGTTGACACTATATTTTTGTTGGCAACAACTAGGATTTGTTGGTCAACATTAACAATAACTATTTCTTTTGACTGACGTTAGCTAGGGATATTTTTTGTTGACATCAACTAGGATTTTTTCGATCGGTGTCAATTGGGGAAATATTGTGGCGGACGTCAACTAGGTTTTTTTGACTGATGTCGGTCGATGATTTTTTCAATCGATGTCGACCAAAAAATAGTTTTGTCCGACGTCGACAAAAAAATCATAGTCGACGTCGAGCGAATAACCTACTTGATGTCGATAAAAAATAATTTTGACAGACATCAACAAAAAAACTAGCTGATGTCGACAAAAAAATAGCATCCACTGAAGTCGGGCAAAAAATAGTCTCAATCAATGTTGACTAAAAAAACCTTACCAACATTAATAAAAAAAATAGGCTCAACGATGACAGCTTAAAATCATCATTAGTTGACGTCGCCAAAAAAAATAGTTTCAATTAAAGTTGACAAAAAAAATAGATTTAAAAATTCAAATAAATATTTAATCCATATCCATTTCATATTCAATTAATTGGATTAGATTTAAAATCCAAAAAAATGGATTTGGATATAAAACTAATCCATTTAAATATATTTAAAATGAATTATATTAGATTGAATATAAAAATTATTTTATGGATATAATTTTTTTTAGTCAGTCCTAATCCTGAGAGGTTAATGTTTAATATGATGATGCTTTCACTTTTAATTTGACTTACATGTGTGTTTATTTGATCTCTCACGTGTGCGAAAAATTTATTAGCAGGATTCGATCTCGTGGAAAGATGAAATCCCAAAAAACATTAATGTGAAAGCAAATCATAGGAAAACAGAATTCCTTCGGAAATGATTGACCTGCTGGCTGCTGGAGCTGTACATTCAGCTCAGCATAGAGGAGTTGAAAATCCTTTACATGTAGGCAAGATTTGGATTCTAGAAATTTCCACGACATATTTATACTGTTTTTTATTCATGATGACGTAAGGCCATGACCACTTTATTGCAATAAATTTTCCAATTCGCCACTTCATATTCGTATCTATGTTGGACCTTTGGTGACGGCCACCCATGGTCTGATGAGTGAGTCCTAGTCGGGCTAAATTAGGAGTTCTTTTTTTTCCAATACACCTGCATACACAATAATCACCTTTACAGATTAATACAGCCGTCACCTTATGAATTCGTAATTGATAAGAGGAAATCTATAATCTTAAGAATTCGTAATTCATAAGAAAATTTTAAAATAATTTTTAAAATAATCTAAATAGGTATCAAACATGTAATCTTCCTATTATAAATAAGATATTCTAACCAACTAAACTAATTGATCATTTATGTTAAAAATTATAAATATTATTATATATAATATTATAAGTTTTAATACATATTTAATACACATAAATTCATATAATAATTTTTTAATAATTAATTTTTAGCTAATAATATTTTTTACATATATAAATTTCTAAAATATATGAATCTATAATTTTATAAAATTAAATTTTTAATATATATGAATCTAATATTTTTCACCTATAATTTTTAATTAAACCATGTTTTTTTTAAATATATTTTTATAACTAAACCAGGCTGAAACTCCCCCCTATACCACATGACGTCAACAGCACGAAAATACTTGGTGATTGGCAAAACAACTTAAGTTCATACAAGATATCAATATTGGTTTTGTGAATGGAATAATTGGGCAATTGGCGCTAAAAGAGATTTATATCATTATGATTTTATCTTATTCAACTCTTATTAGTTTATAACGGTGTGTACTTGCGATGCAGCGCACAAATTATGTGTGAAAAATATTTTTTATTTATTTTAAAATATATAATTTAAAACTTGAAAAATAATAATAATAAATAAATAAATGTATTTTTATAGAATTAATTTCACATGAGAACATATTTATTTTAATCACTTGTTCACGTAACTTTTACAATTACTCACTTATTTTTTAAAATTCTCTTTTCACCAAATTTGTTTCTTGATAATTTATTTGGAGGAGAAAATTTTAAAAAAATTTGCAATGCCAAAGTATATTTTTGGTTTTATTTATATTTTTCTTCAATTTGGTTCATTGAATTTAAAAGTTCACTTTAATTCTATATGTCTTTGAAATATGAAATTGATTCTTCTGTTAACTTTTGACACTACCAACATCCATTTTAATTAATGTGACATCTCACACAATTTATTATATATTATCAAGTTGAATAAGTTAATGAGTATGATAAATTAATAAAATGATAAATTTGGTCTAAGCTTTTTTTTTTCTTTTCCTGTGAGTAAATTTGGTCTAAGATTTAATGGATCAAGGTGAAATCCTTTAAATTTAAGAGATCAAATAAAAAAAAATATAAGCATAAACACAATGATATCATTTTATTTCTCATTTTTCAAATTATATTTTTTCTATTTATATCTATCATATTCATCTCCTCTAAACCAAACACACCCCTCTTTTTCCTTTTCTTTTTATCAAAACCAAAACCAGAAATTATTATTATAATTTACTTAATATAATTCAAATTGGAATGTTCATTATACTAATATATTTATTTTTACTACTCCCTCCTATTGCTAGAAAATTGAAAACGTTAGGCGTTAGTGGAAGGAAAGCTAACGGGGATATCCTTAAATTGGATACGTTAGTGGGTCCTCAGATTTTAAATTTTGTTTCCTACATTTCCTTTGTTTTGTTGAAATGAAAGCGAGATGTAGACCCGTGTGCTGTCTATATATTATTCTAATATGTAAATAATATAAAAACAACAAGATTTATTTATAGTATTAATATTTTATATTTTAGTTACATTTAATTAGTTATTTTTTACATAATTATATTTAATTAGTAATATATAGTCATGATAAAAAAAAATGTACAAGATATTTAATTAATGTTTACTATTCAAGTCCCTAAAAAATATAGATATCTTAGGCTGTTAGAATGAAAAAACATTAAATAGTATTTTATTAATATTTTGATTTTCTTAATACTATGTAACCAATGAAAAAACATTAAAAAGTATATGTAGATGCCAAAACTACCCCCTTCTTTCCCTTTCCATTCCTCCCGCACATTTTGATCTTACGAGTCACGATTGACACCCCCACCGCTTCTACCTTGTTCCTTTTGCATCACACCTTATTCAACAGTCATTTTTTCTCCTTTATTCAAAATAAAATCTCTCCTTTGAACTTCATTCACTGGTTTGATATTCGTTTGCGCGTGTCATTCGAGATTGGTCCATTTCATAGTATTACACTGAAATACAATTATGATTTTGTTGTGTTGAAGATACAGTAAAATTATAATTTTGCTTTGTATTTAACACAGATACAAACGAAAGATTATTCCATTTTGTAAAAGATTGAGATATACAATAAAATTATTTTTTTATTTTTTATTTTGTCTAGTGACGAATCCAGAAAATTAATCAAGGAGGTCATTCAATTTTTCAGTTTATTCTTTTTTTTTTCCTTTTCACCTAACTAGTGGGAGGCTTTTTGTTGTTGTTATTTTGTTTCTTCCTTTGTCTTAGAACACCTTTAATGGTAGATTTTAAATTAGAATCTTAGACCACTTTTTGGTAAATCTTATAGTGCTAAGTAAGATTAAAGATCTCTTAAGATATGTGACATTTTTTTTTATTGATAGTTCCCAAATTGAGATCTTAGATAATTTTAATGGGTCTCACATGAACCTTATTTTAAATATTTAAAATTAATTTAATTAATTAAATAATTAATTTTAATTAATAAAACATAAAAAAATATATAAATATTAATAAAGCATATAATTTATTTTAAGTAATTAGTTTTAATTTTTAATTTCATTTTATTTATTTTTTTCATTTTTTTTCCTATCACATAAAAAATCATTTTTTTAACTTTGTGCATATCTTTAGAATTCTTGAAGAAGAACAGGATCTCCACATGGAAATATGCATTCTCTCTTTAATGGTGGATATGAAAAAAGAGAGATCTTAAGATCCCTTAGTAAAGTTACTCTTATTTTCTTGTAAAGGTACTCTTATTTTCTTGTAAGAATCACCAGTTTAACAATGTTTTAAAATAACTACCTACCTTTCATGTCTTGTACCATTAGCTTCATCATTTCTCCCTTTTTTGGCTATATATGTTCTATCGAGAAATTAGTATTGAACTAATTTTTTGACCCGTGCGTATCGCTCCCTGCTGCTTTTTATAATTTTTTTTTTATATTTATCATAACTAAAGTATTTATATTTATGGTATTTATGCCTCACATTCACATGCATATTTAGAATATAAATTTTGATTATGAAACTTGATAACCACAACTCATATTGATTAAGAATTATTGAATAAGAACAGTTAAAGATAAAAAGTAAAAAAATATAACAATGAAAAGAAAATAAACAATTTTGAAGAGATATTTCACGCATAATGAGTCAAAAAGATTGAATAATTATAAGGAGCCTAATCAAGAAATATCTAGCCGTGTGACCATCACATAATTAATCCAATAGGAAACAATAATCTTAGACATTGACAGTGTTCAAATGCACGTTTAAAATATAAGTAATATATTGTGTAAGCAAAGCAAATATAAAAAATATTCTAATGTCTTAATGTTAAACTACAACAGTTGAAAAAAAGGGTGTCATATTTGGCTAAGTATATGTAAAAAGAGCTTTGTAGGATGCACAAAAATTGGTAATTAACACAGCATTTAGACCATTAAAGTCTAAAGTTAAATTGAATTTGTTAACTATAGTTGTCCTATAACAAAAAATTAAATTATTATTTTTTAATAAATATATTAATTAAATATAATTATGTTGCTTATTATAACAATTGTATTAAATAAAAAGAATTTAAAAATGCCAAATCTTGATTAAATTTAAATAACAAAACTATTTATACTTTTTATTTCTTTAAAATGTCAACAATTTATTTGTAGTGGTATTTACCTATTATTTTATATGATAAAAATTTTAAAACAAATAATATATTTAATAAAAATAAATATTTTGATTGTTTGATATCTAACTATGTTAAATATTTTATAAAAAAACTTTTTCTCCATAATTGTTCATCCACAATTGCCTAGATAATAATTATTTTTCGTAAATGATATTTATAGTTTCTATCATAAAAAATTAAATTAAAATTAATCTATATTATGATGTAATGAATAAGTAATTTAAAATTTTATTACAATAAAAATCATTTTTATAAATTAATTATAACTTTTATCTCTATCATAACTAGAAATATTTTATTTATGATATTATTGATAAAGTAATTTAAATCAATTAACTTTGATTGTCTTGTAATAAAGAATAAAACTATTATTTTCTACTAAATATATTAACTAAATGGTAACACGCTGTCATAGTAAGAATTGAATTGAATAAAAAGAGTACAAAAAAATCAAATATTGATTAAATTTAAATAATAAAACTATAAAGTTTTTTATTTCTTTAAGATGTCAGCCCTGCATTTTACCGTTATTAATCCATTATTTTATACGATAAAAATTTAAAAATAAATAATATATTTAATAAAAACAAATATTGTTGATTGTTTGATATGTAACTATGCTAAATACTTTTTTATATAAAAAAAAAATTCCATCACAATTCACTCATAATGACCTAGAGAACAATAATTTTTCATAAATAACACATAATGAGATAGAGAAAGAAAGAGAGAATATATCTTTTTAAAACAACTACCATACACAAGCTATTAAGGAGGAAGAGGAGAAAGAAAGATTATTACATCTTTTAACTCAAGATTAAATCTGGTATCTGGCCGGTCTGAACCATATCTACTCATTGCTTCAGCATATGTAAGCCTGGGAAAAGGGTTTGCCAATTCCACACCTTTAATTTCAAGGAAAACCGTCAACAAATGCTCCTTACTTACACTAACACATTGATTGGCAAATGAAAGATAATTAAGAGAAGAGAAAGTAAAGAGAAAATAATGAAATTTGTGATGTTGTTTGGTTTGGAAGAAAAATGGAGAAAGAAAATGGTAATTTCTTTATTCTTGTTTCTTTGAAGAAATAAATAAGAGAAGAAAACCATAATTTGGCAAATGACATCAGTGCCATTTTTCGTGCAAATTTACAACTTCTAGTTAAAAAAAAAAATCAGAAAATCAGTTATACAATTTAAAAACAACTTTTATACCAAGAGATTAGATCACCTTATCAAAAGCAAATAAATCACGGTGAACTCCATCTTTTGTTAAAACATGATTGAAAGAACCAACTTTAAAACCCTACATTTTGTTAAAACATGATTGAAAGAACCAACTTTAAAACCCTACACTCCAAGCAAAACGCTTAAATTTTCATAATGATGCGCCACTGTCTTGCTTAATAGAGGTGTAAAAAGGTTTTAAAGTGACTATCAAGAAGTAAACTTACAGGAATACTCCTAATCTGAAATTTATGGTGCAGGAAGCAGTCAACTTACAGGAATAGCCCAATAACATGAAGCAGTAAACTTGCAAGAATAGCCCCAATAACATGAAGCAGTAAACTTACAGGAATACCAACTTACAGGAAGCAGTAAACTTGCAGGAAGCAATTGCTGAAATGTTGAAGAAAAATTCAAGTTTGTGGGTTCTTGAACTTAACAATAACATGATTAAATATTCTGTATGCAATTTACCTTAAGCTTATTCTATAAGACCATAGATGCTTTAGTGTCCAAGTCTTATTCTGATTTGTTTCTTGGAAATGGAGGCAGGGATTTTGAAGTCTGGCCAGGGCACTTCTTGAGAGTATACATAAGACTGAGAAGCTGGGAATGCATGTTAGCAAGACACGGGGGACATCAATTCAAGTTAACTTTGTTCTGTGTTTAATGTTCATGTATACTCAAGAGATATAATGTAACAACTTCTCATTAATGTCCAAATAGACACGTGGGATTTCCTTAATCACTATCACATTAGACACGTGTGACATAATGTTCATGCTTAATGTCCAAATTATGATAATCCCAAAGAACTTTAATGCTTAAGATCTAACCATCAATCTCCAGAAATCAACTAAAATGATGTAAATATTAGAGTCTAACTACATTGAATCAAGAATCTACAGTAAGTGGCCTCTGAAAAGTCTATCATAATCTAAAGATCCAAGAACCGAAGGAAAGAAAAGTTCATGAACAGAATTAAATTTTAATGAGAAAAATCGGTATATGATCATGGTGAGAACCAAAGCTCGTATCAAAGTCACATTTTTAGATTGTTTCTATCACAAGTGGTAAAAGAGCATGTCTAGAAATAACAAAATTAAGAACCACAAAAAAAACTTTAGGGAATGAGACAAATAATTGAAAAGATGCATCATCTTCATATTCTTCCATCAACTAACTCTTCAACATTTATTGATCTCATTCTTTGTTAATTTCTTTCACTCAATCCAAGGCATCTAATAATAATATAGCTGAATTGTCATAATTGTTGAATGAAACTGTTACGGAAATTGTATATTGGGCCACAAATCAATGAGCCCAAGAAGATTAGTTATTTGTGGAAAGATTACAGGCTTTAAATATACAACAAATCTGGGAGATTATTTTATCAAACAAATAATTAAGATATATTATTTATCTTGTGCAGATTATGATCAAGAATTGACAAAGCTTCCTCAATTAACCACAGGTCAGTGAAAGCATAAATAGCCCATTACCAAAGGTGAAAAGTACACACACATATTCTGACTCTCTCTTTACATTCACACTGCACACACCCCACGTCCAAATTGTGGTTTGTGCTGTGATCATCATCTTCCTTTGAATGCTTCAATCTTCATAGCATTCAGAGAGAGAGAGAGAACCCTGATCCATATCAAGACCCAGTTTCATTACTGGACATCCGTTTTTCTGGAACGGAACATTGGCGCCGTCTGTGGGGACGATAAACTTCGATTCCCACCATGGTAAACACGAGAAGACACCAGCTTGAAGGCCCACCCGAGGTCGGCCGATCACATTCGATCCGGGTGGAGGATGCTTTGACGGATACCGCTTCATCCCGAGCACAAAACAACCCGCCCCCCGCACCTGCAGAAAACCTGATGGCCGCACCAGCCGAGATAGACCAGCAATCAGTACAGCGCTTCACCAGCAATGCGCTGCAATCCATTCTGTCACGAATTGAGCGTTTAGAACAACGATACGCCCTTCAGCGGCAAGAAGATATGAATCACCTGTTGGCACAGTTAGATGAACGCTGTGCGAGATGGACAATGGGCGAACATGACCGACTAAGGACGATGGAACAGAGGCTTGGCCGTATGGAGATACCGCAGGAACCGACGATCCACCCCGATTTGGCCAACCCTGCCGAGAATATGCCAAACACTGAGTTGCCGACCAGGGCCGAGATACCACGCCCTGTTGCATTCCGAAACCCACAGGAGGCAGTTCGGAGCTACCAGCCGGAGGGAGGCGCCGGGGTCTACAGAAGGAAGTACAGGCGGGGGGAGTACAATAACAGTCCGTTCGTTGACGACATCGTCAACGCTTGGTTTTTAGAAGATTTTGACGGATCTTTCCTAAACAAGTACGATGGGACACAGGATCCGCAAGTGCACATAGACGAATTCGACATGCAGATGTGCGTTCGGGGGATTGAGGAGCCGATCATATCTCGGATATTCGTTACCACTCTGACCGGACCGGCTCAGACATGGTTTCATTCGTTACCTCCTCGGTCAATTCGTAACTTTGAGGACTTCGGCCAGAGATTTTTGCTCAACTTCGCAACGAGCAAGAAGCAGCCCAAGTCCGAGTTTGTTCTGGGCAAGATCCGACAGCAGCCGGGGGAGACGTTGCAGAGTTATTTGGACCGATTTAAAGAAGCTGCCTTGCAAGTGCAGGGCCTGGAGGAAAAGGTGCATGTTCATTTGTTATCGGCCGGCCTGAATGGATCATCTCGCCTGGCGAAATCTATATACAAGGACCCTGTTAGAACTTTGTTAGATTTCAGGGTCCGGTCTAAGAAATACCTGGAGCTGGAGCAGATGGAGATTGCAAACACCGCCCCCAAAAGAAAAGGATCACCGCCGAGGCATCGCCCACACATGGGGAATGCACCACCCAACAGGAATTTTGAAGTCGGCCACAGACCAGCGAAACACGAGACCAAATATGACAGATACACCCCACTGAACACCTCCCGGGCGCAGGTATGGAGGGAGGTAGCCATGACCGAGATGAAGAAGGTGGACCGACCACGTCCGGTGTTTAAGAAGGTCGGCCTTGATCATTCCCGTTTTTGTGAGTTTCACAATGGCCCGGGACACACTACCGATCAATGCTGGGATTTGCGGGATGCGATAGAGAAGTTCATCCGAGAAGGAAAGCTGAGGCGATACGTAATAAAAACCCAGGGGCAGCAGGGAAAGCGCAAAGGCAATCCCAATGATGAGGTAAAAGGCCGAACTGAGAAGAGAAAGAAGACAGACGAGGAGGAGTTCCCAGAGCCAGAGTTTGAGTGCAACGTCATTACTGGCGCTATGGGGGGAGGAGGTGACACTGCCAACCAGCGCCGGAAGTACCTTAGAGAAGTACTGACTGTAAGAGAACAACCCATATTTAAAAAGACTGGCGATAAGAATGAAAAAGATGAGCCACCTTTGCTTTATTTCACCAGAGAAGACTTGGCCGATGTGATTCCGGGACATGAGGACGGCTTGGTCATCACTGGGACCATAGCAAATTATAGTGTGAAGAAGATATTTGTTGACAATGGCAGCTGTGCCGACGTTATGTCCTGGTCGGCATTCAAGAAGATGAATCTGGATGAAGAAGACCTGAAACCATGCCATACAGTACTGTCAGGTTTCAACGGTGAGAATACCGCACTCAAAGGCTCCATTGAGTTGCGACTCACGCTGGGAACAAAGGAGGGCTTCAAGTCGGAAAGAGTCAAATTCGTTGTGGGGGAGTTTCCTTCCCCCTACAATGTGATCCTTGGAAGGCCCACCCTCCATAGGTGGGACGTCCTCGTGTCCACCAAGCATCAGAAGATGAAATTTGTGGGGAGTAATGACAAAGTAATCACTATCTGCGGCGATCAGAGGGAATCTCGCCAATGTTGTAACACCCCAATATTTTTTATACGTGTTAAGTGTGTAATTTAGGAAATGTTTTAAATCAATTAGTAATATATAATTAAAGGATTTTTTTACCTAGAATAGAGATTAGAAAATATTACAATACAATACTCCTAGGTAACAAATTACTAATAGGTGACAAGAAAATCTAGAATAGAATTTCTAGGAACTTTACTACACATTTCGGATTAAGTTCAATTCAAGCTATAATTAAGTGACATAAAATGGTATAGAAAGCTTGGATATAATCTTTAGAATTTCCTTTTAAATGTGTGGTAAAAATATTTTTTACCATGGTAAATTAGTAACTTTTACCTAGATAAAAGTAAAATGGATTTTAGCTAAAACAAGAACCCACCAACCTTACCTAATTCAGCACTAAGGAGACAAGGATTAGGTAAGCCAATTAGGAAGATATATGATAATTAAAGGAAGTGTGGTTGGTGTAGTAGGTGTAGTAGTGAGGAAAATATTTTATAGCAAAAATGGAAGCATGGTCATGGTTTTAGGCCTATAAAAGGGTGTGGTTTGGTTTTCCAAATTGCATTCATTCTTTCCTTGTTCTAAACTTCATTCTCACTCAAGAAAACCAAAGGGTTCTCTCCTAGGAAGTTCACGTGGAAGTGCTAGAAGAAAGCTAGGGCTAAAGCTATTCAAGT
>PYAF01004902.1:2147032-2161797 GCA_007407185.1 Glycine tomentella
TGTTTTGTGCATTAGACTATTTATATAGTTATGGACATGTAATACCTGACTGTATGGTATGTATGTGTGAACGTTATGGACTACACACGTCAAATAACGCGTATATTTCTTATCATTTCTAAACTCATTTTATCAACGTGAAATTTTCATTTGAACCTTCATTCTTTCTGTTTTTTTCGAAAAAAAAAATCTGTTGCAAATAAAATAAATACGAAATAGAAGCGGTGGTTACAAATGTTACTTCAATGCAGTAAAGGAAAATGGAGCTGGCCCTTCCTCAATGCCAAATTGTTCAGAAGGCCGAGAAGAAACGAGGAGGACAAAGGGGAAGCAAGTGAAGCCGGTGAACCTGGTGGAGCTTGATGTACGAGAGAAAGAGGAGGAATGGAGGCCTGAACCAGCCGACGAGTTGACAGATATCCAGATCGGCCCAGAGGTCACCCAAGTCACCAAGATTGGGAGGATCACCGACCCTGCTGCACGGGCCGAACTGATAGAATGTTTGAAAGAGAACCTAGATATTTTTGCATGGAAAGCTTCAGAAATTCCGGGGATAGATCCTGCATTCTGCTGCCACAGATTATCCATGTACCCAGATGCCAAACCAGTCGCCCAAAAAAGAAGGAACCTCGGCCTTGATCGGAAGCAGGCATTAGAAAAGCATATCCGAGATTTACTGGATGCTGGTTTCATACAAGAAATCCAGTACACCACTTGGCTATCCAATGTGGTGATGGTTAAGAAGGCCAATGGCAAATGGCGAGTATGTGTTGACTACACAGATGTCAACAAGGTGTGTCCCAAAGATTCTTATTCATTGCCGAACATTGATCAGCTGGTGGATAACTCTGCTGGATATAAGTTATTGTCTTTTATGGACGCATATTGCGGGTACAATCAGATTCCCATGTATCCGGGCGATCGGGAGAAAACGGCCTTCAGGGGAGGAGAGGCCAACTATTGTTATAATGTGATGCCCTTCGGCTTGAAAAACGCCGGAGCCACTTACCAGCGGATGATGAACAAAATTTTTGCTCAGCAGATCGGCCGAAATATAGAAGTCTACATTGATGACATGATCGTCAAGACGGCATCAGAGGGCGATCACATCCGAGATCTGCAGGAGACTTTCCGCAGGTTAAGGGAGAACAATATCCGTCTGAATCCGCTCAAATGCGCTTTTGGGGTAACAGCAGGAAAATTTCTAGGATTTATGTTGACACATAGAGGCATCAAAGTTAATCCAGACAAGTGTGCCGCAGTTCTAAATATGAAATTCCCGACGACAAAGAATGAGGTACAGCAGCTGACCGGCCGACTAGCAGCACTAACGAGATTTCTTCCGAAATCAGCCGAGAAAGCTCTCCCGTTCTTCAGATTGTTGAAAAAGGAAACCCGAGTTGGGTGGAGCCCGGAGTGTGAAGCCGCCTTCCAAGAAATAAAAAAGTGCCTCTCGTCGCCTCCAGTACTATCCAAACCGGATCCCGGAGAAACACTAATTCTATACTTATCAGTCGGAGAGGAGGCAGTAAGTGCAGCGTTGGTTAGAGAGGCCAACCAAAGACAATTACCAGTATACTTCATAAGCAAAGCTTTAAAATGTTCGGAATTGCGATATCAGAGGCTGGAAAAAGTGGCTTTCGCTCTTTTGACAGCAGCCAAGAGGCTCCGACCATACTTCCAAGGTCATACCATCGTGGTACGCACTAATCAGCCGATCCGACAAGTCCTGCATAAACCCGATCTAGCTGGAAGAATGATGAGCTGGGCAATACAATTGTCCGAGTTCGACTTGAAATATGAACCCCGACAGGCTATCAAGTCTCAAGCTCTGGCCGACTTCCTAGTTGAACTCACTCCCCTGACATCGGACAACGACGAAGCCTGGACTATCTTTGTAGACGGATCTTCAAATTCGAAGGGTAGTGGAGCTGGGGTGATAATTGAAAATCCACAAGGGGTAGCAATCGAGCAATCTCTACGGCTCAATTTTTCGACTTCCAATAATCAGGCGGAATATGAAGCACTGATCGCCGGACTCACCTCGGCCCAAGAACAAGGAGCTCGGAAGGTGAAAGTGTTCACAGACTCTCAACTGGTAGCAGCCCAGATTGATGGAAGATATCAAGCCAAAGGACCCTTGTTGATTAAATACCTGGGGAAGGTTAAGGAGATGATAGCCGAGTTCGATGAAGTTGCTATTTCACACATCCCCAGGGAGGAGAACGTACGGGCCGACATACTGTCCAAATTGGCAAGCACTAAGGGAGCTGGAAATCACAGAACAGTCATCCAGCAAGAAATGACCCACCCCACATGCATCATGATGATATCGGCAGGCTCCGACTGGAGATGCCTATAATCCGTTATTTAGAACACGGAATCGTCCCGGAAGAAGCAACCGAGGCAAAAAAGCTGATCCGAGAAGCTGCTTCATACACCACTGTCGAGGGAGAATTATATCGCAGAGGCCCACATACCCCAATGCTGCTTTGCGTAGGGACCGACCAAGCCGAATATATATTGGCCGAGATTCATGAGGGAATCAACGGCCAACATATGGGGGGTAAGGCCCTCGCCATGAAAGCCATAAGGGCTGGATACTTCTGGCCGACTATGAAAGCAGACGCCCAGAATCACGTGAAAAGGTGTGAAAGCTGCCAAAAACACGCCAAGATAATATGGACCTCCCCGACCGAACTGACAAACATAACGTCCCCTTGGCCTTTTTATAAATGGGGAATGGATTTGCTAGGACCGTTCCGGGCAGCAGAAGGACAATTAAAATGGCTCGTGGTAGCTGTTGATTACTTTACTAAGTGGATAGAGGCAGAGCCGTTGGCAACCATCACGTCGGCCCGAGTGCAGAAGTTTTTTGAGAGGAATATCTTGGCCAGATTTGGGATCCCGGCTGAGATCGTCACTGACAATGGGACCCAATTTACAGATAAGAAATTCAGACAGATGATGGATAATTTCCATATTAAACACCACTTTGCGTCTGTAGAACACCCGCAATCCAACGGCCAAGCAGAGGAAGCCAATAAAGTCATCCTGGAAGGACTCAGAAAAAGAATGCATGATGCAGGAGGGAGTTGGGTCGAACAGCTCTATTACGTCTTGTGGGCGTACAGAACCACTGCTCAGTCGTCCACTCAGGAGACACCTTTCAGAATGACATACGGATGTGAAACAATGATACCGGTAGAGATCGGACAACCTTCTTGGAGAAGGACGATGATGCTTAGACAAGGAGAAGAAGTCAACAATGAGGCTTTGGTCGGCGAACTGGAATTGGTAGAAGAGGTCCGAGCCCAAGCACACATCCGAGATATAGCAGCAAAAAGATTGGTGGCAAGGAGATTCGATAAGAAAATCAAGCCGAGATCCTTCGAGGAAGGCGACTTGGTTTTAAGAAGGGCTGACATCGGCAACAAGAATGCTCAAGAGGGAAAATTAGCAGCCAACTGGGAAGAACCTTATCGAGTTACGCAGCACCTCGGCCAAGGGGCATACTTGCTAGAAACGTTGGATAAAAAGGCGATCAAACGCACTTGGAATGCCGACAAGTTGAAGGCTTATTATAGCTAATAAATAATGTGATCTATGGGTTTCCTGTTAATCGAGAAAAGTCGGGGTCGAAATGTTGACACCCTCGCATTATGTAATCTCTTTCATCAGGATCATAGAATTGTAATCACTTTATTGAATAGTGAAGATTTTGGGTGGACTCCGAAATCGGTCCCGTGGTTTTTACTTCTCACATTGAGAGGGTTTTCCACGTTAAAATTCGCGTTGTTCATATTTTTCCAAACAAATCGAAGACACCAATATCAAATATATTCGTCCCTAATCGGATGAGATCGGATCCTATATTGGACGATCGAAATATTGTTTATTGCATAGGGTAAACCGAAGTACTTCCAAACCCTGATCAGGTTGGCATGGTCCGACGATGGCCGTGTTGTACTAACGGAACCTGTGTAACTTGAAATTCGAGCAAAAAGCAAATCGGATAATATTATACTTGGCCGTTGGAGCCATAAAATATAAATGCGCATATGAAAAAGTTCTAAAGAAAGAACACAATATTATAAAAGTAAAGTACTTCAAATTGTTTGGAAAACATAAGTCTTGGCAAAGAAAAAGACAAAATACAAAATAAAACCGGCATCCCGGTTCTTCACGCATCCTCGGCTGGCCTCGACTCCCCCTCCGCGCCGGCCTCAGGAACCTCCTCGGCCGCCACAACTGAATCCTCTTGATCGAAGAAAGGAACAACAGTCCCATCCCGAACAAAAGACTGGAAGTGCAAACCTTCAGTGTTCAACGCGATCCCAGGGTTGAGACACAAAACCTGGGCGACAGCGTTGTTGAAGGAGTCCTCGGCAGCCGAAGACAAGGAGTCCTGAAGATCGGCCACTCGCTGCTCGGCCTCTTCGAGCTTGGACTTAGCCTCGGCCTCAACACCCTCGAGCAAAGTCTTCAGCTCATTCAGGTTCTGTGTCATGAGGGCGGCTTTGGCAAGAGCCTGCTCGGTCTCAAAACGAGCAGCCAAAAGATCCCGCTCGGCCTGTTCAGCTCGGCTTCGGGCGGCGGTCAACCCGTCCTCGGCCCTCTGAAGTTTGACTTCAGCAGCAGTAAGCGCCTCCTTCTGTTTGCTGCACCGGTCCTTGGTGACCACGAGACAGTCGACCAAGGACGCCGTTTGAATAGCGTGCTGCTGCAATTGTCGAAGATAGCGAACATCTTCGTCAGAAAACCGAGTGGAGTCGGCGTACATTCTCGGAGCTTGAAGGAAGGGGAACAGATCTTCAACCCCTCGCTCCCATAAATGGCCGAGCTCCAGCTGAGAAGCATCCGGGGGCTGGATGGAAGTGTATTGGCCGGGCGGGCGGACGATGGTGACCGGAGTAGCAGTGGCCGAGGGAGTGGTAGTGGCCGAGGCGGTGGCCGCCACAGATTGGGCCGCCACTGTGGCCGACTTATCAACCGCCCTCTTGGTTGACTTAGAAACCCTCTGCCTTTTTAAATTTCTGAAAAAGGCAGGGGCGTCGTTGGTCGGAGGAGGGCGAGGAGCTCCGGGAGTCTGCTGAGACGGAGGTTGCTGGTCGGCAGATCGGTTTTCCATTTCTGCAACTGCAAGAAAAAGTAAATGTCATAAAAAACAAGTAACAAGAATAAAAGAGACGAGATAGAAATGGTTTACTGACGGTCAGGAAAAGCCCGAGGAATTTCACAAAAACCCTGACCCTCACGAAAAGCGTTGATCTGAATAACCGAGAGGGCGTCCTCATCCGACAAACCTGTTTCATCCCTATGATAAAAAGAAGGATGGAGTTCATGATGGGCACGGGACCAGTAAAGTGGGAATTTCCACTTTACCCCGGCAGATTCCGGCCCCTGAAGAAAGAAAGGATGTTGACCAGGTTGGGCAACAACTTTGAAAAAATTTCGCTTGAACCTCTTGAAAGAGTCAGCAAAGAGAGGGAAAAGTTTCCGTCTAGGACGACTCCGTAAGGAAGTCCACCCTTTGCGGCTAGAAGGTTCACGACCTGAACTGCTGGTCTGAACCGAGAAATAATACATAAAAACAGGAACCGAACATGGTACGCCCAGATTGACACAAAGATCTTCAAAAGATTTGACAAAGGCCCAACCATTGGGGTGAAGTTGTGAGGGGGCGAGAGACAAGTGTTTTAAGAGGCTCATCTCAAACTCGGACAGAGGAAAACGAATACCCAAACGGGTGACAACGTCGGCACAAAAATAAAAAAAGCTAGGTTCGCCGCGCTCGGCATTTGAGCAGATCGGCACGCTATGGTCGGGTTGCCGGAGGAAAAACCCTTCAGGATTTCCCACGGGGAGGGCGGATATGCCCTCCAGGCTCATAGAAGAAGAGGTATTGAGAACCTCAAAAGTCGCCCAGGGAAAACGGGCTATTAGGTCGGGAGAGGGATTGTTGTCGGCATGAGAGCCACTCGAACGCGACTCTTCAACAATTTCCACGGATTCCATGATAACCTAAGACAAAGGCAAAAAGAAAAAGACGATGGTCAGCAATAAATACCTGAAACAGCTCCAGGAAGGACTAGCAAAGGAACGACCGATTCAGGAGGAGAGCAAGGCCGAGGCGGGCTGACCGACCTCGATACCGTTTCCTCGGTCAAAAAAGGGGGAACCGATACGGGATTATGTCGGCAACGATCCATAACGGTATCGGCGTCTCCATAACGCCCCACATGGGCCAGATAGAAGACATCATCCATGCACTTCTCACATGTTTCATAACGAAGGATAGGAGCGTTTTCTTTAGGTTTTTGGGTTAAGGGAACACCTAAAGGAATTTCTGGAGAACCCTTAGACTTGTGCTTGGAACTTTGACCAGAATGGGAAACAGTTTTAGAATAGGTTTTTCGGGGTTTTTTAGGTCTTGAACCACCAGAAGGGACCCTAAGAAAGCGTTTATTTTTCTCTTCCTCACTAAGGGGTTTACCAAAAAGCCAATAAGCCACACCAGGTGTGACCTGTTCAGCGATTTGAGCCTCCTCTGGGGTAAGTTTTACCATTGTTAAGGGATGGAGAGTTTTTTGCAGAAAAGACAAAGGATGAAGACAACGAAGAAAGGAAGATGAACAGACAAGGAAGCAAGATGGAAACCCAAAAGTAATCTAAAAGAAGGGTTGGGTATCAATAAATCAAAAAGAAAAAAGAAGAAGAAGAAATGCAGAATCAACAAAAGTAAAAGGAGAGAAAGAAGAAATACCTGAGAATGAAGGCTTGCGAGAGAGGGGAAAAACACCAGAAAGGAAGAATGCAAGAGGGAAGAAGCTTGAAGAGGCAACGAAGGTAGTAAGCCAAGGGTTTGTAAGAAAAGGGGAAAAATGATGGGTTATAAGGGTCAGTGACTCAGTGTGAAGGAAAACCGCCAAGCCCACGAAGTTAAAAAAGCAATAACCGTCGAAAAATAAAAAAAAATGACAACTGACAAAACGTGTGATTAATGGGGCAATCATGACCTGTTAATCAAGAGACAGGGGCATAAGAGACTTTTGATAAGGAAAGTCATGATTAGAACATGCAAGGTAACGGCAGAACATTAAATGCTGGGGAGGCGCATCATTTCAGATGTCCAAAAGCCAGCAAAAAGCACTCCATCACCTTGGGGTTCAGAAACCGAAAAAGTAAGTCGGCCTTCGGGGGAAACGCTTCACTATCTCGGACCCGATTACCGAAAGAGCTCGGCCTCATAAAAAGCGGTTTCAAAGTATCTCGGTCTAAGTCGGACAAAAGGTGGCACATTGACCGGAGAAAAGTTCGCATCTCGGCCGAGCAACAAAGTGATCGGCCCAAAAAACCGAGATAAAAGTATGTCGGTCATACATTAACTTTGAAGTCGACTTGTCAGAAATAAACAGTATTTTCGGCTACGGAATTAAGGGCGAGAACAAATTCATCTCGGTCATCCAGAGTCCTCAATAACCGAGATGAGGGGCAACTGTTACGGAAATTGTATATTGGGCCACAAATCAATGAGCCCAAGAAGATTAGTTATTTGTGGAAAGATTACAGGCTTTAAATATACAACAAATCTGGGAGATTATTTTATCAAACAAATAATTAAGATATATTATTTATCTTGTGCAGATTATGATCAAGAATTGACAAAGCTTCCTCAATTAACCACAGGTCAGTGAAAGCATAAATAGCCCATTACCAAAGGTGAAAGGTACACACACATATTCTGACTCTCTCTTTACATTCACACTGCACACACCCCACGTCCAAATTGTGGTTTGTGCTGTGATCATCATCTTCCTTTGAATGCTTCAATCTTCATAGCATTCAGAGAGAGAGAGAGAACCCTGATCCATATCAAGACCCAATTTCATTACTGGACATCCGTTTTTCTGGAACGGAACAGAAACTCTTATTTCTTTTGGCCATATTTAGAAGAAATAAAATAGACAAATAACACCAACTAATTTGTAGTACTGTAGGTTAGTATAGCCAAAACTCAACAGAAGCTGCCTTACCTTGACATACTAACATCTTTAGTTGACATGCCAATTTTTAGAAATGTGGTCTTGCTTTTATTTACTTCTTCAGATAATGATTTCTTATTTGCAGCCAATTTTCCTGAACATGGTGTAGCATCAGAAGCAAAGCCCATTTTATAAATTAATTTTAATTTTTATATCTATTATAACTAAAAATATTTTTATTTATGATATTATTAATAAAATAATTTAAATTAATTAACTTTGATTGTCTTATAACAAAGAATCAAACAATTATTTTCTAATAAATATATTAACTAAATAATAATTGAATTAAATAAAAGGAGTTTAAAATTTTCAAATCTTGATTAAATTTAAATAATAAAACTATAAATATTTTTCGTAAATGAAATTAAAACTAATTTACATTATGATATAGTGAATGAGTAATTTAAAACTTTCTTATAACAAAAATCATTTGTATAAATTAATTTTAATTTTTATCTCTATCATAATTAAAAATATTTTCATTTATGATATTATTGATAAAGTAATTTAAATTAATTAACTTTAGTGGTTTTATAACAAAAAATCAAACTATTATTTTCTAATAAATATAATAACTAAATGTTATTATGTTGGTTATCATAACAATTGAACTAAATAAAAAGGGTTAAATATTCTGAATATTGAAATGTTCTTGTAAAATATGTTAGACTAAGATAGACAACATTATAGGACAGGACACAGTAAGAATGGTGTGCATATCTTTTTATTTAGTAAAGAAACTTACATGGCTTGGAGGAATATGCTTGCCGCTGAGGAGGTCAAGCAAAAGGGTTCCAAAGCTATAAGTTACACTCTCTGGAGTAACTCTGCCTGCATGGCCAGGGAAAAGGAGGGCAGACGCAATGCCATCATATACTTATAATTATGATATGAGATTATAGGATATAAAATAAGTAACATAATTAAGCCATCACGTCATATCAATATCAATATCAACAATACCTTTAATCCAAGCAAGTCATCACATCATATAAACTATTTTTTTTCTTCTATTTGGGAGAGATGGGAATTATATTATCCACTCCAATCACATTAAGTTTGAAATGGCAGAATAGATTATATCAACCTGTTTATAATAATAAGATAAATTATGGCAATGGCACTAACAGCTCCACCCAAACATGGCCAAATATCACCAACATCAATGTGAAGACAAATCTCCAACAATAAGTCAACCATTGGATTAAAAGTTTATAAAGAGAAACAATGGAAGAATAAAATCGATATAAGAACAAAGTTTGCAGAAGACCTGGTATGACTAAACAGTTTCACACTTTCACAGCTTAATACCCTTTTAAGTTGACAAAAACTTTATGAAAATAGAGTAACAGAAACAATTGTTATGAGAGAAGAAAAATCAATTATCATATCTGAAAATTCTTAATAAGCATCGGTCGTAAAGTTTGATCTCCAAGCACAGGCATAGAAGATTGAGTAACGTGATTTTGTGATGAAAAATATATCTTGTGAGGGGGTACCTGTCCTCAGATATTCAGGTGGAGTGAACGCCAAATTTGTACTGTAACTTTTCCCATCTCTACTATCTTTAATCAGACCGAAGCATGAAAGTCTAGGATTGTATTCCTGAATAATAAGGAGGAAAAAAAGAAAAAGGACAGTCACACTTACTATTTAGGCTAAGAACACAAATTTATAGCAGTTTCTTCCACAGTATCAGTGCCCTTTCATTGCCTGTTAATCAAGTACATAGCTACTTACTATCCATCCTAGTCTTTACCCACTCTAAGGCAATGAAATATTGAACAATGGTCAACTCTATATCTTGGTACTCTTAAGATTCTGATATCATTTCAAATTCTACAAAAACAGTATATTTATACGTACAGTGTATCTTGGCTGTCTATCCAATTATTGTAAATTAATATTCTAACTTAATTCAGAGGATAAAGTATGAAAATTTGAAGACATGACAAAACAAGTATTAACTTGTTGACTTGTTAAGGGAAGTGAGTTGTCAATATTAAATTATATTAATTAAATTTTAAGCAAATCAATTGTATAAAATATCATTTTTATCGACTGTAATAAAGCTTTCCAGGATTACACCAATTAGATTCTGTGCTGGATACCACTTCATAAGAATAAAAGACAATTAACATGCAGATGAGCATCTTCCAACAATACCTTAACCTTGAGTAATAAGGTTATGTCACAGACGAAGAAAATAAACTTACATCATCATAAAGAACTCTGTAAGCATTCAGATCATGATATAGTGCACGTCCTTTGCTGGTACAGTACTCTAGAGCTTGGGCAAGGCACAGAGCAACTCTCATTCGCATTGCCCATCTCATGGGCTGAGTATCCCCTAAATAATTGTGTAAAAAGTTGTTATAAGAAAGTCACCAAAATTTTTAAGAGAATGAGAGCAAGAAGTAGTGGCAACAAAAAATCACAGCTATAGTTCACTAAGTAAAATAAAATGAATACAAGAGATCATTGGTAATAAACTCCTTGGCAAACAGATTTGAAAGAATCATCTGACAAAGGGACTTTCCTAATAACTCAAGATTGTGTTCAGTCAATGGTTAGATAAGAGTTTGATTTAAAAAACAAACAAGTAAATGGCAAAGCTAATGCCGGCAAACTGAATCAATTGTAGTTATGCACTTACAATGGAATAAATGCTTTGCCAAAGTATCATTGGGCATATATTCTGCAACAAGTAACCTTTCTTCACATTCACAACAACATCCAAGCATATTTATCAATCTTTGGTTCCTTAGCTAACCAACAGCCCTAGCCTCCTCCTGAAGGAAAGAAAGAAGTTTCTTTAACAAGCTAATAATGAATATTGAACAGCATGTGTAAGTGAATGAAAAAAACTATATCACTAACCACATGGAAAAAAATAGTGAAAATAGTGGATAATATTCAACTGGCACTACATGCAAAAAGGAAAATCCTTAGAGGAGCAAATCCATCACCAAGATGTTTGAAGCTTTAACTCCAAATGCAACTTACAAATGAAGGATCCTAAGCAGGAAACAAAGCCAAGACCTTTTTCTCAACACTGTTCAACACTATTAAATATTAATTGAGCCAACTATCATTGGCAAGTGAAACTAAACATAAATCGCATACTAAATTTTTCAGCTCAAGTTAATTATATTGATAGATGTAGCACATTACATATAAAATATCTATTAAGTATGAAAATGTTGCACACCAAG
This sequence comes from Glycine tomentella, assembly GCA_007407185.1. Taxonomy (NCBI): domain Eukaryota; kingdom Viridiplantae; phylum Streptophyta; class Magnoliopsida; order Fabales; family Fabaceae; genus Glycine; species Glycine tomentella. The sequence goes on from PYAF01004902.1 coordinate 2,158,296, forward strand.
AGAAAATATTCGATAGAAACAAGAAACACATATGTCATCAGGCCATGCATGAGTTAGGAGGCATTAAACCATGTGAAACAGACTTGAGTTGGACCATCTTAGATAAAGAAATACACATGTGCGAAAACAACATACACACGTGAATAAAACAAACTAATAATTGACCCAATTGTTCCAATCATCCCCATAAGATTTCTGTGTGTCCTCAGCCAGACGAGTGAGGTAAAACCAGCAGAAAAAACACACATGCACAAAATAAAATAGTAATTAATTCAGCCATTAAAAACAAAAAGAAATATGGTTAAACCAATTAGAGATTGCAACATAATTAAAATGAAGAATATTTCAAGCCCACCAAAAACTGCTGGACATCTGGCCAGGCTGATCTGTTGAACCATTTAACAGCAATTAAACCATGTAAAACACCCTGCAAATGTCTAAAAAGAACATAAGCAAGCATAAATCAAACCAATTCATGATTCTGTGGAACCCCCAACCGCCCGAGGATCTGTGTCCTCAATGGGACAAGAGTGAGGTAAAACCAAAAAAAAAAAAAAAAGGCACGTGTGTACAAGCCAAAATAATAATTAATTCAGCCCTTAAAAGTGGAAAAGAGAAAGAAGGGTAAACCAACAAGTTGGCAACATTATTAAAATGCAGAAGCACACAAGAAAGCCTGTAACGGATACTTAAAACAAACAATTGAAATAACAAATCTAGACGGAGTTGGCACATGCATGCTTATGAAAAATTGCTGGACGTATCTGACCAGGTTGACCTGTTGAAACCATTTGACAGCAATTAAACCATGTAAAACACATTTGAATTGGACCGTATTATAATTATTTATTATTTATCTTAGATAAAGAAATGCCAATGCAAGAAAAAAACAAACACATGTATAAAGCAAACTAATAAATGATTCAGCTGTTCCCTCAATGATATGCGTCTAGCATAAGTGTTTTCCAAGCATAATTAGATCATAAAATGCATGAGAATGAATGATAAACGCTTTTAATATGCATAAATGTTGACAAAAACTGTCTTGATGATGTTTTGATCAGTTTTAAGCAATCAACAGGTGAAAAGATCCAAAGAAAGTCCAGAGGAAGCAGAAGCAAAGCTCCTGTGCGATCAGCGCCATTTATCGCGCCAACCGCGTGGATGCTGTTCTGGAAATTACAAATCCTCTGGAATTTGGCGCGGCCAGCGCCACAGGCGGCGCGATCAGCGCCAATACCCCCCTGGAAAGTGAAAATCCTCTGGAATCTGGCGCCAACCGCGTGGAGGGTGGCGCCATCCTCGCCACAGTTGAAGGGTGAAGTCCAGCTCCAATCCACGCGATCCGTGCCAGAGCCACGCCAGCCGCGCCACAGTACAGCGCTGTCAGCGCCGACTTCCACGCTATCCGCGCCACACTTAAATTATGCAGATTTCAGCTGCTGTCAAGGGCAAACTTGGGATTTCACTTCCCCAAGTATAAATACAAGAACCCACTGCTGAAGGAGGGACTTTTTTTGGCACGAAAATTTCACCAAAGAAGAAAAAGAAAGAGAGCTTGGAAGCTTAGCTAGGGTTTGGGGATTGTGAGAGAGAGTGGGGTTCCTTCCTTCTTCTTCTCCTTCTCCTTGCTTGTGTATCAGCTGGGCTTGCTTCTTTTTGCTGTACCAAGACCAGCCATGATTAGGTTTGGCTAGTTTCATTTTGTAGCTAGGGCCAAGCACTTGATGTAAATCCCATTTGGGTTGTATTGAATGCTATTATTCATTTATCTAAAGCTATTTTACTGCACTTTGCTTGAATGTTCATATCTCTTTCTTAGACTTGATCAATCTATTAAAGGTTTTAGAGCTAGGGTTCACAATAGGAATGTTGGGACTTTAGTCTTGGAACTAAGTGTAGTAGCTTGCTTTACATTACCTAGGAATGGGAATGTATGTGGGTAGTTTAATCATTATGTTGCTTAATGCTTAACCCTAGGAAGGTGACTAAGGGATTAAGACTTTCAAGTGGGTTGAAGGGTTGTTTCACTGAGGAATCGGTAAACAACTGAACTTAACTGTGCATAATGGCTAAGTAGCTTAACTAATTGAATGTAGTACGCAATACAGACCATTTGGAAGATAACATCGAGTGTGGGTGCCCTGGCTACGCTTCGTTTATTATTGTTACAACTTACATTCTTGTTCATAACTTAGATTTACATGTTCAAACATTGTCTTACTTTATTTGTTCAACCAAACAATCCTTATATTTTACCAACTATTTTTACATCCAACTTTTAGATTTAAGTTAGAATAGAATCGGTGCACTAATCCTCGTGGGACGATATCTGTACTTAACACTTTATTACTTGAACGAACGGTATACTTGCCGAGTTCGCAACACTCAACCCCCATAGGATCTATGTCTTTAGCCGGAAAAGAGTGAGGTAAAACCGACAAAAAAATATTAACAGACACACGTGCACGAAACAAAATAATAATTGATTCAGTTGTTAAAAGCGACAAAAAGTTTGGTAAAACCAACTGGAAATCACAACACTATAAAAACCATAAACATACAAGAAAGCCACAAACATAAAAAATAACAAATCTACACAGTGTAAAACATATTTGAATTGGACTGTACTATAATTATTTATCCTAGATAAAGAAACACAAATGCACGAAAACAACAAACACATGTATAAAACAAACTAATAAATATTTCAGCCGTTCCCCCAACCCATTCATGTCTTTAGCAGGAAAGAGTGAGGTAAAAACAAAAAAAATAAAAATTAACAGACAGATTGCACGAAACAAAATAATAATTGATTCTGCCATTAAAAGCGACAAAAAGTTTGGTAAAACCAACTGGAAATCACAACACTATAAAAACCATAAACATACAAGAAAGCTGGTACTGTAATGAACATTTAAAATAGCAAATCTACATGGTGTTGGCACCACGTAAACTGATGCATGCTTACCAAAAATGGTTGCGCTTCAGGCCAGACATTTCTGTTGAACCGTTTGACAGCAATTCTGATAGAGGTAAATGGGGTCAAGTGTATTCTAGGAGGTGTAAATAGGAATTAGCTGTTGAGATAACAGAATGAGAGTTAGTTATAATTAACTAACTCAGCAAATGTATAAAGGGAAGGAAGAGAGAAGGGAGAGGGAGGAGAGAACTGAGTGAGGAGGTTGTGTTTCCCTCGAAGAAACATCAATTGTAATTGCTGGAGTTTACTCCATTCAGAATAAAGCCATTTTCGAAGGTTCCATTTTTCTAATTCTCCTGATCCAGTTCCTATTAACTGGTATCAGAGCTCCAATCTTGGGGCTTTGTGCGGTAGATGGGATCGAAGAAGATGGAGGCTAGAATCGAGGCATTAGAGCGCGCGATGGAGGAATTACTCGAGAATAACCATTCGAACCAGGTCGCAATCGAGAGTAGATTGAGTTCGATGGAGATTCTGCTTCAACGGTTGGCGGCAAAGCTGGACGATGCCGACAGGGAA
>PYAF01004902.1:2161897-2174411 GCA_007407185.1 Glycine tomentella
AGTGGAGGTCGAGGGAGTGTTGCGCAGTTGGAGGCAACTGGAGTTGCTGGTGTTTGGCGGCGAGGATCCGGTGGGGTGGCTCACCAGAATCGAAAGATATTTTCGGTTGCAGGAGGTGAGTGAGGGAGAGAAATTGGAGGGGGTCCTGGTAGCCTTGGAGGGGGAAGCCTTATCGTGGTTTCAGTGGTGGGAGGAATGGAGCAAGACTCGGTCATGGGAGGGGTTCCAGAGGGCGGTGGTCCAGAGGTTCCAAAGGGCCGGAATTGCGAGTCCCTTGCAGGCCTTGTTGGCTCTGAAACAAGAAGATACAGTGCAGGAGTTTATTGGGCAGTTTAAAAAACAAATGGGAGCTGGAAGAGGTTTGGATGAAAATTTTCTTATGGAAATTTTTTTTTGAAAGGGCTGAAGGAGGAAATAGGGACAGAGGTGAGAATTCATGAGCCAAAATCATTGATGGACACCATGATTAAAGCTAGACAGATTGAGGAGAAGAACAGAGTGTTGGGAAATTGAACAATTCTTTTCAAAGACCCACTTTCTTTGGATCAAAAACTGGAAGGGAATGGCAACCAGGAGGAGTTAGAGGAGGAGAACAGTCAATAGTGGTGAAGGCTGGAGGAGAAATGAAAGCTGGAGGAGAAGTATGGAATAAGAAAAAGCCTTTGCAGAGGTTATCTCCCATGGAGGTAAGTGAGAAAATAAGGAAGGGGGAATGCTTTACTTATAATAAGAAATATCATGTGAATCATGTATGTAAGAATAAACAATTAAGGATCATGATCATGGAGGAGGATGAAGAAGACAGTGAGGTGGAGGAGCTAGAAAGAGGGGAAACTGAAAAGAAGGGAGAATTGTACCAGCTTTCTTTGTACAGTATTCAGGGATTTACACATAAAAAATCTCTTAAGATGTGGGGAGAAGTAAAAGGAAGGAAGGTAGTGGTGTTGATAGATTGTGGGGCCACTCACAATTTTATATCTATGACTGTGGTGAGAGAATTACAGCTGGAAGTAACTCCTACACAGCCATATTTTATAGAAGTTGGGGATGGGCATAAGGTGAGGTGTAAGGGGATGTGTAGAGAATTACCTATAAAATTACAGGGGTTGGAATTGGTTCAAAATTGTTATTTGTTTGAATTATGGGGAGCCGAGTTGGTATTGGGAATGAAATGGCTGGCTGGATTGGGGGAAGTCAAAGCAAATTTTGAGAAAATGTCAATGATTATGAAAGTTCAAGAAGGAACTGGAGTTAAAGGCTGAACCAGAGCTGGTTAAGACCGCTGTTAGTTTGAAATTGATCAATGGGAGCTTGGAGGAAGATGATCAGAGGTTCTTGGTGGATGTGATGGAAGCAGAAAGCACTGAGAAAACAGTAGTAGTACCTGCCTAAATTCAACAGATCCTCAGGCAGTTTACAGGAGTTTTTACAGAGCCAACAGGATTGCCTCCTCATAGGGAAAGGGATCATGCTATCACACTGCTGGCTGGTAATAAAATCCCTAATTGTAGACCTTATAAATATCCACACTATCAAAAAGATGAAATTGAAAGAATAGTGGGAGAAATGTTGAAGGCTGGACTTATTAGGGCTAGCACTAGTCCATTTGCAAGTCCTATTATTTTGGTAAAGAAAAAAGATAATAGCTGGAGATTTTGTGTGGATTATAGGCAATTAAATAAAATCACTGTTCCTGATAGGTTTCCTATTCCTGTCATTGAAGAATTATTAGATGAAATTGGTGGTGCACAATGGTTTTCTAAGCTGGATTTAAGAGCTGGTTATCATCAAATTCGAATGAAGGATGAGGATGTTCATAAGACAGCTTTTAGAACACATGAAGGTCATTATGAATTCTTAGTAATGCCCTTTGGATTGACTAATGTCCCATCAAAATTTCAGGCATTGATGAATGAAGTGCTTAGACCATTGTTAAGACAGTTTGTATTAGTGTTTTTGGATGATATTCTGGTGTATAGCAGGGATTTGGATGAACACAAACTGCATCTACAGGCAATTTTCCAGATATTACAGCAACAAGAGCTATATGTGAATGAAAAGAAATGTAATTGGGCTCAGAAATCTCTGGAATATTTGGGCTATTTGATTTCAGGAGAGGGTGTACAGGCAGATCCCAAGAAATTAGCAGCTATGAGTAAATGGCCTATACCTAAGGACATTAAAAGCTTGAGGGGATTTTTAGGGTTGACAGGATACTATAGAAGATTTGTGAAGGATTATGGAAAATGGGCACAGCCATTGAATGCTTTGCTGAAAAAAGATGCATTCAAGTGGACAAAGGAGGCTGAGAATTCATTTGAAAAGCTGAAAGAAATGATGAGTAATTTACCTGTTCTAATGGTTCCTGATTTTTCTAAACCATTTGTGCTGGAAACTGATGCATCAGGTGTAGGATTAGGAGCTGTGTTATTACAGGAGGGCAGGCCCTTGGCATTTTGGAGCATGGCTTTATCAGGCTAAGGACAGTTTAAATCAGTTAATGAAAGGGAGCTAATGGCAGTGGTTCTAGCTGTGAAGAGATGGAAACATTATTTGTTGGGAGGGAAATTTATTGTAAGAACTGATCAACAAAGCTTGAAGTTCCTAAATGATCAAAGATTGTTGACTGAGGAGCAATTTAAATGGGCTGCAAAACTGATTGGATATAATTTTGAGATTCAATATAAACCTGGAAAAGAAAACATTGTGGCTGATGCCTTGTCTTCCAATTTTCTGCTATTTCAGTGGTACAAGAAGAGGAGTGGACAGATTGGGAAGATGAATTGAAAGCCGATCAGCCATTGTATGAGCTTTTTCAGGGCATTGTTACCAAGACAGTGGAGAAACCTGGCTATGAAGTGAAGGGAGGAAGATTATATTACAAAGGCAGATTAGTGCTACCAAAGAATTCTACTAGAATTCCTTTAATTTTAAAGGAATTGCATAATTCCCATATAGGAGGGCATTCTGGTTTTTTTAGAACATATAAAAGGGTGACTGATGTGGTTTTTGGCAAGGAATGAAGAAAGATATTAAGGAGTTTGTAGCTGAATGTGATACCTGCCAAAAGAATAAGAGCAGTACATTGTCTCCAGCTGGATTACTTCAACCATTACCTATTCCAACCAAGGTATGGTATGATATATCAATGGATTTTATTGGGGGATTACCAAAAGCACAGGGAAAAGATACTATTCTGGTAGTAGTAGACAGACTGACTAAATATGCACATTTTTTGTCCTTGTGTCATCCATACACAGCTAAAGAAGTAGCTGAACTTTTCATTCAGGGGGTGGTTAAACTGCATGGGTTCCCTACTTTAATAGTTTCTGATAGGGACAGGTTGTTCATGAGTTTATTTTGGAAAGAGTTCTTTAGAAAAGTTGGAACTGAGTTGAAAATGAGCTCTGCATACCATCCACAAACAAATGGGCAGACTGAGATAGTGAATAGATGTTTGGAGGTTTATTTGAGATGCATGACAGGCAGCAAACCCAAGCAGTGGCCAGCTCATTTGGTTTGGGCAGAGTTTTGGTTTAACACTAACTATAACATTTCTGCCAAGATGTCTCCTTTTGAAGCACTTTATGGACAGAAGCCTCCCTTATTGATTAAAGGGGCTGATGTTCCTTCTAAATTGGAAGAAGTTAACAAATTGTGCAAGGACAGAGATGAGCTTTTACAGGAATTGAGGGAAAATTTGTTGAAATCACAAGATCAAATGAAGAAGCATGCTAATAAGCATAGGAGGGAGTTGACTTTTGAAATGGGAGATTGGGTTTTTCTAAGAATACAGCCTTATAGAATGAGATCCTTGGCTAAGAAACCAAATGAAAAATTGAGTCCTAGATTTTATGGACCCTATAAGGTCATTCAGAAGATAGGTGCAGTGGCCTACAAGTTGGAACTTCCTGCTGGAAGCAAAATTCACCCTGTTTTTCATGTATCCTTGCTTAAGAAATCAATGAAGGCAAACTGCTCTCCACAACCATTGCCAACAGTAATGAATGAGCAATGGGAGCTTCAGATGAAACCAGAAAGGATTCTGCAGCAGAGACAAAATGAGAAGGAGCAGCAAGAAATACTAATCAAATGGCAAGGTCTACCTCACCATGAGAACAGTTGGGAGCTGGCTGAGGACATGAAGAAGATCTTTCCTGAATTGGACCTTGAGGACAAGGTCCAGCTTCAAGGGAAGGATATTGATAGAGGTAGATGGGGTCAAGTGTATTCTAGGAGGTGTAAATAGGAATTAGCTGTTGAGATAACAAAATGAGAGTTAGTTATAATTAACTAACTCAGCAAATGTATAAAGGGAAGGAAGAGAGAAGGGAGAAGGAGGAGAGAACTGAGTGAGGAGGTTATGTTTCCCTCGAAGAAACACCAATTGTAACTGCTGGCGTTTACTCCATTCAGAATAAAGCCATTTTCAAAGGTTCCATTTTTCTAATTCTCCTGATCCAGTTCCTATTAAATTCACATCTGATTATCAAGTCTCCCTTTATAGACCACATTTGGAGCCTTTTCTCCATGTTCAGAAACTATACATTCAATGGCAAATCCGGATGTAGCCCTCCTAAGCTCTTCAATTGTGAATTCATGAAACCGCGGCAAGTCAACACCCTTAAGATAATATGAATATAAAGGCCTTTAAACATTTATGATATCAGAGACAGCAAAATAAAACATTTAAATGGGTAACAATATCAATGGTGGCCACCCTAGATCCTTCTTGCTGTTGCCGGAGAATCCATTGATACAATTTCTCCTGTGAGGAAATGAAAGCAGGCGTTATTCACATAAAAAAAATCCTCAACTAAGAGTAAAGTTGAAACACATCAAATTGCGAAATTTAAACAGTGCTCGAGTCACTTGAGAAACAAATTATGAAATATGAATTGCTAAAAGCATAGACTGACGGAACGCAAAATCTGAAAATGCGCGTATGATGAGAAGGACACGTTTGCAAAAAAGCTGAGGAGGAGGACGGTGTATACCCACCATTTAGACCACTATTGTTTGTATTGAAAGTATTAAATAAATGGTTAAACAGCAAAGCTTCTTCTAACAAATTAAATGAAATTAAATTTGAGGATTGCTATAAAAGAGAGTCTGAAACAACCGTGGTTGCTTGTTGAATGTGATTAGTCTCTCTATAAAAAATGTTTGAGAAAATTATATCTATTATCTCATTGGTTTCCAACACGAAGTTCTACGCTGCAGTACCTAGATGCTACAACAAGTCTATCTCCAAAGCAAAAATTAATTGAAAGACAATTATAGTTTATTCAGGCTTGCAATGCTTTTTCTCCCATTATTATAATTCAATTTATTTGTTATAGGGAGCAACTGTTGTCTTTGTTAATATATACGACTAAGAACTTTAAGGTGGGGAATGCGGATCAGAATATTAATAGTTATTTATTGATGAAATTGGATGAAAATATGAACATATTTCACTTAGAGAGAATTATAAAAATACAATTTAAATATTACAATAATTCAGTACCTAATTTTAAAAGTGAGTTTTATATTCATACACCTATTTTTTTATATATCTAACTTTCACTTGATTTTTTTTCTCTTATCTATTTTTTTATTTTTCATCAATTTTTTTAACGTTTTTTTTTCTTTTTCTTCCTTGTATTTTTTTTCTTTATATTTCTCTCTTCCTTTCACTTCCCAGTTATTATATATACTTCTCAACAGTGTTATTTTCGTTTTTCTATTTTATTTTTCTTGATGTTACATCATATCATTTAATTTTAGGAAGGAAAATTATTGGTATATATGCTACTATATACATGTAGGAGAAGATAAGAAGAGGGAAAAAATAAAACGGCTGATCTAATAAGTAATTTAACGTGCTTCTTCCATTTTTTCCACGTCGAATTTTAAATTTAAGTGAAAGCAATTTGGAATTGAGAGGGAGAGGGAGCATAATGTATGGTCCAGATGTTTGTTGGATAGAAATTATTGTTGGAGAGGCTGAAGAGGACTCAGGCTGTACTCGTTTGGTAGTCTTTCCATAAGTTGGGAAACAGTACTAGACTGAATCACTAAGAGAGCCATTGAGACTTCTCAATTTTAAAATTACTCTATTGTGAAAATTAAATAAAGGGGGGTATTTTCATAACTTTAGCTAAAATATTAAGGGGGGCACTTGTCCCCTTAATCCTTAAAGTGGATCCGCTCTTGATTGTGTCAAACACAAAATATTATGTTAAATATATAAAATTAGAAATCACATAATCATGTTTATGATGGAAGTGTATAATATATATTTTATAAGAAAAATATGTTATATTTAAATGGTAGACTTAAATATAATTTTAATTCTCATATTTTTCAAATCAGTAATTTGGGTCTTATTATTTGAAAAAAATAGTTGTTATATTTTTTAAAATTTACAATTTTAGTTTTCTTAGTTTAAAAGAGAAGGGATGTTAGGAGTTATAACTTAAAACTACAGAAGAATATGCAGCATAAAAAATAAAATAAAATATAATACTGAAAGCATTCCTTTTGTTGGTCATCATGAATCTTCCAAAATTAATCAGGATTCCTAAAAAGAGATATCATCAAACGGATACCTCATCCATCTGAGGTGACAAAAGGACTGGATCTGATTTAATTAACTTAAGCAGACAGACGATTATGATAATATTAAAAAAAAGCATACAAATGTATGTGAATATCAGATATAAATTAAATGAACTTTATTTTTCTCAATCACATAAGTTTAAATCTTCATGATGCTGCCCATTGAACTATTTATGCTATACTCAAAATCCAATACACCAATATTATTATTTTTGTTCAATATTTTCATTAATCTAGAAGCACTACATAATTTTCTTTGTCATCAGGTGCTCATAAAAAAGTCAACAGAAACACTGTACATGTCTTTACCTCCCCAGTCCCCATCATGAATGTTTTTATATATGAATAATCAAGGAAGTCACCACCCACCACGGATTCATTTAGAAACAGCCAAATAGCAAAAAAGTATAAGAACAGTATAATGACAGAAAGATTGTATTATGAAGAGACACAGAACTTAACTGAAGCATGAAACAAAAATATTAAAAGGAAGAATTGGATAATTGGCATACTCAATAGCCTGTGTGGGCTGATTAATCTTTCTCTTCAACAGCTGTTGCATTTCTGGACCTTTTTTTCTGAGCATGCAATTCTGCAAAACTTCTTTTAAGCGTGTCCTCTGCCTGCAGCCCAAAAAAATCTCAATCAACTTGGTAATAATTATCAAGAATTAAAATTGCCAAGATAAAATGAATTTACTTATAGCATTTAATCATAGTATTTTCAATATTTTGGTAATATTTGTGATAGTTATGTAATCACAAGTTGTGAGTTAAATAGGTTGGTCCATTAATCTATTTATAATTAAAAAATATTTTTAAAAGAAAATTTAACAAAAAAATCAATTTTTTTAAATATTAGTTAAATTAATTTTCCACTGTTCACATAAGAAATTATCACAAGCTAAAAACCTACAATTATAATAACATAAATTTAAAAATTAATCTTTAACAAAACACTAAATAATATAAAGATTTAATTGATGACAGTGATGTTTACAACTTTGTATTTGTAGCATTAACTATTTTAAAAGAGAAAAATAACAATAGAATTGAAAACAATAATGTACACTTAGATTACCTATAGAAAAAATGATAAAAGTTATACTTACTCTTGTCTGGCGACTGGCGTTTGGCTTGAACAACCACGGTATCGGTGAAGAAGGATTTCTGTGTTTAACGGTTATATTCTTTTAAGCAAAAGAAAGAAAAAGCAAAGGATAAAACAACCAGAATTGTTTTTTGTATCGGGAGCAGCACTGCTCAAAACAGTGGACACACCCAGGTCATGCAGCCAGCCAATCAATCAGCAGTGTTTTTGGAAGTTTTGGTAAAATACGTTATCACCCTTTTGTTATTATATGAAATTTTAAAAAATTTATTTAGTTATTTTATGTTTTAAAAAAATTATTTTAATCATTTCTTTTATTTTTCATCAAAAATGTTAATGCTACGTTAATAATTTAATACTTAATTTTAAAAACAAAAAATAATTAACTATGTTGTAACCTGTAAGTAAAGCTCCATAAACCCAAAAAATCTTATTTTTAGATAATACAAAATTTTATTTTTAATTCTAATTAATTATATAAATATATAATTATTAAAAAATATTAAATTTTATTTTTAATTCTAATTCTCACGTGCTGGGAAAGGCTTCACACCATCGGCTTTAATTATTGCCCTCACCTCCATCGATTGATGAATAGAGTGCCGCAGTTGACAAGTTTCTTTTTAAAAAAAAAATTATTAGATAATGAAATATAATAATTTGATTTTTAAAAATAAATAATAAATAATGACATGATTTTAATTTAACTGAATATTAAGTGATTAGATTTAATTACCTGAAAGATATAATTAAGTAATTCATATCAAAATTACTATTATTCATCAGTAACTTTTCTTTTAATTTGCTATTATTACCGATCTTTTATTCTTTTTGTCCCCATCTTGAATAGATATTGGAAGGATGAGTATTTGAGGTTTTTATAACCCTATTTTATTGGAAGAACTATTATATTTATAAGGGTATAAAGACTATATAAGCAATCTACTTTTCAAATACTTTATTTGCGAGGGTTCGGTTCAAGGTTGTTTTTCAAGGTCGGGACAAAAGATCTGATGAGCACAGAGGAGTTTCAACGCGGGAAAAGAATACAATACAATACAATAGCTACACAAAGTAGCTTTCTTCTCTTACATAAAAAATTATAGATTTAAATAAAAATTATAATAAAAAATCTAAGATTTTTTTACATATGATTTTTATATGTAAAAAATATTTTAGTTATTAAATCAAAATTAATTGTTACAAAATTTATTATATAAACTTATATATGTATTGAATATATATTAAAAATTTTAATATTATATATATAATATTAATTATTTTTAAACATAATTAGTGTTAGCCCTAAGAATAGATATGGAGAAAGGTGGAAAAAGAGGTTGGAAAGATGTCAGTAGAGATGATTGGGACCACCTTATAAAATGTAGAGAAAGAAGTTGTCTGACCTTATAAAATGTATTTCTGACCTTATAAAATGTAGAGAAAGAAGTTGTATGACCTTATAAAATATAGAAAAAGAATTGTCCGACCACCTTAGAAAAAGAAGAACCGTTTTATTCCTATTTATACACCTGTCCCCGTCTTTACACTGCATATCTCCTATTCCTTCTTTTTTGATACCTCCTAGTCGAGTTCCCCTTTAAACAACAAACAATTATATTTGTTTCTCACTTCAATATGAAAAGCCACAAAGCCTACCTTGTTCTTATAGCCTCGGAGTTAACTTGTATTGGAATTAAGTATGGAGTCTCCAACACCAATCCCTTTCAACAATCAAGCCTTTTGCTTTTTCTCACTGCTATATTTTCCAATGTCCTTGCATCCACAGCTGACATGACCAATAAAATTATCATCATAACATTTCACGTGTCAGGTATAACTGGGTGTGAAACATGTTGAGATAGTTAATTCAGTTAGAAGTTGGTTAGTAACTAATTCTGTAGTTAGCTTCATAAAGTACTATAGGTGATACTCTATAAATAGAGTTGTGTAATATTTCTGCAGTAATGAGTGAATGAATAATTTTCTCTTCTGATACCAAAAGCCTCTGTTCTAAGCCTCTGTTCTAACAAGTGGTATCCAGAGCCTTATGTTCTTGGTAGAGAAAGAGTGAGATTTCCGCTGTGTGTGTGAGGAGTGGGTGAGCACTGCTGTGTGAGAAGTTTACGGAGTGAAAGCAGAGAGTGAATTCTGCTGTGAGAAGAGAGTGAGTTGTTGAAGATGGCCACCTCCAACAATGGTGGTTTTCCAGCAATGTTACCCATTCTTGATGGAAAGAATTGGGATAAGTGGAGCAATCAAATGGAAGCCATTCTTGGTTTTCAAGATGTTCTTGAAGTAATTACAGAGGGCATCGAAAAGATCACTACAACAAAAGTGGATGAAGCCCATGCCAAAGAAATCAAGAAGAAGAACTACAAAGCACTGTTCATTCTTCATCAGTGTGTTGATGCGGGTCATTATGAAAAGATTTCTGGAGTCAAGAGTGCAAAGCAAGCATGGGACATTCTTCAACAAGTCTATGCTGGTGCTGAGAAAATCAAGAAGGTCAGGTTGCAGACCTTGAAGAGACAATATGAGTTACTAGAGATGGAAGAAACTGAAAGCGTTGGAATCTATATCAGTCGGGTCCAAACTCTTGCCAATCAAATGAAGGGCTGCGGCAAGAAAGTCTCAGATCGATCAATCATTGAAAAGATTCTGAGAACATTACCCACAAAATTTGATGTAATTGCTGTGTCAATTGAGGAGAACCGGGATCTTGATCAAATGAAGCTTGAAGAATTACAAGGCTCCCTTGAAGCATTCGAAATGAGATATGCTGGAAGGAAAGAAAAATCAGGTGAACAAGCTCTGCAAGCCCAATCCAGTTGGAGAAAGGAAGGAGATAATTCAAAAATTAAAAGAGGAAAAGGCAGATGGAGAGGTGGTAGCAGCAGAGGGAGAGGCCAGTCAAATTGGAACAATCAGAATTTCAATTCTGGCAGGCCTGCATTTGATCAGAAATCATATGATATCAAGCAAAGGAGAGGAGGTTCGTGTGGTCCAAGAGGAAGAGGTGAAAGGAAGAGAATGGACAAGAGTGGCATTCAATGCTACAATTGTCAAAAATAGGGTCATTTTGCAGATGAATGCTGGCACAATGACAAGAAGAATTCAAGAAATAATGAAGTCCAGCTTGTAGAAGAAGAGCAAGATGATTCAGATCAAGTCATGCTTGTGGCAACCACTGAAGAAAGAGAATCCAATACTGATTTCTGGTATTTGGATACTGGCTGTTCCACCCATATGACAGGGAGAAGAGATTGGTTTGTAAATCTGGATTCAACTGTAAAGAGCAAGGTCAAGTTTGCTGATAATAGCACACTTACAGCTGAAGGTGTTGGTAAAGTTTTGATCAAGAGAAAGGATGGCAAGCACTCCTTCATTTCTGATGTTCTTTTGGTGCCAGGAATTAAAAGTAATTTGCTTAGTCTTGGGCAATTACTTGAGAAGGGTTATGTGATGTTCATGGAAAACAAAGAGCTGAAAGTGTTTGATGGAAATAAAAGACTGATTATCAAGGCACCTTTATCCAGCAACAGAACTTTTAAGGTGGGAATTCAAGTGATGGAGCATAATTGCTTTGAAACTTCAGTAAAAATAGAAGAATGGCTGTGGCATTACAGGTTTGGGCACCTAAATTTTAGGGATCTACATCTGTTATGCAGAATGGTGAATGGTATACCACAACTAAATGTACCAAAGGAGATGTGTGAAGAGTGTTTGGAGTCAAAGCAGCCAAGGTGCTCGTTTAAAATTCAAGTTCCCAGCAGGACAAAAGGAAAATTGGAAGTTGTCTATTCAGATGTGTGTGGACCAATGCAAACAGAATCTCATGGAGGAAACAGGTATTTTGTGTCCTTCATAGATGATTTTACCAGAAAGATTTGGGTGTATATGATTGCTAGGAAGAGTGATGTGTTTGAAACTTTTAAGAAATTCAAAGTGCTGGTAGAAAGACAGTCTGGACATTGTTTGAAGACTCTTAGAACAGATGGAGGAGGTGAATATACCTCATCTGTTTTTCAGCATTTTTGTGATCAAGAAGGTATTATACATGAGATCACACCACCATACACACCCCAGCATAATGGTGCTGCTGAGAGAAAGAATAGAACTCTCATGAACATAGTGAGAAGCATGCTTAAGAGTAAGAATTTGCCAAAGTTTTTGTGGGGAGAAGCAGTGTGTACTGCAGCCTACATACTTAATAGATGTCCAACCAAAAGCTTGAGAGGTATTACACCAGAAGAGGCATGGACAGGTTGCAGGCCAAATGTGAGTCATTTGAGAGTTTTTGGCTCAGTATGTTTCAGGCATATACCTGATCAGCTAAGGTAGAAGCTAGATGACAAAGGAGAGAAACTGATACTTGTCGGATATCATGCCACTGGAGGTTACAAGCTGTTTGATCCAAAGAGGAAGCAACTGATCATAAGCAGAGATGTGGTCATAGATGAGTCTAAAAGCTGGAATTGGGAGAATGATGACAGACCAAGCAGAATTATGGTTGATTTTGGGTCAGAAGAACAAGAAGAAGGAGATATGGAAACAGATGCAGAAGTGAGAAAATCACAGAGAATTAGAACCATTCCAGAGAGGCTGCAAGATTTTGATATTGTGTCTGATACACAAGTGAATGCAGAAGGTGATTTAGTGCACTTTGCATTACTATCAGAAGCTGAACCAGTGAGTGTGGATCAGGCCCTGCAGGATCCAAGCTGGATTTGTGCAATGGAAGATGAACTCCAGTCAATTGAGAGAAATGAGACTTGGGAACTAGTGGATTTACCCATTC
>PYAF01004902.1:2179533-2204016 GCA_007407185.1 Glycine tomentella
AAATGCTTTGTTAAAGAACATAATCCAATTATCTAGGTGAAAAATAATTAAGTGAAAAAAAATGATATATTAAATATATATTTTTGGCCTTTCCAAAAAAGAAGTGATATATTTAATCTCAATAATTTTAAGGATAATGTTAAAAATATTATAATTACAAATAAATATAACATTGTTAGTTAAATTAACTAAATTTTTTAATAAGTATGAATTAGTTACATATTGGGACATTGAGATTTTAACTTAAAGAGTAAATAGGTCTAACAAAAGTAAAAATCAAATGCAAAGTATAGACTTTATTGCATGTATAGATAATCCATCATTCACTTTAACTCTAGCATAAGTACATAACCATTTTTTAATTAAAAATATTTGGCACACAGATTAACTTTATAATCAATAGGTGCGTGGCATTTGGTTTTTATCGTAAAACACTATGCAAGTAACCTTGTTCCTTTAAAACAATTTCATTGCAGCTAGGCCCAAACTTGACAAAAGGGACGATGTGGTGTTGTATTCTCGAATGCTGCGAATCCTAGGCCGAATGGAATTGTAAAATTTCCACATTTAGGAGAAAGAAAGTTAATGTTTAATTAATTTATTTATTGATGATTAGATGATGGTGAGGAATAATAATGTCAAATGGGGAAGCTTCAAATTTCAGAGGGAAATTACCCATTCGTGTCTTCTCAAGGTCGTTGGCAGTTGGCACTTACAGTTGCTTCCTACAAGTCAAGGTTTCCTTCCATTCCTTTTCTTTGCTTTTACTCCATTAGACTCTCTCTCTCTCTACACACCCACACACTTTCTGGTTCACTCTTGACGTAATCAATAGTTTCAAGAGTGGACTGAATATAGCTTATACTACCCCATGTTTATCTTCATGTAAAGTTGGCTGCTTTTGTATCTGGGTGGTGAGAAAATATGTATCTTTTTCCTTTTTTATATTAATTTTGAAATATTATTATTTTATGATTGATTGTGAAGCTGTAATCTATTATTGAGTTCTGATCATGCACCTAGCATACTTAGTTCTGGAATTTCAATTCTGATTCATGTTTTATTGTTAAGATGACTCAAAACTTTGTTTGGTCCCGCGTCGACTATAGACATGCCTTAAATAGAGCTTATAAAACCTGGGCAATCCTCACCTTACAAGATGGATTTGTGGGGTTGAGTTGGACCATAAGTCCAAATTCTAAGTTTGAATTATCTTGTATCTGTGGTATACTTTTTTTCATGACCTTTGTTTTTTGTGTACATTGCTAAATTATTTGGCTTCATCTGTTTCTTTATTTTCTATTTTTGAGAATTTTTGTTTCCAACTAATTATATAAAGTTATCAATGTATATGTGTCAAGTTTTATGTAAAGCTTGTAATTAGATGGAGCTATGGACATATATGTCTAACTATGATCACTTGATATCAACAATTGTAGTTTCCTCAATCTTATGTAAATTTCTTTTCTTTTCTTATTTTCTTGGAGGAGGGGGGTATAAATGCCTTGGGATCTTGATTGATAGATTGCAGTTCCAACTCTTGTGTGTCTCATTGTTTCTCTTAAACTTCATTTTGTTCTAAATTCAATTATCTGGAAATGGTTTCTGTGTGAAATATAAATTTGATAAAGGCAGAATATAATGATGTTTTATTTCAAGATATATTTCACAAACCGACCTAAAGAAGGGCATTGTCCAGTTAGTAAATTGAATTGATTTAAGAATTTTGTATAAATGAGGATCTATTATTTAATTACACAGATTGCATATATTATGGATCCAACGCATTTTAAATTTTTTCCCATTCATGTCCTCTGTTAACAGAAGCTGTATATAAAACTTTTACTGTATCACTTTCAGTCATGCAGATCTTGTATTGAGTGTTAATAAAAAGATAACCATTACTGGTATAAACCTTTCTTATTCATGTTAATTTTGCAGCCTTCAATACTTCCAATTCAGATCCTCCGAATTGGACAGCTTATCATTCTTAGTGTACCAGGAGGTGCCGTCTTGTCTCCTCTCTAATTTAGCCATAATATGTTATTGCTGGAATCTCTACCTTCACATTGCTGGAATCTCTACCTTCACATCCTCAACTGTTGTTTCAGTTATGACAGAAACTGTTATAATTGTGTGTAATTGTTTTCATTCTGACAGAATTCACAACAATGGCCGGGAGGCGTCTTCGTGATGCAGTGAAGACAGTGCTAACTAGTGAAGAATATTTTGAATTTGATGACATTCACATTGTTATAGCAGGGTTACCTAATACTTATTCACAGTACATCACTACATATGAAGAGTACCAGGTGCAAAGATATGAGGTCAGTTGTAAGAGACATGAAATCGCAGCAAACATTTCACATTTCTTAGATTGCCATAGCAAGAACAAATGCAACATTGGCGAAAATTTATTTTTAGTGATCCAAATTCTTAATCAAATCATATTACTTTGTATTGACAAGAGAGAGATGGAAATTGGAAACAGACACTCAAGAGAGTTTTCTAGCATGTTTGAAAATTTGTTCCTGCTTCTGTCATAGATAGACCAATCATCATGCACACTTGTGTGCGTATGTGCCAACATGCTCATGCATATGGAGAATGTTACAGTAACAATGTCATTTTTTCTGCAGCTATTCTATATAGCTTTCTGACTTTTTTTCTTGTTCTTAGGGTGCTTCTACGGTATATGGTCCACACACACTCAGTGCATACATTCAGGAGTTTAAGAAACTTGCAGAGGCTCTCATCTACGGCGAACCAGTAGAACCTGGTCCTCAACCTCCGGATCTCCTGGAGAAGCAAATAATCTTACTTCCACCTGTTGTGGTGGACGCAACCCCCCTTGGTGTAAATTTTGGGGATGTTTGCGCTGATGTACCACTGAACTCCACCTTCAAGAGTGGTGACATGGTGACAGCTTCGTTCTGGTCTGCATGTCCTCGTAACGACCTTATGACTGAAGGCACCTTTGCATTTTGGTGGAATTTCTCCAAGAAAAGTATGATTGGATTCCTGCTTATGATGATGATGATTTCTACCTGCGCTATAAGTGGTCAAGGCCTTCCAAACTCAGTTCTAGGAGTAAAGCAACCTTGGAATGGAGGAAACCACAGGGTCTGACTCCTGGTGTATACAGATTAAGTCATTTTGGTGCTGCAAAGGGCATATTTGGATCAATTCATCACTTTACAGGTTCATCCACTGCGTTTGTTGTAGCCTAAACGGAGACATGTTGTCAAGTCATTACTACATCTGTGATTTGTTGTGCTGAACTTTAGCAGAATCCATTCAATCCTAAAGAGTGATGTTTCACTATGGATCATCATCTGTTACCAGCTCGTGCTTATCCTCTTCCCCATAAATTCTACAGCTAACCGAATATTTGCTTGGTGTTGATATGGCAAAACTTACTCTTTAAAACTTGTTAACTACCAGTTCAATCATTTACAATTTGAGAACTGCAGTTCCATTTTTAAATATATTTATCATGAATAATCATCAAATGAGGATTTCACTGTAAATTATTTATAGCTTACTATTTCTTATGTTTTAAGATTCTGTTATTAAATGAAATTCTTTGCTGTGTTTTTCCACCATATCTCTGATGTTGGTTGTTAGATGCAGTGGAGGTTGCTCCTTGTTTGAGACTCAATTTCATCCAACGCATCTATAAAATCCTGATAGACAAAAGAGATTTTTGTAACATTCGAATTATAATATTTTTAGTATAGATCACATGTATTTTTCACTGAAAGCAATCTTACTTAAATTGAGTGGGATCACTTTAGGTGGAAAAATTATCCCTCAAGTATTTAACACAACTAGGTACAAACTTGAACTTGAGACATATGGTTAAATAACTTTTGCGTTGAGTTAGTTAATCCACGCACTTGATGATAAATTATAAAACTCGAATCTATATAGGAACTTCATGAAAAGTATGATTTAATGCAAACAATCGTATTGCATGAATATGGGTACAATGTTAGTATTGGGAACAAACACAAGTATGGGTATGGGTATAGATACGAGATTTTTCAAAAACTTCGGGAACGGGTATGTTATATAAATTTTTAAAAAAATCTATATACATGAAAATAGAATTTAGTATTAATATGACTCTATTTATAAATGTAAAAAAAAAGCATATAAAAGAAGATTAAATTCTGCAAACAAAAAATATCGTATAGTGAAAAACTATAGACGTAAATGTTCAAAAAAAAAATATTAACACCTAAACATTGACTATGATATCACACCTTATCAATTTCATCATTTTCTTGTTTATAATCTGTTTTTTGCTGATTACTTGTTTATAATCTTTTCATAGAATGAATAAAAAAATGTGCTATAGCCTATGATTTCTTTCATAACAAGTAGAATTGGGTATCAGCGTGGTAGTACCCAAAAAGTATACATATGTATCCAAATTAAGTATCCATTTTTTTCTGTAAAATATTTTTGGTATATACCCAGTACGTACTCACTAGTATCCAACGAGTATCAAGTATGAGTACATATCGAATACTTGTACGATATAATTTTAGAAGTATCCATGCATTAGAGATGGGTTAAGCTAGAAGTGATTTTGAAAACTTCTTTATTGAAAATATATTACTTTTTTAGTAGAAAAACTCTCAAAAACACTTATAGTCTTATATCCAAACAGGCAGTCTAGTAGATGAGAGCCAACAACATAGTTAGGCTTAAATATAATTATATTTTGTATTTCTATTTTTAGAAATTCATAATAATTTGTTATTTTATTTTATAATATAAGATATTTAGTTTCCATATTTTTCAAAATTTACAATTTTATTTTAAAATAGAGATATTTTATCCTTGAGTTTTATAAAATTTGTGATTTTGATCATTTTGTGAAACTGAAAGCATTGACGGTATAAAAAATTAAAATTGATTATGACGTGAAATAAATAAATAATTTCATGTCATATAACTAAATTTAAGTTATATGAAGTTAATCTCTTACTAGTAAGTGTTTCGAATACGATGAAAGGATCAAAATTATAAATTTTACAAACTTGAAAGACTAAATATCTCTATTTTAAAATAGATGACTAAAATTATGGATTTTAAAAAATATGGAAATAAAATATCTTTATTTTAAAATAAAAGAACCAAAATTATAAATCTAAAAAAAATTACATTTAAGCCTTAGTATATATTATATGGTAATTTGACTTCAACATTGTTTTATTGAAATGAAGATTGAAGAAAAAGAAGTAGTGAAACCTGATGAGTGATGCCGTAATCTAGATACTTGTAAACTTTTAGTTATATGTACCATTTGAGTATAACTTTTAGTTAGAAGAGCTTTAGTGATAAATCTTAAATTAAGATTTTAGATTATTTTGGTGAACCCCATTGTATCTCTTAGGATTGAAAATTTCTTAAAATTTGTTATATTTTTTTTCCTTTAGTTAGTTATAAGCTCATTAATTAATATGTAAATATATCTGATTTTTCAGTAACAAATTTTCTAAAATCTATTTATTATTTATTTGTAAGAGAAGATTGTTGCCCAAGGTAAGTGAAATTTGAATAAAAATATTTCCATTAAAGATAGAACTTAACTATTATTTAAATAATTCAACTTTAATTTCAAAATATTAACTACCGGTTAAAACTTCAAAATATGCTTTATTAATGTATTAAAATTTCAATATGAAACAAATCTTTAGCTACAGCAACGGGTGAAAAACCAAATAAGCATAAAGACTAAACCAAAACCAAACCTATAAATATACATAAAGAAAAAAAGGAAAACAAAAGCTTTACGCAACCGTGTGCAAAGGTTGTGAAGTTTGATGCTAGGGCACAATTGTTTACACGTTCCTCCAAGTCCAATGGCTGATATATAATACATAACTATAAGCCTATAACTAACTAAGCACGAACTTTTCAGTTAATCCAATGGCTGAATTGTCCTCCTGGACTGATGTATAATACAGACAAAAGGAAGCACGTACTTTTGACTATGTCAGCATGCATATTGAGGTAGATATGCAAATTAAAAAAAGATCACTTAAAATGTGCAATAACCGGACACACAAAACTAACCACAGCCACTAAAATGAATCTGACGGTGTATGTTCAACACGCACGGTGCAGCACATAATCGAGTATGGACCTTTAATTTTTTAATTTTTTTCAAAGAAGAAGCATACTACCATTTGGCATAATCGATTTTAAAATATGAAAAAAAACTTACCAAAGACATATAGTTGATTATGCCTTTCCTATCAATTTTTATTTTTAAGAAAAAAAACTTTCGTACAATAAAAAAACGAGCAATTTTTTTCCAGCGGTGGTAAAAATGAGATTTCATAAATGCATAATTTTAGTTTACTTCTTTTGTTACTTACCTAATTATTTTAATTCAAATATTTTATTAATTTTCAATTTCTTTGTATTTATCAAATAATCTCACTTTTTCATTTCTTTCAATTCACTTTCATCGTTTTTTCATTCATTTTTATTTCTCACACTTTCATTTCTTCCCATTTCTATACCAAACACAATTTTAAATATTTTCTTTATGAAATTTAAACTTAAATAACATTTTGGTCTACAAAAAATAGGAGTTTTTTATTCCAGGCCTTTAAGGATTTTTGTTCTAATTAATCGTTTAAATATCAATTTTTTGGTTTTAGTTTGTTTTCAAGTAAAAACATTAAAACACATGTACTTTCTTTGTAAATTATATTTTTATTTCCTCCCATGTTTAGATTAGTTGATGAGGACTATAAACATAATTTATTAAAAAAAAATACACAGGTTACTCTATAGGATTCTTGTGTCATGACAAGTTATTGGACTACTAATATTAGTGTTATGTTATCAATTAATGTTGTTTTTGTCCAATACATGTGTTTATTTATGCTAGATATTTCTTATTTTGATAAAAATAAGTCTCAAAAGTTTTATTTTCAGACTTTTTAAAAAATCGAAAATCGATCCAATCCAAACCGAAAAAAGTTGGATTGGATTGGATCGGATTTGAAAAAAATTTTAAACCAAATGGATGATCAAATGACCAAACCGAAAGAATTGGATTTTTTGTTTCAAAACCAATCCAATCTCATTTATATTTATCATATTTCTCTCCTTTAAATCAAACACACCCCTCTTTTTCTTTTTTATCAAAACCAAAATCAGAAATTATTATTATAATTTACTTAATATAATTCAAATTGGAATGGTCATTATACTAATATATTTCTTTTTACTACTCCCTCCTATTGTTAGAAAATTGGAAACGTTAAGCGTTAGTGGAAGGAAAGGTAACGTGGATATTCTAATAATAAAATCAGTTTTATTGGCTGGGTCACACGACCCAGACCTGAAGCACACCTCAACTATATCTTACAAATACTATTACTACAACAACTTAATTATTGGATGGCTCATACGGCCGAATCACTGAAGCACAACAACCATCTGAAGAACACACACAGCAGGCCGGCTGTTGCGAAATCGGCAAGTATACCGTTCGTTCAAGTAATAAAGTGATAAAAGTAAGATATTGTTCCCACGAGGATTGGTGCACCGATTGTATTATAACTTGTATCTAGAAGTTGGATGAATAAATGTTTAATAAAGATATGATTTGTTTGTTGAGACAAGTAAAAGTAAGACAAGAATTAAAACATAACTATTGACTATGAACAAATAGCTTAAGTTATGTCAATGTAAAGAAAGCGTAGCCAGGGCACCAACACTCGATGCTTCTTTCCAATGGATTCGTATTGCTTACTACATTCGATTATCTAAGTTACTTAGCGATTGTGTGCATTCAAACTTTATTATTCACCAATTCCTCAGTGAAGTAACCCTTTAACCCGCTTGAAAGTTCTAATCCCTTAGTCACTTCCCTAGGGTTAAGCATTAAGCAACACTTTAACTAAGCTACAAGCATACATTTCTATCCCTAGATAATGTAAAACAAGTCACTACACTTGGTTCCAAGACTAGAACCCCAATATTCCTATTTTGAACCCTAACTCTTAACTATTAACTTGATTGATCAAGTCCAATAAAGAGATAGACAACATTCAAGCAAAGTATAGTAAAATAACTTTTGATAAATGAATAATAGCATTCAATACATTCCAATTGAAGTTTACATCAAGTGTTTGGTCCTAGCTACAAAATAGAACTAGCCAAACCTATTCATGGTTGGCACTGAACTAGCAAAAAGAAGCATGTCCAGCTGAAGCATAAAGAAGAAGAAGATGGAGAAGGGTCTCCACTTGAGCCTTCAACTCCCAAGCCTTAACCAAGCTCTCCAAGCTTTCTCAAACCCTTTTCCCAAGTGATTTTCGTGCTCCAGAAGTGCCTTCAATGTTGTGGGTTCAAGTATTTATATGAGGGTAAGTGAAACTTCCATTTTGCCCTCAGCAGCTTTTTAGAATTACACAATCAGCAGTCTTCCACGCTGATGGCGTGGCCTCCACACTGGTAGCGTGACATTCCAGAGCAAAATATTTGTTTTCTTCATATCCCACGCTGGAGGCGTGGGTACCACGCTAGTGGCGTGGCAATCCAGTGCAAAATGCTATTGAAGACTGCATTCCACGCTAGCGGCGTGGCTCTCACGCTGGAGGCGTGGCATTCCAGTGGATTTTGGGTCATC
Organism: Glycine tomentella; assembly: GCA_007407185.1. Lineage (NCBI taxonomy): Eukaryota > Viridiplantae > Streptophyta > Magnoliopsida > Fabales > Fabaceae > Glycine > Glycine tomentella. The sequence goes on from PYAF01004902.1 coordinate 2,188,199, forward strand.
CACGCTGTTGGCGTGGCAACCACGCTGGTAGCGTGAGAAGCTTTGCTCAATTAGACTGTGTAATATGCTTTCCTGCTATAAAAATTGCTTAAATTAACATAACATATAACAGGGAGAGATTCATCATAATTTATCACAATCATAGGCAATTATAGACTATTTGTGGATGATTCTTTGCTTCTAACAGTTTGGAAAGAACTATATGCTAGACGCATATCATCGGCTTATCTTAGAAATACCACTGTTAGCTACACCTGTTCTTCAGGCGGCTGCACTTCTATAATTGGCATCTCATTATCAACGGTTGAAGGTGAAGCAAAGATGTTAGGAATGTGATTGAAGAAGCATAACAAAGCTACGACTGAAGCAATCATGTTGACGATACAGTACCAAAAAATGTCACTGAGAAGAACCCAGATGAGTACCTCACAGCAAACTATTCCTGACAGGTGGAATATTATGGCCGGACCTAGCAAGTTGGTGTCAGCAGCCATGGATGCAAGGCCATGGCAAGTTATAGCGGCGACGAAAAGGGAGATGGTTAGCAGCCATGGATGCAAGGCCATGGCAAGTTATAGCGGCGACGAAAAGGGAGATGGTTGGAGTTCTTAGCAAGGGATTGGTCTTTGGCTCTGTGTACTTAATTTGAACTGAACCTAACAGCACAGTAAACAGGAAAACGTACGACGCTTTCCATTTTTCCATTGTGTGTGTTGATCAGAAGGTTGTGATGGTTGAGACTTGAGAGAAGAATTTGAGCCTTTGTGAGAGGGATGATGGGGGCTTATATACTGATCAATATACTCTACTCTAATGAATGTGAATGCATGCCCGACTATTAGAGGGATATTTAACATTCTAATTTACACGATGCTGAAGTGTCAAAACGGTAGGGGAATTTGTCACGAGGAAGAAAGAGAATAAAAATGAGTAACCAACAATTCTCTCTTCTTAAAGAACCTATATCCTTCACACTTAGTCAACATTTGATAAATTATCCAACCCGAGCAATCTTAGTTTATTGATATAATTTTATTTTTAATTCTAACTAATTATATAAGTATATATAATTATTAAAATAAATAAATTTCATCACTCAATAAATGCTAATTTTATATTTGAAGTAGTAATATAACAGGTCTCAAGGGGCTCCGCCATCAGTTAGCGGATGCAACTGGGTCATACGGAAGCGGCGCATGTTAGCCCAAATATCCCCCCAACAACTCTGATGTAAATTAGAATTCTGACGTGTCGATGCCGATTGCCGAAGGAGTGGGTCGTGGAATTCGTTCTTTATTAGTTTCTTTTTAAAGCAGCATTCTCTGGGGACCCGCGGGGGATTATATAGACTCTAGTGTGAGAGGATTAAAAGTAAATGTGTTTTATAGAAAAAATATACTTATAATTGCCAATTAAAAATAATATAATATCCCTTTATTTAATTATTCAGAATTACTTAACGAAATGAATTTTGCATATATGATATAATAAATATTTATTTTTAATAAGAATATTTCACTTCAATATTTATTTGGAGGTAATTAATCATTACTTAGCAATATCTTCTTGGTTGCAATTATGGTTTTATTTTAATAAGATCATATATAGATAAAGATAAATGGAGAATTAAAATAAAATAATGAAACATTTCTATGAAAGAAGCGACATAATGCATGATCATTTTTTTAAAAAAAATTATAACTTTTAATCTAGAAGCGACATTCAAGAAGTCAACATTGGCAACCCGATTTTGAGCTCTGTGGCTTCGTGGTTTAGATCGTTTGTTTTCCATCTTCATAGTAGAATCTACAATCCAAACAATCAAATATATAACAAATTTAAACTTTTTTTTTACAGAAATGGAATCATACTTTTTCATTCATAATCAACTGAGCAATATAAGAAGGAACCGTGCTAAAGGTTTGGAGACTAGGATAACCATAATTGCAACCAAGAAGATAAATTAAATCATTTAATTTAATTTAATTTTTCTGCCATAATTATTTATTGAAATTAAGAATAGATTAATTTGTTGTAATTTCCTTGCAACTTTTCTCGTGACAAATAGTTATATATATATATATATATAATTACATTGATTCTAACATGTTTTATTGTAGTCAATTAATAAAATTAATTAACTCATTATTTAAGTTAATTTTCGATTTGTTTGATTAAATTTTTTACAACAATTATTTTTATAAATCATTGACAAAATAATTTGGGATTGGGCTCCTCTAAATTAAATTGCCACATCAAACTTGTATTTTTAATAAAATAAAAATATTCAATTAAATTATAAAATATAATTAAAAAAATATTTATGTTTTCACGTAGTAATCTTCACCTCCGGAGAGGAAAAAACCTAATCCAAATTGTTACTGCATTGTTATTCTCACACTTGGTGTAATGATTTATTTGGATCTAAGCTTCTTTTTTTTTTTTTCCTGTGAATAAATTTGGTCTAAGATTTAATGGATCAAGGTGAAATCCTTTAAATTTAAGAGATCAAATAAAAAAAATATATAAATAAGGAATCAAAGGATTATTTTAATCTTTTAATATCATTTAATTTGTGGAGTGATCAAGTTGGTTAAAAGGAAGAAATAAAAAAACTACAGTACATTTATGTTTAATGACTTATATATATATAATAAAAAGTAAAAGAGTGAATAAATAAATTAACTATTCAATTATTTTATCATACTAAATTTATTATTCCAAATTCTTATAAAAAGTAAAGGAATAAATAAAATTTATTAAGGCGGCCGACGAAGGGGGGAAAACGACAGGAGTTGATAATAAATATATTATCAACTTTTTGTACAGATTTTACACACTTGTTGGAAAGCATGTACAGTCCAAGTGAGAATCCCTCCGGTCCTCCTTCGCCGGGGTAAAGAAAAACCATAAAAGAAATAAAAACATAAAAATAAAAAAATAAAACATATAAAACACGTAAAAGAAATAACTTTTTGTGGGGTTATGACTTCTTATAGTACATCCGTACTTAGTGGGTTTCTACTTTTTAAGAATAAAAAATTATTTCAGAAAAAATTATGAAAAATATTTAGGTGACATGAGAATTTCTTCACAAAAAATTTAAATTTTTTATATAAAAAACTCTTCCTAAAATTTTTTATTTTTCAAACATTACCAATTAAAAAAAATTTTAAATTTCTTTATAATTTTTTACATTGAAATAAAATTTGGTTAAAATTGTTATGAGTGACATAACAGAAAAAAAAAAAAAAACCAAATGACTTAAAAACATTGATATAAGCACTTCCCCGTTGAAGATACATTCTTAACTTCCTGGTATTTTCCCCAGTTCGAAATTACTCTGTTTCGGTGCTACCTATCTCTTTTCATTGACCATTTAATTCCTACTTATAGAGCTGCCATCTTTACATTGCGTATCTCCTATTCCTTCTTTTTTGGTAGATTTTACACACTCGTTGCTTTTGGCAAGCATGTACAGTAACCCTATCTTTTTATTCCTATTTATACACCTGTCCCCTGTCTTTACACTGCATATCTCCTATTCCTTCTTTTTTGATACCTCCTAGTCGAGTTCCCCTTTAAACAACAAACAATTATATTTGTTTCTCAACTTCAGTATGAAAAGCCACAAAGCCTACCTTGTTCTTATAGCCTCGGAGTTAACTTGTATTGGAATTAAGTATGGAGTCTCCAACACCAATCCCTTTCAACAATCAAGCCTTCTGCTTTTTCTCACTGCTATATTTTCCAATGTCCTTGCATCCACAGCTGACATGACCAATAAAATTATCATCATAACATTTCACGTGTCAGGTATAACTGGATGCGAAACACTCCTGTGGATTCTCATTGCTGACTTTATGTGGTACTCTATCGTCAACTTGCTTCTTTTACTGCTAGCCAAATTCATCTTCTTCAACCACGTCGCTCAGCTTGTCGTTTACTTCTTCAAATATATCAGTCAGCTGCTGCTGCATGTTTCATGTTCAAATGTTGATCAGATGCTAAATTTGGAGCTGCAATCACAGGAAGATCAGGTGTAGCATATGTAACATAGCCTGGTCTCATCAATATATCAATATATATGTTTTGAGTTGTGTTTCTACCTTTATGCTCATATTATAGTGTCTTATTTTTCTCCAAAAACATGTTCGATCTGTTGCTGTACGCTAGTTCCTTTTTTAAATTTCTAATGATTAAGGGGTTAGACGAATCCCAAAATCGTGTGGTTATTGTCTGCAAAATAAACCAGGCTAGTTTAGTTTTACTTCGATTTTATGTAAAAGTTGGATTAATTCGATATGCACATTATCGTTTTGTTGGACTCAGCAGTAGCTAAACTCAGTATTGTTCATAATCATGGACCAAGTGGGATACGTAACTCATGATTGTAAAAGTTCTATATAACTGGATTGTTGATCAATTTAAGGGTGCAAGTTTTCTTGCTCATGTTGGACAAAATTCAATTGATAGGCGCCTAGTTCCACCAAAAGAGATGCTTATGTTGCAGAAAACTACTAAAAAGAGCAAGGACTTGTACTTAGAAGTTTTCTGCCATGAATGAATTTTACTAACTAAAGCTTTCCTGGACACAGGCACACCAACTTCAACAAAATACCAAGCACAAAATTCAGTCCTAAATATTTCAGCATATAAACTGCTTGAGATTTATCCTTGAACATCCAAGTTTAGTCCTAAGAGATTCAATTGTGTTCTTGGTTAGAATGTCGGTCATAATGTATGCCAACTGGTTTCCAGACCTGCAATTAACTCAACCAACTTATTCCTCTCCCTCTTGGGTTCCATAAAATATAAACAACGTATACCTTGTCAAATAGCTTGTTATGGTGTTGTTCCTACTGAGATATTTTATGTTTCAGCAGAAGATTGAGTTGGGTCACTACTTTTTTTGTTTCTGTTTATCATATTTACTATCATCACTTTGCCTCAGCATGAATCAAATATGATGCATCTGTTTTGATCAATTGAGGTTGTAAGTTTTCTGGCTAATGTTGGGTAAAATTCAATTATGTGAAGTCGATTTCTGCTCTAAGAAATGCTTTAGGTTGATAGTATTGGGGCAAATCATATTGTGTACTGTAGACCAATATTTAGTGAAAATTAGATTTCTCCATAACAGGATTCTTTTGGTGTGATTCATAATGTTGTTGATGGACTATAGAAGGCACAACTATTAGTAGAAGCGTACAATTGGTTTGGCTCTGGTGTTAGGGTAATTATAAATCTAAAAACAAATAATCCTGCTAAATTAATTGATGCTAAAAAGAGAACAGAGTAAATGTGATGAGGTCCAAGACAAACATACTTGGATTGAACCGTTCTGGATGCAAAATTCCAAGACTTCATTGATGGTTTTCTTAGAACTCAAAAACAGAAAAAGAAGATGGGGAAGAACGTCACCACGATCCTTAGAGGAACGATAAGACAGAGGAGGATTCACCACAAAGGAATAGTTTCCTTGATAAAAATCAATTTGATTTCAATCAAGAACCAAAAAGAGACTATGCTCTCAATCTAAGCAAAAACTTAATTCATTCACAAATCGGATTATGCTCTTTGGATAGCACTCTATCAATATGTTTCTGCAAACTTGTGAATCATACATTTCTGCCACTTCTGAATATCATTCACGTAAGTTTTATTGGGCACACAGACGAACTTCTGCATTAAACATTAACAAACCCCAAACTCAGTCCTAAACTTAAGGATCTAACATCTTTTGCTGTCAGAATGTCTGTCACAAAATTTCCCACAATATATGAATACAACACTCCTTGAGGTTTATCCTTAAATATGCAATTTTTGTCATAAGATGTTCAAATGTATTTTTAGTTACAGCCTTGGTCATTATATGTGCTAACTGGTTTTCAGAGTTGCTACGAGCTAGACTAAACCAGCTTTTTCTCTTTCTTAGATTGCATGAAACTTAACTTTTTTGTGCCTAGTCCTTTCATGCTTGACTGGAGTGTTAGGGATGGCAATGGTTGACTTATGATCATCCCACGATAAAACAGCTTCATTTCAATTTTGTCTCGATTTTATTTTATTTTTCCTAGCCAAATAGCTTGATTTGTTGCTAAGATATTTTCTATTTCAGCAGAGAATTGAGTTGAGCGCCACTACTTGTTTTTGTCTATCATATTTACTATCAAGTATCAACGAAGTATTTCTTCATGGATCAAATATGATGCATCTTGTATGACTTCATTAAAAATGTGGAGATTATAGTTTTTCAAGCATTTGACTCACTCAATAAGTTTGACTAATTCCAGGTACTAAAAGAACATCAATGTTTGGCTTTGCACCTGTTGAAGTCTCAACTACAATTTGTTCCTTTCCTTTGACATCAAGTATTCTCCATTACCCTAGGTTTCATGAAATTGTTTGCATGAGAAGCAATGATATTGGTGCTGCCTTAGTTTATCAGCCATGCATCCATGCATCCATGCTGCTCTTTATCATGCTCTTGATGTTCTTCAACTTATCTATATGTCCTTGCTGATTTTCATTTTGTTTTGCAGACCTTTTCTACATCCTTGGGGATTGCAGGCAATGGCATTTATTCTATCAGTAAGGAAAGGAGGACACTTTCCATTTCTCCTAACATCATTATTCTTTTCACAATATTTTCTTCTTTATTTTTGTTTTGTCCAAGTTTCTTCCTTCAGTTTCAGGCAATTATATTGCTGTTGTATTCAGTTGTAGCTTAGACTTAATAATTAAGCTATTAATGAATGTAGTTCTGAAATTTTCTTAGATCATCTAAAATATTATAACAATTATTTATTCAATTAACTTTTCGTGAACATGTTTCTTGTCTGATTCTGTATTTTCATTTCTTTTCTCCCTTGGAAATGGAAGAATTTACATACCATCTTTGGTTGAACTCTGCTCCATGTCAATCTGATATTGCCATGGCCACTTCAGATAAGTAGATGAGGAACATTGCTGTGGAACTGAAAATGAATGAGCTTGTGCTGGCACACTGCTTCTTACATGATGAAGAATCAGCTATAGAGCAATTGTATTGCTCAATGCTTGACATGCTAGTATCTTTGTTATGATTTTGAGAGTTATCCTGGTTCTTCCCCTCATTTACCATATGTATTGGCCTCTTCCGCATAGGTGGTTCAGTTTTGGAATCCTCAAGTGCTGGAACCTTTTGATCATTAGCTGAAATAGTAGCTCATGGAGCCTTTCCCAGAACCACAACTTTTCGTGTGTCCATATTTTCAATAGTGTTAGTTGTCTACAACAACTTCATCCCTTGGTTCAGAGCCAGCAGCTTTTGCAAATAGTGTAAACTTATTTGAAATTTCAGTATTTATATAATGACCAATCTTTGGCTTTCTCGCTAATTTTGTCATCATCGACTTTTGATTCCAAGTTTGTTCTCTGTTGCTTTGTTTGCTCGTGCAACTAAACTTATAGATTTGTTATTTGTGTTAAACAATATTTGTGTTAAATCAAATGTGTAGACTCATTATCGATAATGAATACTGATATTTCGTTGCTTAGATTCTTGTGCATGAAATTTTGAGTTCTAGATCTGAGTTAGAGTTGTTGGTGCTGGCAGTTATTTTAGAAAGAATTTGAAAAATAACATTTCTTTTTTTTAACCAGCTAAATAATTTTATTAATCAAGAAAAAGGACCACAGATTACCACAAGGGTGTGGTTATTAATATTGGTCTTTCTAAATTATTAAATATTAATTATTTTAAAATTATTAACTAAATGTTAATATTGTTGTAAAAAAACTAATATTTTAATATTTTAATTTTAATTTTTTAAATATATACTTAAAAATGAAATTTTATATGTAATAAAAATTGAATTGCTTCGTACAAACAAAAAATTTAAAATTTAGAAAAATTAAATTACTTCATCAAAACAAAATATTTATGAAATGAAGGAAATTTAATTCATTGTAATTCAAATTCCAAGTATTTTAAATTTCCTGAATTCTTGAAATTCTCTATCCCAATAGAAGGGTAGTCTATTTTTGGGTGCAGGCTTCAGTGAGGTACTTTTCTTTTTTAATTGGAAGACGAGTTTTGGGGGTATAACTGATGGATTTTTTCTAATTATTTTTTGATAGAAACATAAGTTGATTTGTGCTCCTGCATAAAGTTTAATACTTGTTTGCTAGTTCTTATACGGGTGAATTGGGGTTAGAATCAGTTGACTGTTACGGTGTTTGTTCAGAGAACCTTCCATTTGTGAACCTTCCTATAAAATTTTGGGTGTCTCCAATGTCTGTGGAGTGTTTCTGACACATCATTTTCTGCTGACTACCTCTAATTTGTTAGTTTACTAACTGTGCAGGTCGAGCTTGATTATTGTTGTGTTAAGTCTGTAAATCACCAGAAAGGGAAGTGCATGCAAAGAGTGTGGGTTCACGGGAAGTTCCAGAAGCCTGCACTGAGTTGTCAATAATCTCCCTTGGTGTGCTGTGTGAAGTTGGATGAAAAAGATTCAAGTTTATCATTGATTGCTTTCGGCTACACAGAAGAGTATAAAAGAGGAACAGATGGAAAAGACAAGAATTATGATGTTTCTGTAGTCCTTTTTATTTGGTTTTGGGTTTGAGACTTTCTTACAATCCAATGGATCAGAGACTAATTGCGGTTATAACATGACTATAATCTTTTATTTTTCCTCCTTAATTTTGTTGCGCTGGGAATCTGTTATTTTTTGAAAAGCAAATATAGATCTCACGGCTGCAGACTGCAGTTCAGATAATCTATTTGTGACTTGTTTACGTTTGTTGTATTCAATGAGAATTCGGGAAGCTACAAATTTCTTTTTCTTAAATTATTTTACTAACCTGGAAATTACAGTCAAGATTCATGCTAGTTGGGCAATAAATTACAAATAAATAAATGAAGACTGGATTGAGCAATAACTGTTTCAATGCTAGCTAGAATCAGGAAGGAGATATGCGTTTTGAGGAGTTTACATGGAATGAGAGTACGTCTTAAACTTGATGTTGTGGAACGTTATATGAATGATAGTGTCTTTTACCTGATCGTCTTCACTTCTTAGGCTTAGTGCTTGAGGGATAAACATTAACATAAAATGGAAGTTACATACGCATACAACCGTAAGCCTATAATATTTTCAGGATTCAATTTATTACATACTCACTTATTACTAAGTAGAATTTTTTTTTATGGTTGTCTAAAAAAAGTAGATTTTTTTTAAAGAATAAAGAACATTAAATCTAATGCCAAAGTTTTCTACACCCAGAAGACTAACCGAAAATTGTCCTTTATGAGAACACAAACCAACTATAATCGAGTAATGAAACAATACAAGTATGTAAGTGTGTTGGACTTGATTTTCTAATACATTCTTTTGAACACACCTGCTTTATTATTAAAATTTATTAGAAATCATAAAAAAATTGTGGCTCTAATTTTTCAGTTGCTCTATTGTTTATTACAAGTTTCGATGTACTTATATGATTTGCTTTTATTTTGCGTTTGTCCCAGAGTGATAAAAATATGAGTTGGAAAATGTGTTTGCCGAAATAAAAACAGTTAAGAGATTTTCATTTACAGTTTTTGAATTGGCATTCCTTTTAGTCATTTTGGGGGTTGTTTGTGCTTGGTTTTATTTGTCTTGCTTATTTTTCATTGCCGTTACGCATTGAACTCCTTTACTTTGTTAGCCGTTCAAAAGTTACATTCAAATTGCTCTTCCTTCAATTTATTGGCTTCATAGTGCTCTGTGGCATGACCCATTTACTCAATGCTTATTCTTATCATGGCCTTCCCTCCTTCCAGTTGCTTGCAACTGCTTTAACCCTTCCCCTCTCATCCTCAAAATCAAAGTTAGGTAGCTTTCCTGAGGCAGAATGTGATGGAGCTTGGCCAAGAGGTTGGGATGATGAGGAAACAAAAGGAGGCAAGCTGGCATAGGGAAATTAGGAAGTCTCGTGATAAGCACAACATCCTCTACATGAGATGGAGATAGTTGAAGTGGCTGTTGCAACAGGCTAAAAAGAATGTAATGAATGTCATGAGCCATGGAATGCGGAGGGCTATGCATAGTATTATGGGGATGCTGTCATTGTTTCAAGAGGATAATTTGAGGTCTGAGCAGAAGATTATTGCTCATATAATGTTGAAAGTTGCCCATGTCCTCTCCTCTCCATTTTGATTAATGATGTAATGGAAATTGCAGAAAATAAAAAGGGAGACTTCGGGTTAGATATGACTAATATCAAATGATTTTTTTTTTTTATCATAGATCAAACATAAAATTAGTTAAATTATCAAAGACTAAAAAAAATCAAGGACCCAAAAGCAAAATTTTTATTTTATTAGAATGAAAAAATGAAAAAAAAAATTAAAAAAATATAAAATTTAAGTATTTATTAGAAATCATAGATATATTTTAATTTTTTAAAATATATATAGGCTTTTCCCAATATAAGAGGTTTCCTGTTGGATGTTGATGAACTAGGGCAGTTACAAGTTACAACTATTAGCAAAAGCCTATTACAAATGGTTTGGTGCTGGAAGCAGGATCATTGTAACAAGAAAGAATTCTCAAGCCAGCTACATGGGATACCAAAAAGAACTGAACTGAAAATAGCTTATGTCGCTGAAAACTCAACAGAGCAAGTACTTCTTGTATTTAGCGGTTTTTTGTCACAACCGAATTTCATTGACTTAAGCTTTCCTTCCTGGAACCAACTTCTGCAAGAAACCAAGAACAAAACTCAGTCCTAAACTTCTGTTCAGGCTCATCAGTGCTTTTGCTGTCAGAATGTTTGTCCTAAAAATCTCTCTGTATAACACTCTTGAGATTTATCCTTGAAAATCCACTATTAAGCTGCACATCTGTGGTAAAAAATGTTCTGCAGCTACTATTATAAAATCAAATCAATCAAACGATAACGTTTCAACTTAACAGAGCCAACCTAAAGGTCGAGACCAAATACAAAATACTATATATTTTAGGGATAAAAGATAAGAATTTTTTTTATTAAAGACAAAAACAAAATTTAGATATATCTTAAGAATAAAAATATATTTAATCTTATAGTATAACTAATTAACTACAACAGTGTGTCCCTTGCAGTGCACGGGCACAAGAAAGCAAAAAAGAAAGAGAGAATGAAAGGAAAAAAAAAGTCAGTAGGCCGTATTATATAAAATATTGACATGTGTCCTATTGATTGATTGACTAGAGGAAAAATAGGCACTATTTGTACCTGTATTTTTTAGTATTTTTATTTTTTACAATATAAATTAACTTTAAGAGGTTTTTTTTTTAATAAGTTTTGTGATTGAGAAGTGATTTGTACTTTATACTCGTCCATTTGTACTTTAAGAAGTGATTTGTAATTTTTTTTTGTCCTTTTTTTGTAAGCTTTCTTTTTCTAACTTTCCTTTGAATTAATTATTTTTTAACCAAATATCTTTAGTTATTTTAGTCCATAAATAATAATAGATGTCATGAATTGATTCTTTCTCACAATGATGGAAGGATTGGAGAAGTTAGTTTTAAAAATTAAAACTCTATTTCTATTGTTCTTTCTCCATACATTTATATTTAGTAAAATTAGTTGAAAAATTAACATAAAACTCAAAAATTAATTGAAGATTAGAAATTGGTAGTTTGAAGCTGAAAAATTAATTCAATTATTTGATAAAATTAGTTGTTGAAATATCTGAAAAGTATAAAATGACAAAAAATATAAAATTATAATTATTTAAAAAGGATAATTAGAAAATTTGATATATATATATATATATATATATATAAATATAAAATGTTAGAAGTCAATGTTTTAAAAATACTAATTCAATTAGCATTTCAAAAAATTAGTAAGAAAAGTTAGAAACTAGTTGAAATACTTTACTGAAGAACATAATCTAATTATGTAGGTAAAAAATAATTAAGTGAAAAGAAGTGATATATTAAATATATTTTTTTTGCCTTTCCAAAAAAGAAGAAGTGATAAATTTAATGTCAATAACTTTAAGGATAGTTTTAAAAAATTATAATTACAAATAAATATAATGTTGTTAATTAAATTAACTATTTTTTTAATCAGTATGAATTAGTTATAAATATCTTATATTTTGGGACATCGACAGTTTAACTTAAAGAGTAAATAGGTCTAACAAAAGTAAAAATCAAATGCAAAGTATAGGCTTTATTGCATGTATAGATAATCCATCATTCACTTTAACTCAAGGATAAGTACATAATCATATTTAATTAAGAAAATTTGGCACACAGATTAACTTTATAATCACTAAGCGCGTAGCCTTTGGTTTTATCGTAAAACACTGTACAAGTAAACTTGTTCCTTTAAAACAATTTCATAGCAGCTAAGCCCAAACTTGACAAAAGGGACGATGTGGTGTTGTATTTTAGAATGCTGCGAATCCTAGGCTGAATGGAATTCTAAAATCTCCACATTTAGGACAAAGAAAGTTAATGTTTTATTTGTTTATTTATTGATGATTAGATGATGGTGAGGAATAATAATGTCAAATTGGGAAGCTTCAAATTTCAGAGGGAAATTACCCATTCGTGTCTTCTCAAGGTCGTTGGCAGTTGGCACTTACAGTTGCTTCCTACAAGTCAAGGTTTCCTTCCATTCCTTTTCTTTGCTTTTACTCCATTAGACTCTCTCTCTCTGTCTCTCTCTCTCTCTCTCTCTCTCTCTGTCTCTCTCTCTCTACACACCCACACACTTTCTGGTTCACTCTTTACGTAATCAATAGTTTCAAGAGTGGGCTGAATATAGCTTATACTACTACCCCATGTTTATCTTCATGTAAAGTTGGCTGCTTTTTAATCTGGGTGGTCAGAAAATATGTATCTTTTTCCTTTTTTATATTAATTTTGAAATATTATTATTTTATGATTGATTGTGAAGCTGTAATCTATTATTGAGTTCTGATCATGCACCTAGCATACTTAGTTCTGGAATTTCAATTCTGATTCATGTTTTATTGTTAAGATGACTGAAAACTTTGTTTGTGGGCGTGTTTTGGTGAAGGGGAATGAGTAGAACTTGCTAAGCTTGGAAAAATAGGCCGTTTTCGCTTTGGAATTGAGTGGGTGATGGAGTTTCCTTCCTTTGATCATTTAAATGTTTGGAGGGCATGTGCAAATGTGCGAGTTTGGATCCTTTTCTTACTCCTGCTGCTACTGAAGAGTGATATTGCATATTCTGGTTCTGACTACTTGGTTGGTCTTGGAAGCTATGACATTACTGGCCCTGCTGCTGATTTTAACATGATGGGGTATGCTAACACAGGACAGATTGCATCAGGAATTCACTTCAGGCTGCGGGCTCGTGCTTTCATTGTTGCAGAGCCAAATGGTAATCGGGTAGTGTTTGTAAACCTTGATGCTTGCATGGCTTCACAGATTGTGAAGATCAAAGTAATTGAGAGGCTGAAAGCAAGGTACTAGTAGTGACTAGTCTCAAGAGTTACTGTGATAAAGAAATTGTGGTATCTTGAGAAATTTTACTTTGGTTTCTGCTTGTAGTAAATATGTTGATCCCAATAGCTGTGTGCTTGAAGTCATACTTTCATTCTGTTTGGCAGATATGGTGATCTATATACTGAAGAGAATGTGGCCATTAGTGGAATTCACACTCATGCTGGTCCTGGGGGCTATCTTCAATATGTTGTGTATATTGTAACTTCTCTTGGATTTGTGCACCAGTCCTTTGATGTCATTGTCAATGGCATTGAGAAATGCATTATCCAGGCCCATGACAATCTCCGCCCAGGATCAATATTTATCAATAAGGGTAAGGGAAAAAATTGCATACTTTTCTTCTTTCCTCCCTAGGCTCTTATACACAGGTACAATACAAGCATGCAATCCAACATCCATAACTTCCATATCAATTTATTTATACAGATGGTAGTTTTGCATACTGTTGAAGCATGTCAGAATACAGGAATCAATTTTAGTATTACATTTTGTGTAGTATTTTTTAATGTTTGAAGACCAAAGTGCACATGACCCTAATTTGAAGGGGAAAAATTGGATATTGCTCTTACTTTTATTTTGAAATTGGAACAATGTTACTGTTATACTGTCAAGTTATTCTTTCAAGACCTCTTCATAACTTTCACTTTGAATTCTTATGTACGAACTTTAGTTAGTGTTGATTGCTACTCGGTGCCATGTATGTCTGGCACTGGCTTGGTTGATGAAATATCAAACTTGGGAATATATGTGCTAAGAAAGAGGAAATAAACAAAAAACCACAGCAGGTATAAAGTAGCACCATAAAAAGTTCATTTATTTTTTCTCTAAGTGGTAGTTATTGGTTCAAGTTCAATACTTGATCTCTATTGCTGACTACTGGTTTTGTTTTTCACTGGATAAAATTATGATTTTTCCCTCCCTTAGGTGAAATTGGATGGTAATAACTTATGACTCATTGGAAGGTTATCTTCAACTTGCAGGAGAACTCTTAGATGCTGGTGTAAGTCGCAGTCCCAGTGCTTATCTCAATAATCCTGCCACAGAGAGAAGTATAAGTATAATGTTGATACAGAAATGACTCTTTTAAAATTTGTTGATGATGAATGGGGACCTGTTGGAAGCTTCAATTGGTTTCCTACTCATGGAACTTCAATGAGTTGTACAAACTCATTAATTAGTGGGGATAATAAAGGTGCTGCTGCACGATTTGTGGAAGACTGGTTCGAGCAAAAAGATTATGGAAAAACAAATTCTGTTGTATTTGAAGATGATGTCTTGCTCCGAAGAATCTCAAATATAATTCCTAGCCATCATTATAATCGTATGTTACTTATGCTTTGTTTTTGGATGCAATTAGCTTCTTTTCCAACACAGACTAAGAAACAAGATAAGTATCCCAACTAAGAAACTAGATAAGTATCCAATGTAATATTTGTAGTTCTACATGCCAGGTGAATTCATCATTTGGAATACTATCTCTTTTTGAAACCCTAGATGTTGATGGTGATGGTGATGTAGTGACTCAGTACAAATTGTGTCCTAAAATGGTTTTGTAGATGAACCAGCCATGAATGATATGACATATGACTTTTTACATATTACATTGTCTGCTTCATACTTTTGTTGAAGAACTAAATAATATTTAACAATGTAAGTAACCAAGTCTATTTTATTTTTGTTTGCTTGACTAATCAAGGCTTTTATTCAGTTCATATCTGCTAGTTGGGATGTAACAAGTAGTTGATGCTTGATCATATGCATATACTGACAAGCATTTGTCTGTATGTCTTGAATCATAGATCAAATCAAGTAATTGCTATATTGTAGTCTTGACACTTACATTCATCTAATTCTTGGCTGCATTTGGTATGTCTACATGTTTTCACCTGCTTATTTTCGTTGTACTTTGGTAATACGGGGAATCACATCATCTTGTTATGCAAATTTAAGGTAGATCCTTTGCAATAATGTTATGAGTCTTTTCAGCTTGAAAGTCCTAATATTGGTTGACTATTGTTTGCATACAAGAGAGAGAAAGATGAAAATATGCAAGCTATGAATGACTGAGCAATTTATTTGATTAATGATGCCTTACTTTGTATAATTGATGTTACGTAACTAGGTCAGTAGTAGGGATATATCTGAAAATAACAAATGAATTATACTTTCATTTAAAATTCATTGGTGCAGACCATGAATTACTGGAACTTGCTACCTCCTTCCAGTCTCCTCCTGGTAGACCTGTAAGCAAAATTTCGAGTGTTGCTAAACGTGTGAGAAGTGCTCATAGGAAGGTTGACAAGCCTCGATTTG
>PYAF01004902.1:2204116-2233331 GCA_007407185.1 Glycine tomentella
GATTGAAGGGGACGTTGATTTTCGACATGCATATATAAATTTCTCCCAACTTGAGGTAACTATTTCTGATCAAGGATATTCTGAGGTTGTAAAGACATGCCCTGCTGCAATGGGGTTTGCATTTGCGGCTGGAACAACAGATGGACCCGGAGCTTTTGATTTTCAGCAAGGTGATGATAAGGTAATCATTGTTTTATACCTTATGCTTTCCCATTATCCTAGACTTACAGTCTTAAATATTAGTCATGGTGTATGCTTATTATTTGTTCTGATACACATCAGGGCAATCCTTTCTGGAAGCTGGTCCGTGACATGCTTAAGACTCCAAGCAAGGAAAAACAGATTGTCAGCGCCCAAAGCCTATTTTGCTAGATACTGGTGAAATGAAGAAACCATATGATTGGGCTGTAGGTTACTCACACATCCTGAATGGAATGATTTTGTAGTTCCTTCATTCAGTTCAATTATCTTTTCTATGTTGATTGAATAGGGACTCTCTTTAGCTTTCAACAAATATAACACTGTCTCATCTTGGTCTAATCTTTTATTCTGGGATAGACTTCTTTCGGAAAGCCACCTTAATTGAAATCACCCCCAAGTTGATAGCCTTGGGCTAGTGGGGGAGTGTTGGAAAACTACCTTAATTGTAGTCACCCTTAGTCTACCTTTTTGCAACCTCTTTGGTGGCTGCCTTAATTACTGCCTCAATGGTGGCGTTTGGGCCCACGTCCACTAGAGACATGCCTTAAATAGAGCTTATAAAACCTGGGCAATCCTCACCTTACAAGATGGATTTGTGGGGTTGAGTTGGACCATAATCCCAAATTCTAAGTTTAAATTATCCTGTATCTGTGATATACGTTTTTTCATGACCTTTGTTTTTTGTGTACATTGCCAAATTGTTTGGCTTCATCTGTTTCTTTATTTTCTATTTTTGAGCAATTTTGTTTCCAACTAATCATATAAAGTTATCAATGTATATGTGTCAAGTTTGATGTAAAGCTTGTAATTAGATGGAGCTATGGACATATATGTCTAACTATGATCACTTGATATCAACATTGTAGTTTCCTCAATCTTATGTAAATTTCTTTTCTTTTCTTATTTTCTTGGGGGAGGGGGGTATAAATGCCTTGGGATCTTGATTGATAGATTCCAGTTCCAACTCTTGTGTGTCTGATTGTCTCTCTTAAACTTCATTTTGTTCTAAATTCAATTATCTGGAAATGGTTTCTGTGTGAAATATAAATTTTATAAAGGCAGAATATAATGATGTTTTATTTCAAGATATGTTTCACAAACCGACCTAAAGAAGGGAATTGTCCAGTTAGTAAATTGAATTGTGTTTTCAAGTTGTTTAAGAATTTTGTATAAATGAGGATCTATTATTTAATTACACGGATTGCATATATTATGGATCCAATGCATTTTAAATTTTTTCCCATTTATGTCCTCTGTTAACAGAAGCTCACTCAGTCATGCAGATCTTGTATTGAATGCTAATAAAAAGATAACCATTACTCGTATAAACCTTTCTTATTCATGTTAATTTTGCAGCCTTCAATACTTCCAATTCAGATCCTCCGAATTGGGCAGCTTATCATTCTTAGTGTACCAGGAGGTGCCATCTTGTCTCCTTCTCTCTAATTTAGCCATAATATGTTACTGCTGGAATCTCTACCTTCACATCCTCAACTGTTGTTTCAGTTATGACAAACTGTTACAATTGTTTGTAATTGTTTTCATTCTGTCAGAATTCACAACAATGGCCGGGAGGCGTCTTCGTGATGCAGTGAAGACAGTGCTAACTAGTGAAGAATATTTTGAATTTGATGACATTCACATTGCTATAGCAGGGTTAACTAATACTTATTCACAGTACATCACTACATATGAAGAGTACCAGGTCCAAAGATATGAGGTCAGTTGTAAGAGAAATGAAATCGCAGCAAACATTTCACATTGCTTAGATTGCCATAGCAAGAACAAATGCAACATTGGCGAAAATTTATTTTTAGTGATCCAAATTCATAATCAAATCATATTACTTTGTATTGACAAGAGAGAGATGTAAATTGGAAACAGACACTCAGTTTTCTAGCATTTTTGAAAATTTGTTCCTGCTTCTGTCATAGATAGACCAATCATCATGCACACTTGTGTGCATATGTGCCAACATGCACATGCATATGGAGAATGACAGTAACAATATCATTTTTTTTTGCAGCTATTCCATATAGCTTTCTGACTTTTTTCTTGTTCTTAGGGTGCTTCTACACTATATGGTCCACACACACTCAGTGCATACATTCAGGAGTTTAAGAAACTTGCAGAGGCTCTCATCTACGGCGAACCAGTAGAACCTGGTCCTCAACCTCCTGATCTCCTGGAGAAGCAAATAAGCTTACTTCCACCTGTTGTGGTGGATGGGACCCCCCTTGGTGTAAATTTTGGGGATGTTTGTGCTGATATACCACGGAACTCCACCTTCAAGAGTGGTGACATGGTGACAGCTTCATTCTGGTCTGCATGTCCTCGTAACGACCTTATGACTGAAGGCACCTTTGCACTGGTGGAATTTCTCCAAGAAAAGGATGCTTGGATTCCTGCTTATGATGATGATGATTTCTACCTGACAAACTCAGTTCTAGGAGTAAAGCAACCTTGGAATGGAGGATACCACAGGGTGTGACTCCTGGTGTATACAGATTAAGACATTTTGGTGCTGCAAAGGGCTTATTTGGATCAATTCATCACTTTACAGGTTCATCCACTGCGTTTGTTGTAGTCTAAACGGAGAAATGTTGTCAAGTCATTACTATATCTGTGATTTGCCGTGCTGAATTTTAGCAGAATCCATTCAATCCTAAAGAGTGATGTTTCACTAATTCACTATGGATCATCATCTGTTACCAGCTCGTGTTTATCCTCTTCCCCACAAATTCTACAGCTAACCGAATATTTGCTTAGTGTTGATATGGGAAAACTTACTCTTTAAAAGTTAATAACTACTTCTAGTTCAATCATTTACAATTTGAAAACTGCAGTTACATTTTTAAATATATTTATCATGAATAATCATCAAATGAGGATTTCACGGTAAATTATTTATAGCTTAATATTTCTTATGTTTTAAGATTCTGTTATTAAAATGAAATTCTTTGCTGTGTTTTTCCACCATATCTCTGATCTTGGTTGTTAGATGCAACGGAGGTTGCCCCTTGTTTGAGACTCAATTTCATCCAACACATCTATAAAATCATAATAGACAAAAGGGATTTTTGTAGTGTCAAAGTTATAGTACCGTTTAGGTCTCTTAATTCTCATTGATAATTCCCTCATAAGCAGTGGTGTATTTATACACAAACTGTACATTCAAAATCATAACAACTATTTAAAATAAAGGAAACAAACTTCTAATTCTATTTATATAATTTGAAATATACAAAAACAGATTAACAAATTATATTCCTATTTTGAATTTCAAATTGCTACATTCCAACACTCCCCCTCAAGTTGGAGCAAAGATGTCAATCATGCCCAACTTGTCTATTGCTTCTTGGAGGACTTTTCCTGACACCGCTTTAGTTAAAATATCCGCGAGCTGATCTTCGGATCTGACAAATGGGAAGTGAATAATACCGTGATCCAATTTTTCCTTGATGAAGTGTCTATCCACCTCTACATGTTTAGTTCTGTCATGTTGAATTGGATTGTGTGCAATTGCAATTGCTGCACTATTATCACAATGCAGTTCCATCGGTTGTTTGCAGATAATTCCCAGATCTTTGAGGACATTTTTAATCCATATTAACTCACATACACCTTGAGCCATTCCCCTATACTCAGCCTCTGCACTTGATCTTGCTACCACCTTTTGTTTTTTACTTTTCCATGTGACAAGATTGCCTTCTACAAATGTAAAATAACCAGATGTTGATTGCCTAGTTGTTTTGTCTCCTGCCTAATCAGAGTCAGTAAAACCAAAAACAGATGAGGTTTTATTTTTGGAAAACAACAATCCTTTCCTTGGAGATCCCTTTAAATACCTCAAAATTCGATATACCGCCTCCATATGTTCTATGCTTGGAGAATGCATAAATCTACTAACTATACTCACTGCATAAGAAATATCTGGTCTAGTGTCTGATAGATAAATTAATCTCCCAACTAATCTTTGATATCTACCAATGTCAGTGGCCACTTGATCTGGGTAAATGCCTAACCTGTGATTCATCTCCATTGGTGTTTCTACTGGTCTACAAGCTAGCATCCCGGTTTCACTTAGGAGGTCTATAGTGTATTTTCTTTGTGAGAGAAATATGCCATGTTCAGACCTTGATATTTCAATACCCAAAAAATACCTAAGTTGTCCTAGATCCTTCATCTCAAATTCAGTACTTAAGTATTTTTCTAATTTTTTCATCTCACAAAAATCATCTTCAGTCATAACCATATCATCTACATAAACAATTAAAGCAGTTACCTTGCCTTTTTGATGCTTTATGAAGAGAGTGTGGTCTGCATTGCTCTGTTTGTATCCAAAGTTCTTCATAGCCAGTGAGAACCTCCCAAACCATGCTCTAGGTGACTGCTTTAACCCATATAAAGCTTTTTTCAACTTGCATGCATTAAACTTCCCTCTGTTTTGCAGATTTACACCCGGTGGAATTTCCATATAAACCTCTTCCTCCAAGTCTCCATTTAAAAAGGCATTCTTCATGTCAAATTGTTTGAGAGGCCAGTTTCGATTTGCTGCCAGAGATAATAATATCCGAATGGTGTTCAATTTAGCTACCGGTGCAAATGTATCTTGATAATCTATCCCGTACTTTTGGGTAAACCCTTTAGCAACTAATCTTGCTTTGTGCCTATCAATGCTCCCATCAGCTTTGAGTTTCACAGTGAAAACCCCCTTACATCCAACTGTCTTCTTTCCTTGTGGCAGAGGGACAATATCCCATGTTGAGTTCTTCTGAAGAGCCTCCATTTCAATGTTCATAGCTTTTTTCCAATTTGGATTCGCCAATGCTTCATGTATATTGTTAGGAATAGCTACAGAAAATAATTGATTTACAGCTAGAGCATATGATCCAGACAACTTATGAGTAGACATATAATTACTGATGGGATATTTAGCTTTTGCTTTGGGATCAGGTTCATATAGTGTCTTAGGGATACCTTTGTTGGGTCGGTTAGAGCATCTTAACTGTTGAACAAGAGGGTTTGAGGGATGATCAGTATTAGGGGAGTTAATATGTGTAGATTGAGAACATACCTCAGGTGCAGAATGCTGTACAGAATCAGGAACATCTCTAGATGGTGTCTTGGGTAATGGTGTTGAAGGAGGTAAGCTAATACCTGGATCAGGTGTCTGGGATAGCAAAAATGGTTGCACTTCAGCAGGGACATTTGTAGTGGACTGTGGCAATTCTATACAAACTTCTTCTCCAACAAGCTCTTTTGATGTCTCCCCCTGAGGAGAAGTGCCAAGAACTCCCCCTGAGGTAAAATAGGGCTCCCCCTCATAAAAAAAAGCTTCAAGAGTGATATGAATTTTTTCCAAAATGGGATCAAAACAACGGTACCCTTTCTGTGAATCTAAGTAACCAACAAAGATGCATTTGGTGGCACAGGGGTCAAGTTTGCTGCGCAGAGCTTTAGGTTTGTGAGCAAAAACAGTGCACCCAAATTACGGGGTTCAAGATTAGGGATATGAGGAATGGAAAAATGGGAATGAAAGACATTTTGAGGAGTTTGGAATTGAAGAACACTGGAGGGTGTACGGTTAATGAGATAGGCAGCGGAGAGGGCAGCTTCACCCCAATATTTTTTAGGGACATTCATGTCAAATAAGGAAGCACGCACAACCTATAAAAGGTATCTGTTTTTTCGTTCAGCGAGACCATTTTGTTGTGGTGTATAGGGACATGAAGTCTGATGGCGAATGCCATGATCAAGCAAGAAAGTAGAAAAAAAATTGGATAAATATTCTTTCCCATTATCAGATTGAAGGACCTGGATTTTGGAATTCTATTGTGTAGCTACCATAGCATGAAAGTGTTTAAATGCAGTAAAGGTGTCACTCTTGTTGCGTAACAGAGAAACCCATGTCATTCGAGAAAATTCATCAATAAAAGTGATAAAGTAATATGCTTTAGAAAAAGATGGGATGCGAGCAGGGCCCCAAATGTCTGAGTGAATCACTTGAAAAGGAACAGTACTTTTATTGATACTTGGGGAAAAAGGGATACGATGGCTCTTAGCCATTTCACACACAGTACAAAAGAAATCAGAACAACTGAGGGTAGAAAATAATTTTGAAAACAACTTTTGCAAATAAGGAAATAAGGGGTGGCCTAATTTCTGTGCCATAACCAAACAGTTTCACGAGCTTCATCAGTACCCAAAGTAGAACACGCATGTGCTGGAGAACGATCATCCATCCAATTTAGGTCCAGAAAGTATAAGCTACCTCGTTTAACACCATAGCCAATTATCATCTTTATTGAGATGTCCTGAAAAATACAATGAGTAGGCCAGAAAGTGACAAAGCAATTTAAAGAGGAAGTTAGTTGTCGAACAGAGAGCAGATTAAATTCCAAGGAAGGAACAACTAATACTGATTCAAGATATAAAGAAGGAGATAAAGAGATAGACCCCTGGCGAGTGACAGGAGATGTTCCTCCATTAGCAGTAGAAATAAAAGGTTGAGAGGAGGAACAAAAATTACTCAAAATAGAGGAGTCTCTAATCATATGATCAGAAGCTCCAGTATCAATTATCCATGTATTATTTCTAGACAACACAGAGAAAGCATAGAGTTTACCAAATTTTCCATGGTGAGCAATATGTGCCACTGGAGAAGAGGACTGACCGGCAGGAACAGAGGATACAACAGCAATAGATTTCTTCCGGGGTTGTTTGTTAGCATCCCACCAATCAGGATAGCCAATTAATTTAAAGCACCGTTGTTTGGAGTGGCCAGAAATACCACAATGAGAACAAACAAGATTACCGGATCTACTAGAGGAGGAGGAATGTCGCGCTGGAGGAGGCCGTGAAGCAGGAAGAGTCAGCAAAGCATTGGAATCAGAGGAGGTCCGAGAAGTGTCCATGGACTGACGCTGAGTAATTTCGCGACGAACAAATGCATAAGAACCCTCAAGGTCAAGTTTGGATTCTTTGCGCAAGATTTCCCCACGAAGATGGTCGAGATCTGAGTCCAAACCGCTAAGAAAAATATGGACGCGCAGACGGGCCATAGCAGAGTGTAACTGGACGATGCCATCAACGGTGGTGGCCTGAGAGGCAGTACGGTGGTCGATTTCTTGGAAAATCTCAAGAAGTTCATTATAATATGTAGCCAATGGACGCCCATTCTGCTTTGTGGAAAAGGAACGTTGGTTGAGGTCAAACAGGCACGTTTCATCTGAGCCGTCATAGAAGGTTCGTTGGCATGCTTCCTAGATGTCGCAGGCAAAGTCCAATCGAAGGAACCGAGGAATGAGAGAGGGGCTCATCGAATCAATTAGCCAACTTTTTACGCATTTGTTCTCAGCTACCCACCCACCATAGGAAGGATCATCAATTGGAGGCTTTGGAGTGCCGGTGAGATATCCACCTTTGTTGCGGGCACCAATTCGGAGATCCATCAGTTGGGACCACATGGGGAAATTGGTTTCATCAAGAACAATAGTGACAGGAAAAGAGGAATTATCCTGATGGATGATGATCGGAGCGAAAGCAAACAATGGTGTGGTGTTTGTGGATGAAGAAGAAGTGTGCGCAGTGGTGTTAGGGTTGGGACTTTCCATGATGGGATAAAAAATATTGAGGGGCTTTTTTTTTGTGTAAGGAATAGAAAGAAGTGGGTGTGGCTGAAAGGAAAAAACAATACCCGTACGAAAAAAAAAATATGGGACCGTGGATCAGAACCTATAAGCTGATACCATGTCAAAATTATAGTACCGTTTAGGTCTCTTAATTCTCATTGATAATTCCCTCATAAGCAGAGGTGTATTTATACACAAACTGTACATTCAAAATCATAACAACTATTTAAAATAAAGGAAACAAACTTCTAATTCTATCTATATAATTTGAAATATAAAAAACAGATTAACAAATTATATTCCTATTTTGAATTTTAAATTGCTACATTCCAACATTTAGCATTCAAATTATAATATTTTATAGTATAAATCACATGTATTTTTCACTCGAAGCAATCTTATTTAAATTGGGTGGGATCACTTTAGGTGGAAAAGTTATTCCTCAAGTATTTAACACAATGGGTACAAACATGAACTTGAGATAAATAAAAACAACTTTTGCGTCAGTTAATCCACGCATTTGGTGATAAATTATAAAACTCGAATCTATATAGGAACTTCATGAAAAGTATGATTTAATGCAAACAACATCTATGTATTCATGTTGCATGAATATGGGTAGAATGTTAGTATTGGGAATGAGTACAAGTATGGGTATAGATACGAGATTTTCCAAAAGCTTAGGGTATGGGTAAGTTATATAAATTTTAAAATAATCTATATTCATGAAAATAAAATTTAGTATTAATATGACTCTATTTATAAATGTAAAAAAGAAAAAATAATAGCTACAGAAGAAACGTGTTTTGAATGTTTTGAATATTTGTGAATGTTGAAATAAAAATAATTGTATCTGAAACAGTTTTGAATGTTGAAATAATTGTATCTGAAATTTAGTATTAGATTAATCTCTAACTAGTAAATGTTTTGAATATGATGCAAGGATCAAAATTATAGATTCTACAAAATAGAAAGATTAAATATCTCTATTTTAAAATAGATGACTAAAATTATGGGTTTTAAAAAATATGGAAACAAAATATCTTTGTTTTAAAATAAAAGAATCAAAATTATGAATTTAAAAAAAAATCAAAATTACATTTAAGTCTAAGTATATATTATATGGTAATTTGACTTCAACACTGTTTTATTGAAATAAAAATGGAAGAAAAAGAAGTAGTGAAACCTGATGAGTGATGGCGTAATGTAGATGCTTGTAAACTTTTAGTTATATGTACCGTTGCTTATAACTATCAGTGAAATTTCATAGGAGCTTTGGAACATTTCGTGGCTTCTTGGAATTGTCCACGCCACGATCCCTCAATTACTATTCTTCCACGCATGTTGAAAGGGTTTAAAAAAAATTCTTTTCTAGGATTGTGGAAAGGGTTACAGAATAATGAGAAGATCATCAGGTTTGGCAAGGTTTATTTCTTCTATTATTAAGTTTTTTTTAAAAAAAATAAATATCACTCCTCATAAAATGTATATCATCTTTATATTATTTATTTTTCCAAAAGCATATAAAATGAAAGAAATGGAAGAAAAAGGAATTCAAGATCCATTTCCGTTTGGCAGGCCGCAATGAACAATTGTCATACGTGCTTGTCTTAGAGTTAGAGCTATCAAAATGGTTCAAATTCATCGATCAGTCTTATTCATCATTGATTTGGGTCGAATCAAGCTTAAAATAGAAAAGAAAATTATAATTTGCTATAAAATTTGACTTGATGCAACTGAGTTGAACTCTGATGGCTCAAGTTGTTCCACCTAACTTATACAAAAAAATAATTTATTAATATTTTGTAATACTATTTTAATATTTTAAAATGTTTTGTTCATTTAACTAGAAATAAAATAAAACTCACTTAAAATATTTTTTTAATATTTTATAATATTGTTCAACGTTATTTTATTTAGGGTTTTGTTTTAAGATTATTTTCTAAATTTTTTCTATTATAATTATAGGTTTCTAGCTTGTGATAAGTAGACAGTGGAAGATTTAATTTAATTAACATTTTTTAATTTATTCAAATTTTTTTCCCAAAAAAATTATTTTTTGTTGAATTTTATTTTAAAAAAATGTTTTTTAAAATTTAGGTGAATTGATGGGTCAACCCATTTAACGTATAATTCGTGATAGGTGGAATCATTTTTTTCTAGAATCAACCTTAAACGAGTCAGATTCATGTTTATAGGATGAATCAAGTGAATAGACCAGACTAATTTGTTTTGACATTTTTATATAAAATAAGAAGAAAAAATAGTGTAACTTTATAATACCAACTAATTTTGTTAATAATTTATTCATTACTTGTTAACATAAAAGAGGGGCGAGGGTACTATACTTTGTCCCATTTCTTTTCTTCTGTTATATTCTGTTGCAAAGAGAGAAATAAGTTAGCAAAGAGAGAAATGTGGTGGTATTTTTGGTTTGTATGATTTTGGAGAGAATAAAGTTTTAAAAAAATTCTCTTTTCAGTTGCAGCAAAATTGATTTTCTCAATTTTCTTTGGTCTCTAGACAAAATCATGATTTTTAGGCCAAAAATTGATTTTCTAGACAAAAAATTTGATTTGATTTTATACAAAAATATTATTTCTCACATATTTCATTTAACCCGAACAACACAATGATGTGTTCTCTTTTTTCAAATTATCTTTCTTCTATTTATATCTATGATATTTCTCTTCTCTAAACTAAACACACATATTTCATTTAACCCGAACAACACAATGATATTTCAAATGATCTGTTATATTTCTCTTTTTCCTTTTCTTTTTATCAAAACTAAAATCAGAAATTATTATTATAATTTACTTAAATGTAATTCAAATTGTAATGTTCATTGTACTAATACATTTCTTTTTACTACTCCCTATAGTTAGAAAATTGGAAACGTTACGCGTTAGTGGAAAGAAAGGGAATGGGGATATTCTTAAATTGGAAGCGTTACCGGTTAGTGGGTCCTCAAATTTGAAATCTTGTTTCCTACATTTCTTTTGTTTTTTTTTTTTATGTAGACATTTCCTTTGTTTGGTTGAAATGAAAGCTAGGTGTAGAGGCAGAACGGGCCAGCCTACAATAACCAGGATGAACTATAAACTTGAATATCATATTAGATTTCAGTTTAAAATTAATTGACACTAAATAAAGTTATCTAATAGATATCTAAGTTAAATCTGAAAATTAAGACAGATGATTGAAACTTCCTAACAATAAAAACTACAAATACGATCAAAGGTCAGTGACGTCAAACTCAGAGAAGCTAGATGTATACTCTCCTTTCTTGAAATCTTCATTCGCTGAAAACCAGGTTGTCTGCATCACAAATCAAGTTCCACGTACTATTCCCATATTTGAGAGCATACAAAATGCTACATAAACTGAACGGAAGAGCCAGTATCAAGGGATAAAATGTACTTACATACACGCCCCACACTTCTTCCTCATTAAATCTGAGAGGTGGTGTGAAGATGCTTATGTATGCATATTCCTTGCACTCAAGCAACCATAAGGTATTTGGCAGGCAGACTTTTAGGGAAATTCGAGAATCAAGCAGTACTTCTTTGAGATATAAGGTTAGTCTAATGATTAAAAAATAGTGTAAGTAAAAGGGAGGGAGAAGACGTTGCGGATTCAAATCTCCCTAACTGACATTCCTAATAAAAACTAATAAATTAACATTTGTCAATAAAAAAATAGTACTTCTTGATCAGGCAAATCAATCATCATTTTTAAATATGATTAGTTTCAATCAAAATAAGAATAAACAAGTTGAATAACAGCACATTGAAAATAGGACATAAATGCTATGCTGCCAAAATCAACAACAAAATTAAGAAGAAAAAATGGCCGTTATATATCTTGTATCGGTACTTCAAGAATATCTTCATTAAACCCCCAACCTGAAGTGGAGAAACAACATCCCAGTCCATGTCTTGCTCTAAGTTATGTATCTTCTCAAAGAATGAGATGTTTGGGATCATGTACTTTAACTGCAAAAGTAGTCGTGAGTCAGCACGAAAAATATAGGACTGATTGTTTGATTACATAAAAACATGTATTGGTTCAAAATTTGAATCATAAAAATCCTCTCTGACAAAGGAATTATCTCAGTTGACTTTGGTAGAGGTAATCAATACCTGTCCCTAACAGCTTAGGAGCATAGAAGCGCAATAGCATTTAAGTATTGATTATTAGTCGTTGAAGGATCTTTTTATTCAAAGCAGCCAGAGAAGCAATCTAGCAGGAAATCAGGAAGAAGAAACTTGGAGGAAACATAAATTAAGAAGAAAAAGATAGTGAAAGGCATAACAATGAACAGAAGTAAAGAAGAAAAGATAGTGAAAGGCATATCAGTGTTAGAAGAAATGGCAAGTGACCCACCCCTCTGTCCTTACTGCAAGATGTCATTCTAAAAAGTTCTGCTGGTATAGAGACAGGCTGAATCCCATAGGACATGGAGAAGGTCTGCAAGAAGCAGAAGAGGTCTCAGCCGCAAATCAAGCTATTTGGATTTTGGATTAAAAAAATATAACTAAATTTGGACAAAATTGAACTAAAGCTAGTTTGTTGTGGGATAATCATAAATCAACCATTAATATCACTAAAACTCGTGTCCAACATGGAAGGATTATAGGAAACCAGGGAATTCTCCCTTGAATACAGTGCCTAACTTGCAGAACTTCCAGAGTTTTCACCTCCCAATACCCAAAGCCAAAGGCTCTAATTATCTCACAAATGACAAGATATATCTCTCTTAACCTCATTTGTATTTTTTAAAAAAAAAAAATTAATTCACAAATATTAGTTATTAATTTTGTTAGAATTTTATTGGATTGAACTCAACTCTCTTTTCCTTTTTTCTTCAACCATTAAGTCAATTTTATAACTTGATGTTACTTGTGATTTTGATTTATAGGCAACATGTCTTAATTTTTCAATAACTAACAAACTCAACTAACTATATTTATGTAACTAACTAACTAATGGGTATGTATGAAAGGACAGTGAACATGAAAGTTCAGTTTAATAACCTAGGATCTAACCTAAAATACATTTGAATGACTTGGGACTAAAGGATAAACCCCAAAGAGTGTCATATTGTGCAACTCTTAGGACAGACGTTTTGATTTGAAAGCAAAAGCAGTGGAGATAAGGAAGTTAGAATTTTTGTTGGAGTAAAAGTGTGAGTTAAAGTTACACATCGGATAAAAATAAAAAAGTTGAATACCATATATATGAGGAGAAGACTCATAAATATGAGCCTTAAGATTTTGGATTTAGGTGTGGTGTTTAATTCACTTATATGGTTACTTAGGTATAAATCTTCCTGATATTTACCACTCGATTTCCAACTAGTGGTATCGGTGACAGGGAGGTTAGTTGTATCGAAAGTTTGGAGCCGGACAGAGAATTGTCTACTATTGGTATTTTTAATTTTTGTAAGGCCCCCCTTTTTTTTATCCTCTCTAACTTAAAAATCAATTAGCCATTAATTTTTTCTATGGTACAGCATTAGTCATTAATTTTTTAAAGAGATTGTTTCTTAATATTTTAATTCTTACCAAATTTAAAATCAATTACTCATTAACTTTGACTAAATAGATTGTCTATTAATATATCAATTCTCATCAAATTTAAAATTAATTATCTGTTAATTTTAATCAAATAGCTAGACTGTCTTTTAATATATCAACTTTTTTTTTTTTTTATCAAATTTAACTCACATTTTGTAAATAACAAGGCCTTGTATCCAATACTTAATTCAGCTAGAATTCTGTCCAACTAATCAATAATATTAGCGGTGGAAGTCTGTATAAAATGTCATAGGAATTTTGGTACTGATCGTGAATTCGTGATGTTAAAAAGTTCATTATCTTATAAACCTAGTATATTTATTATTTAGTCAAAAAAGGCAACACGAGGCGCAGAGGAAGGCATTTATTTTCTGTTCCAAACTTAAATTCTCGGACACAGTTAGGGTCACTCATTATTTGCTTTGTTATTCGATGACTCATTACTGTTTTATTCTTATTAAAAAAACGTTTCGATATATTAATTAAAGAAAGAGTGTTTACAAATTATCACTGGTCTCATCTTCTAATCACTACGAAACTTTGTGCATACCAAACATTTTACATATAAATTAAGTCAGTAATAAGCATTAGATTATTCTGATTTATAAAAACAGAACATCATAGTAAAACAAAATAAGAAGATTTCAGCAGAAACACAAACTAAGACCGATCCACGAGAACATGGTTGCTACATAACACGGTATCCACGTACGCTTCCAGGTTATATATATATATATATATATATATATATATATATATATATATATATATCTTAATCTTACACCAGGCGAGCTTCCTGAGCTTCCAAATTAATTTGGCGTGTGGTGTGTACCACGGATGAGCTCAGTGATATCCTTGTAGTTGAAGCAGAATGAGGCCACGAGTAAAAGAAGCACGTTGATGATGTACCACCATAAAATTTCAGGTACTCTATTCTTTGCATGAGCTGGGACACTCTAGTTGTCAATCTCAGTAACTCTACACTAGACAAAGGTTTACTATGAATGTTGTTACAAAAAATCTACTAAATGAAGAGTCAAGAAGACCAAAGGAAAGAGACTTAAGCATTCATTCCATGGTCAATCTTGTTTAAAATAGAGGCAGAGGTGAGTATCATGGTAAAGGAAGCCATTGGAAATCATGAGGAAGATCCAAGTCTCACACTAAAAGTCTAAGTTGTATTATTGTGGCAATCTCAGCCACAAGAAGTTAGAGGATGGAATAGTCCACCCTGGGTAAATTAAATTAGAAAAGCAGAAAGAAGATACAAGTGTTATAGGAGAGTGTCTTCAAATGATAAGAACATTTTTTTTTTATTGGAGGGGAAAGTTATGTAAAATGTGTCTGTTGATTGCATTTGGATTTTTTTACTTAGAAGTGTTCTTCCACATTACCCCTCAATCTCATGAAGGTTAAAGACGGGCAACCACATGTTCTTCCACATTTGGTATGATAAAGATGGGCAACCACATCACAATCAAGATTGTTGACATTGGTAATGTAACTTTGATTTTTGAAAATGAAAATAGGCTTTGTATTGACGAAGGTAAGATGTATTTTAGATATGTGTCTACACCTTATTTAAGCAGTAACAAGACAAATTAGATGGTTTTCAACTCAAGCTCAGATCTCCTTCCCTTATTTAACTTCCATTCTCCCATGGTCCCATTATCAGGCAGCTAATGCAATGAGTTTCTGTAATTGCACATTTTGTTTTTCTTTTAATAACTCATTTATGGTGACACCAGAAAGGAAATGAATATTGTACTGGAGTATATTTAGATAATTATCATAACCACAGGGTTTGCATGATCCAAATCATTTTGGAACAATCCCAAATCATTAGTCGATTATAGCTGGTTGCATCCTTTATTACCTCATAGCAGAGAGATCATTGGCCATATTAATGTTGAAAGGAACTTGATGCCTTAATCAATAGTTCAAGAAGAAACCATTTTGTAAACTCTTAACCTAAGATTGGGTATTATTCGTATGAAGATAAATAAAGGTACCTATGGCCCTGGACATGGCAAGAACACCAACCACCCTAGCTCCATTCCAGTTTATGACTCTTCCTCCTTCTCCTTCAATTCTCAAAAGTTCATCTTGTCTATCCGGCTGTACAAACAAGGACAATGGTATCTCAATTCCATTAATGAAATACAAATAAGGAAGGGAGAAAAAATACCTTTAATAACATACTTAAATTAATCAATTATAATATTACATATATTTTGATATAAAAATCTGAAATCAATATATATACAATTTTTTATTTTTTATTTTTAGAGTTATCCTCCTTAGATCCGTCCCTGAATGTTTTGAATACATGGTTCATGGCTGCATAGTCGAGTTTTTTCTTTCAGATTTTTAATTATCCCTTCTCATGAGTTACAATAATAAAAGCAGTAAAGGTGAGCTGCTTTTATTTTTTTATTGTTAAATTAATCTTATCTTCTATACATACACTTGAAAACAAAATACAGTAATAAATGTCAGACAAAGATAGCCAGTCTTATTTATTAAACTGACAGTGCATAGAATTTTCCATTTTCAAGAAACTTTAAACGAAACACATGATCACATGGTGGCAGTAATATCAACATAAGATAAGCAGACCTTACCTTCTGATCCACTGTCAAAGGGATAGTTTGTGTCCTGCGGCAAACAACTACCCTTGAGTCGCCGCAGTTGGATGTAATAATTTGGCAACCAGATAGAACCACCACAGAAGCAGTAGATCCTACCATTTCTGGTGCAACTGCGTCTGATAGAATTTCATTGTCAGTCCTCTCAAAACTGTTAGCAAATACAGTTTCCCATCTTCTCTGCCATCGAGCGCCACCTCCCATTTCTCGGTCCCACTCCTCTGCTATAACATCGTGCATCCGCTTCGCACAAAACTTAGCCACCTTGGATTAAATTACCACAAAAGTTAGTTAGGATAATGGTAAGACTACTCATGATACAGTCCCATACAATTTATAAGGTACAGTATTTGTTTAACGGAATCACATGAATCAACAAAAGTAAAAATAGATTATGTATTGGTTTTCGAAAATTTTATCACAACGTTCCAAATTTATCCTCGTTTAAAGTTAAATTTTACTGTCACATTTATTGAAGAGAAATTAGAAACTTTGTCTAATAGTCATGAAGGGCAAAAGTAAAAATAAAAAATGAATGCTTCAGCGCACCACGAGCATTTTGAATGGTGTTAATATAAACAATTTAATTTTTATCACTTCAATTTTAAGCAACTCAATTAATTTTATCTCTAATGGATATTTATATTAACAAATGGCTTAATTCACAAAAATATTATATTTTGTCTCCTATATTTAATACAAAATTAAGCAACTCATGAGCAATAGTTACTTATATAAACAATTTTCTTTAATTTTAAACAACTCAAAATCACATGTGATAATCTAAGGGCTTGTTTAGGATGGTTGCAAGTTTTTAGTTTTTGATTTTTAAATGTAATTTTCAAAACAAAACGAGTTTGACAAAAATAGAGCTAAATTGATTTATAAATTATTTTTAAAATACTTTTACACTCATTTTCAAAATCAAGGAACAATGTTTTGTTAATTTGGTTTAGTTTTAAAGGAGCACACATTTTTTACATTTGATAATCGCACTTTTTGTTTTCACTATCGCTACCATCACCATTATTACAATTAATTCCACTATCATCGCCACCACCGCCCCCACAACCACCACTAATACTGGTTGCTGACACCAATATCGCTATTATCACTATAAGTGTCATTGTCATCGATATTACTACTACCACAACCACCATCAATGCTGCTATCACCACCATCATCATTGTCACCACCACCATCACTACCGCTATCACTACCACCACTATCACCATTGGCATCGTTACCACCACCATCATTGACATCTCTATTGTCGTTGTCATCGCAACCACCATTGGTATCTCTACTGTCGTCACTGCTAACACCATTACCATTACCATTGTCGCAAGTCATCACCCTCACATAAAAGTATTCTTAAACTAATTTTAATATGAGTTTAATACTTATGCATTGATAGTGTAAAACTGTTCTATACTTTCATTCAATTACAAATCATCACTTGAATTACTTTAAGATAATTATTTTAAAAGTAAAAGTTAACAAACTTATCATATATATAAATTGTGATTGGAAACTGTGTAAAAAAGTTAATGTATAACACTTATTCTCTTTTAATATAATATAAACCTTTCAAAATAAATTTTGAAATTAATTATATTTTAAAATCTGGTTTTAAACTTTTTTTAAAACAAAAACTAAAAACTAATTGTTATTTTTAAAAAAATTGAAACTCAAACCTAAAAATCACCCCAAACTAAACTTAAAATAACATTTTATTATTAAACAACTAGCATTATAGATACTCTAACAAAATTAGTATTAAAATTTTAACTTCATCTGGACGGACAAATACTTTCTGGCTAACTTTTTGTGTGTTTTTTAAGGTAGTTTTTTGTGTTATGAAGATCACGTTGGACCAATGCATTTGACTAGAATCAAAGCTCAGAATAGTTTAGAGAAAAAAATAGCGATTTAGGGAAAATTTTGGACGCGTTTCAACACCAAAATATTATCCACTAAAATTTTGGACCACTTTGGATTTCGGACAGGTATTACTCCTCTCTTGTGAAGGGGAAGGACGATCAGAGTTAAGTTGCCCTTCTTAATCCGTGAATTTAATGCAACTTAAAATAATCATCCAATCCAATAACATGGTAATAAGATGAAGAAGAATGTAAGACCTTTATTTCTAGCCCTCGTTATAATTAGTTAAAAATTATTATGACGAATTTTACTTCTAAATAAAAAACAGAATCATTAAATAAAAAATATGAACCATCAAAATTTATGATGATCTTCAATAAATTTAAATCTATGTTAAAAAGAGACTTCTGACAAATATTCCTCTAATAAAAAAAACTGATTTATAGCATCCTACAACAACTACTCCCAAACTAATAAGGCATCTTAATTCATATGAGATCTTAATCTGTCTACCTCCTCATTTTTGCTTAAATGTACAGAACAAGAATGGCGAGACTTATCACTAAAAAGTTTATATCATTTTCTGGTGAACTAAACTCCTGCACCAACGCTAGATAGCCTATATAACGGGCTCCCCATTTTTTCTCCACACAACTCACCTTGAAACTCTGTTGCACATACATTACAAATACAAATAAACAATACAGCTACCACAGAAATACAGAATAACAAACAATGATACTAGAGATTATGCTTTCCGCGGTTCAGAGTTGGAAAGACATAAAAACGGGTATAGTTAAATGACCATTTTGTTTGACAGTTCCATGCTAGACGTTTACTTAACGCTAATTAAGTATTATGGAAATTTATTAGGTGCCGTTAAAGGCTTGGGATCCATACATTTTCGACCTCTGAATTATATATACAAATTTGCAAAAATAGTTGTCCGATGGATAAATCATAGATAGCATTTATAATCAAATGGGAATGAAACCAAACTTCTGAGGGTTATTGGGAAGGGGAATAATGTTTCATACCTTTTGCTTACCCAAAATTTCACACCACTTTCTTATTTAAAGCCCAGTCCTAAACCCTCACATACGATTATTGGCTTCATGTAACTAAGACTATGTTCAGTAGAGGGGAATAAAAGTGTGAGGAATGAAAAAAAATGAAAAGAGATGATAGAGTGGAAAGAGATATGTAACAAAGATGAAAGATTTTAATTAAAGTAATAGGTAAATAATAATAAAAATTTAAAAAATAATGATTCATTAAAATGTCCATTGTATCCGCATAATAATCAAAAGTACACTTCATTTTTAGCTTAAACGGATTTTTTTATTACAAATTTAACACACATAATGATGTAAGTTGCATAATTAATTAGCCTGTCAAAATGTTAACTCAACTAAATTCAAAAGTTTTACATAAATGATTATGTTAATAAGATAATTAATTATGTATGAAACTGAGCGTTAATTCTCAAAGTCAATTTTAGCAAAGTGAGTATTTATTGTAGTGTGCATTCATCACTGCTTGAGACTTTCCCTCTCTTTCATCTCATTTTGAGATGTAAGTTTTAAGGCATGGGATCTACGTTTTTTTTTTTTTCCCAGAACATTCACCTACCATTAACCCTATCAAACACATTTTGTCATAACTTTCACTTCAAAAATTAACTACAATCACTTTCGGTTGTGATTCCCTAAAAACCAAAGACACACTAAACATCAGGAAAAGTAGTAAGTTATAGAGTAACAATTTTCTACTGAAAAAGAATCCTAAAATTATAAACGCAAAATTGTTAATTGAAGCATGAATCTTATTTCTAGTGAAGCGTAGAGAGCATAAATGTTTCTACTTAAAGAAAGTTCCTCATAAACGTTAGTTGTTGTTCTGTACCCAATACAGAGATAATCGTTTTATATATTTCGAAGAATAACGTTTTTAACAATTGAGGTTTAATCTTAGTGACATAAACAACTATGAATAATAATTTATTGGAAATTGGTATTCAAAAGTACATACAACCATATCAACTACGATCCACACTCTTTTATAATCTCCCCAATCGGGCCACCCACACATTAGTAACACTATCAAATCCATTTTATATTTCTTTTCACGGCAAATAAACAACATACAACCATATCAACTACTTTCAATTATTTTAAATACCATCTTTGAAATAATCGTACATAAGCATCCGTAATTAAATGTTGTCAATTTTATAAATATAAACAGTAAAGATGATTTTGAAATGGTTGATGTATAAAAAGTAAATATATGTTTAATTTAAAGGAATGAAATAAATGTGAAAGCGAATTGAGATAAAAAGAACTAAAAAATTAAATTAAGGATAAAGATATGAGATACACGTTAATTTTTTAAATTTGTTATCTAAAATACATCCAAGTATAATTAAATAAAAAATGACCTAATGTAGTTTTTAAATTGAACAGTTGTCTTTGAAGCTAGCCTTGTCTCTATAGACGACCTAACATGATTAAATAAGAATATATAAATTATTATAAATCTCTAATAATCGAAATAAAAAACTCGTCTCAATAATAACACCCTTTGGCATGCCACAACGTGATGATTTGTCTGTGATAGAAACCACGTCAGATCTCAGTCACGCTAACCAATCCCCATTCCTAATTCCTAATTCCTAATTAGTACAAGTATCTGTCCTGGAAGAGAAAAGGCCCACGCCTCGTATTACACGTGTCACAGCAAAATGAAAAGCATCGTCAATTTCTCTCTCTCTCTCTCTCTCTCTCTCTCTCTCTCTAAGGACCACTCTCCCTATAACCCTATAACACGTGGCCTTTCAAAGTAAGGCACCCACCAACCACATTCCCAGTTTAACAATTCCTATATCATTTTTTATTTATAATTCTATATACAGAAAAATAATTACTAATAAACATCGATACCATTCAACCAGATAAAATAACAATTGAAGAAGGAATAAGCAAATATTAATCCACATAAGTGTTTGACATGCAACTATTCCAGAAACGTGGAATACGAAAATAGTGGTTGGCAAGGTCATTTCAGCTGTGGATGCAAGCACGTGACTACACATTGCTGTGAGGAAAATTAACCACAGTACTTGGGCTTGAATGTTGGAAGGGGTTGTTGTTTGAGCCTTCATACTTAATACCAACTGCGGTTAACATCAAGGCCATGAGAATAGTGTAAGCTTTATGCTTCATTTATACGTGTGTTGATGAGAATTAACAAAGGCGATGAGAAAGGAAATGAGGTAGTATCGCTATTTGATATTACGAATGAACATTGATATTAAATAGGTGTAAGAGTATGATACCTTAGGGCCTCAGGTTGCTTGCTCATTCCTATCTTCCTTGATGGGGATCAAAATTAATTTGTATCCATCTCTATTTCCATACCAGCCGGCCAGCCCACTAAAAATTAGTAACCAATCTAAAAAAATCAAAACTTATAAAAATACCTTGATATCCCAACAAAAAATTAAAGATTCTAATTATGATGATTAAAAAAAAAAAATTAATTCTCGCGGGTCAATGGCCTTAACATCTATGTATAATTCATTTCCATATCATTAAAAAGATGTTTCATTCAATTAATTTTTTCTTTATAATTTTTTGTTGTTGTCATTGATGTCATTATTATTATTAAAAACATGCAATTATAATTATAACAAAATAGCTATTAAATTGATATGCTACTTAAAATAAAAATAAAAACCCTCATTTTTATTCTATTACCAGAACAGTGCCTGTGCAAAAGCACAGGAAACAACCCATCAGAGTCTATTTCCACGTGTCATTAATTCGTTAAAAAAGTAAAATACAAAGAGATATAGTAGATAATTGTGCTGGTGGTTTGCTTTTATAAAAAAAATAACAATAAATATATTTTATTTATGTAGATATAGTAGATATAATATAATAAAATAGATAACTAGTTACGAATTTATTAATATAAGTTGAAACCAAATAGCTAGCGTACCACGTGACTAAGTAGCAAAATCCAACGGAAACGAAAAGGCGTATTGTGATATTGATTTATTAATAACAAAAGAAAAGAAGGAAAGTTAGAAGAAAAATTAAAGACAGACAAAATAAAAAAAGACCGAAGAAGCAAATATAAGAAATATAAGAAGAGTGACGTGTGGCAAGTTCAACACCACACGTAGCCACAATAACCAGAAAAGAGGAACTTAAAGGAAGCTCGAAGGCAAAAGCGATTCTGTCAGTGTACATGACTCTTATATGTGATATATCAGAAATCAGTGTAAGAATGTTGGCGTGTGTGGTGGCTAGTTATAGTGTGAATTGTATTATTTCTCAAGCCCAAACCCTGATGTCTTATTTCCTCTTTACAGTTATGAAATTCAATTAGAGAGTTTGTATGTCTAATCCCTCGATGCTCTACATAAACATCACAATGACAAAATACAAATATTAATGAGATTAGTTTGACAAGCCATTGTCACTTCTTTATAGAATGGAGCCCTCAATCACTATACAAAATTTGGATTCATGATGTAATACTGATCCACTATGCAAAGTTCCCTGGTCCGTACTGGATTTCTATGTAACAACCTATTAAGAATTATTAAACCAATGTCAATTTTAATTAATGAACCAATTAAATCAATTTTAATTAAACCTCATTCTTTTATAAATATTTAGTTTCCATATTTTTCAAAATTTACAATTTTTTTTAAAATAAAGATATTTAATACTTGAGTTTTGTAAAATTGGTGATTTTGATCATTTTGTTAAACTAAAAGCATTGACGGTTAAAAAATTAAAATTTGATTACGAATGAACATAACTAAATTTAGGTTATATCATGTTAATCTCTTACTAGTAAATGTTTCGAATATGATAAAAGGATCAAAATTATAAATTTTATAAAATTGGAAAACAAAATATTTCTATTTTAAAATAGATGACTAAAATTATGGATTTTAAAAATATGGGAACAAAATATCTTTGTTTTAAAATAAAATAACCAAAATTATAAATTTTAAAAATTAAAAATCAAAATTACAGCCTAAGTATATATTACATGGTAATTTGACTTCAACACTGTTTTATTGAAATGAAAATGGAAGAAAAAGAAATAGTGAAGCCTGATGAGTGATGCCGTGATGTAGATGCTTGTAAACTTTTAGTTACATGTACCGTTGCGTATAACTTTTATTTAGATGCTCGTAAACTTTCAATTCTAACACTGATTTTAAGCATGGAATTCTGCAAAACTTCTTTTAAGCATGTCCTCTGCCTGCAACCCAAAAAATCTCACTCAGCTTGGTAATAATTATCAAGAATTAAAATTGCCAAGATAAAATTAATTTACTTATAGCATTTAATTTATAGTATTTTCTATATTTTGGTAATATTTGTGATAGTTATGCAATCACAAGTTATGGGTTAAATAGGATGGTTCATTAATCTATCTATAATTAAAAAACATTTTTAAAAGAAAATTTAACACAAAAATCAAATTTTTAAAAAATATTAGTTAAATTAAATTTTCCACTATTTACATAATACAAGACATTATCACAAGCTAAAAACCTACAATTATAATAACATAAATTTAAAAAATAATCTTTAACAAAACACTATATAATATAAAGACTTAATGCTACAAATATGAAGTTGTAAACATCACTGACATAGTCCAGCATGGACATAAAATGCTACAAATATGAAGTTGTAAACATCACTGTCATAGTCCAGCATGCATGGATATATCAACTTTACTCCGGTTTTAATTAAGTCAAGTCTGCTTTGCTACATTGACGGGCAATTCTAATATGTAGTTAGTACAGAAGCAATGTTTAACATATTTAACAGCCTACAATATATTATTAAAATAATAAACAATATAGATGAATGACTGATTATGGATTGACAAAGTATCTTGATGTCTTTTTTCTTTTCATTTTTTATTTTATTTTCGCCAAATCCCTACACCAGTTCACCACCATTTTACTGTTACTTCATTTTAATTTTTCAATTCATTCCAAAATTTATTGTGTTTGAATTCAATTCAAACACACACTGTTATTTTTTTTTTTATGCAGAAAAATGCAATGAACAGGAGAGAGAAAATGAAAGAAGTAGAAGAGGGGCAACGGCGCAGGGAGGTTGTTCGCGGTGGTGGTGGTGGGATCGGAGTTGCAGCCAGCGAGGAGACGAAGAAGCACAGCCGCTGTCGTCGCTGGAGAAGAAGCCAGTCATCGGTGAAGAAGTTGCGGTCTGGTGGAGGAAGATGTAGTTGGCGGAGGGAGAGCCGCACGGGGCTTCACAGAGGTGGCGGATGAAGTGGTCGACGACGTGAGGGGAAGGGGAGGCGGTGGCGGTGGCGGAAGTTCAACAATATTTTATGTCTCTTTCGCACAGTAGATGAGGTTGGGAGGGTTCCGATGCGGGTGAGGTGGAGGTAGGACAGCGGTGGCAGAAGGCATGGTTGACGACGTGACGACGACAGTGAAAAGGTCGTTGGCATGGTGGGGTGGGTGTTACACTGTTGCTGGAGAAAGATGAGGAAAAATATTTTTTTGGGTGACCAACCTATTATAGGATGTAAGAAATACTTGCTCACCGGTGAGGAAGTGTCCTCAGGCGCTGAGGAAGTGTCTTAATTAGAACTTCACATTAGAACTGACCGGCACTGAAGCACAAATACGCAACAGAGACACTGGAGAGTGCAAACACAGTCACATCAGGAAAACTCTTCCGCCACCTTTGTAAGAAACAAGCCTTGCGTTGCTCATATATGATTTTCCCACACTTTCACAATATATTACAGTTTTTCTTTAATTCATAAATTTTATTATTAGTATTATGAACTAACCACCTCTCCTCCTTTTCTTATTTCTTCATTGCAATACTAATCTTATATCTCCTTCGGCAATATATTATAGCATTTCACTTCCTTTTCTGATTCTTAATTACCACAAACGCGCTTTTCATATTCGAATCTCGCGCCAACATGGCGGCCACCGGAGCCTGTCTCTTCTCCGCCGCGCTCTTCCGCCGTAATCTTCCGTCGCCGGACGGAAAACCGAACTCCTGCAGGACTCCGATTACGACTCCGCCCCTCCGCCCCTCCCCGTGTCGGTGGACCGGGTTCCGCCGGCGACGGTGGAGGTGAAGCGCGATGAAAGAAGCATTTCGGTGGAGAAAGAGAAAGAGAAAGAGAAGCGTAGGGAAGAGAAGAAAGAAAGAGGAGAAGAGGAAGCGACTCAACTAATAATAAAATCACTGTTTTATTGGATGCTTCACACGGCAGACACTGAAGCACACTCTGGTGCCAAAAAGTACACATACGACACATATAAAGAAAACTACCCACGAGCACAACTAATAATAAAATTACAACTTAATTATTGAATGGCTCACACGACCCATGCACTGAATCGAAACACAGGAACCATCTAAAGAACACACACACACAGCAGCCAGCAGGCCGACTTATCTTAGAAATACCACTGCTACACCTGATCTTCAGCCTGCTGCAATTCTCCATTTGGCATCTCATGATCAACGGTTGAAGAAGGTGAAGCAAAGATGTTAGGAATGTGATTGAAGAAGCATAAGAAACCTACGACTGAAGCAATCATGTTGACGATACACTACCACAAAATGTCAGTGAGAAGAACCCAGATGAGTACCTCACATCCAACTATTCCTGACAGTTGGAATATTATGACCGGACCTTGCAAGTTGGTGTCAGCCATGGATGCCAGGCCATGGCAAGTTATAGCGGCGACGAAAAGGGAGATGGTTGGAGTTGATAGGAAGGGATTGGTCTCTGGCTCTGTATTCTTAATTTGAACTGAACCTAACAGAAAAGTAAACAGAGAAACGTAAAAGGCTTTCCATTTTTTCATTGTGTGTGTTGATCAGAAGGAGAATGGTTGAGACTTGAGAGAAGAAAATACTGTCTTGATAGTTGAAGGATGGTTTGATGCCTACTGCAAACTGGGAAATGGGAAGGTTACTATATTAACGATGAAAGTGTCCCGTATAAATAGAGAGAATTTCACGTATAAATAAGGCAGCAAAAGGTGTCTTGATGCATGCATTCATTTTCTTTTATGAAAGTCCACGGTACTTGTACATTTTTTGTGGACTCTTTTTCAATCGCCGACCCGATGCTAACCCGAGGGTTAGCATTAATTTAATTTTTAATCACTTTTGTAATTTGATGTTTTTAGACAAATGTTTTTAAAAGGGTTTGTAAGATGGGTTAAATTTTAGATTTTTAAATTTTCATTTTCTATTTTCTTTTTCAGATGAGAACAGACTTGTTTAGTCCACAGGCTCGCTAAAACAAAGCTCATTTAATTATGAACTTTGCAAGATGAGTTATGTGGGTTGCAGGTTTTGCGACTGCAAACGTAAACTGATAAACTTACAAATCTAATTATAACACTACTCTGGTTTTAAATATAGAACACACATATTTTTTTTGTTTCAAATATAATTTTTTAATTAATTTTATCTCATTTAATAATTCTATCTCTAAAATAATATTTATTTAATTGAGATTTAGTATCAATAACTCTTGTTATGCATATACTAAGTTTCAATAAGAAATAAATTAAAAATAATTTTAATTAAAATTAGTTTAATTAAATATAATTAATTAATTTTTTAAATAGTATAAATCCATTTTTTTTCTTATATTTGAGATCGAATAAAGATGTTATAATGGTTACAACCAACCGACCCTATTCAATATATTTACAGGACATTTCACGAATTTTGTGGTTAATTATTACAAGGTAACTGGTTAACTTTATATCTCCCTAAACTTGTAAGAAAGTTGGCCTTGTCTACCATGAAACGCAAATGGATAAGATTTCCTACATATTTTAGAATTAACATTTAAAAAAATACTATTTGAAATAATAGTCACTAGAAGCTTATCGGTTATTAAAAGAACAAAAATTAACTAAAATAACTTGGGAAACATAACTTAAACGTAATTTGATTGTGTAGTTTTAACTATTTTTATTTGATATATAGGTTTTTCAAGTCAAGAATTTCTGTTTAGTTAGTTATAAGCTCATTAATTAATATGTAAATATATCTGATTTTTCAGTAACAAATTTTCTAAAATCTATTTATTATTTATTTGTAAGAGAAGATTGTTGCCCAGGTAAGTGAAATTTGAAT
Source organism: Glycine tomentella (assembly GCA_007407185.1). Taxonomy (NCBI): domain Eukaryota; kingdom Viridiplantae; phylum Streptophyta; class Magnoliopsida; order Fabales; family Fabaceae; genus Glycine; species Glycine tomentella. The sequence continues at coordinate 2,231,263 of PYAF01004902.1, forward strand.
AAAAATATTTTCATTAAAGATAGAACTTAAATATTATTTAAATAATTCAACTTTAATTTCAAAATATTAACTACCGGTTAAAACTTCAAAATATGCTTTATTAATGTATTAAAATTTCAATATGAAACAAATCTTTAGATCGGGTAAAGACCAAAAAGGAAAACAAAAGCTTACGCAACCGTGTGCAAAGGTTGTGAACTTTGGAGCTTAGGGCACAATTGTTGACAGGTTCCTCCAAATCCCATGGGCCATGACTGATGTATAAGTATAATACAGAAAAGGACGCGCGTACTTTTTAACAAGTCATGATAGATCAAAATAAAATCATTTAAAAAATTTAAAATATCAAAATAAAATCATTTAAAACATAAAAACTAAAATAAAATCGATAAAAAAAAAGTAGTGGAAGAGAAAAATGTGAAACTTACAAATTGTAACAATATTAATTAATAAAATATAAAAGGATATAAATGAATTATTTTTATATTTCTATTTCGTCATCAAATGAAATTATAAAGGATATAAAACTAGAATTAAAAAGCCAAACATATTCTAAATTTTAATTGTTCAAACATCAAACAATATATTATTTGAAGTCATACTCGATAGATAAAATATGAAAAATACAAATACTCCCTTGAAAAGTCATTTGAAGTCAAATCACAATGTATTATTTTGCATACTCGATGGATAAAATAAAATCATTTAAAAAATTAAAAGTATCAAAATAAAATTATTTTGAAACATAAAGAAGTAAAATAAAACTATTTAATCAACGTTAATAAACAAGTCACAATTTAATATTAACATATTTAATATTTTAGTAAAAAGTGATCAAAACAAAATTCTTAGAAAACATAAAGTAGTATAATGAATTTTTTAAAACTTAATATACTAAATAAAAAAATACAAACATAAATAACAAAAAATAACATTTAACCTTTCTTTTTAGCATATAATCATATATATATATATATATATAATTTTTATATTTTAGACATCAGAATAGACATTAGAATGGGCACTAAATTAAGGCTAGTGAGACAAAACACTCAAGATTTTGTCCTAAATTTGTAAACAATGTTGCATATTGAACTAGATTTTGGATTGCAAATTTGTAATCAATGATTTCAGATTTTTCTTTAGATTAATTTTTTTTATAGTGATTAATTTCCTTGAAGCATATAGTTAGACAAACTAACTTTCTCATCTTACATAAAAATTATAATAAAAAATCATAGATTTTTTTACATATGGTTTTGATATGTAAAAAATATTTTAATTATTAAATCAAAATCAATTCTTACAAAATTTATTATATAAACTTATATATGTATTAAATATATATTAAATTTTTTAATATTATATCTATAATATTAATTATTTTTAAACATAATTAGTGTTAACCCTAATGAAGGTGGGACGGAAGAGGTGGGAATGAAGCGCACCTTATAAAATGTAGAGAGAGAATTGTCCGACCACTAACTATCAGACAAACTCTAATGCATTTCTTTCAATTTGGAACCGCTCAATATAATACAGTAGTTAGACAAAGTAACTTTCTCATCTTACATAAAAATTATAATTAAAAATCATAGATTTTTTTACATATGGTTTTGATATGTAAAAAATATTTTAATTATTAAATCAAAATTAATTCTTACAAAATTTATTATATAAACTTATATATGTATTAAATATATATTAAAATTTTAATGTTTTATGCATAATATTAATTATTTTTAAACATAATTATAGTTAGCCCTAAAAGAAGGTGGAAAAAGATCTTTTTTCACCTTATACAAAGAACTCCAACTCACACTTCACAGGTATTCCTCAGCCTCGAGGAACGAAGTTTCTCGGAACTTTGTGTTGACCTTGAATTGGATACCAACTTTTTGCTGACATGTTATACACTAGTGGGAAGGCAGTTTGCTGACATGTTATACACTTGCGTGAGTACAGAATCTCAGCTGTCTCTTTACCTTTCTAGTATCCTATAAACTCTCCCCCTCCCTTTCTAGTATCCTATAAACTCTCCCCCCCCCCCCTTTCTAGTATCCTATAAA
>PYAF01004902.1:2235808-2245992 GCA_007407185.1 Glycine tomentella
TATTAATTATTTTTTATTTACTGAGCTTTTGAATATTTTTTCTTAACTTCAATTTTTTTGTCTTAAGTAGTTTATATATAAACACACATAAATATTAACCCAAGCTCAAATAGTCAATTTTGATATAAATAAAAAACTATAAATACAATTTATATATAAACACACATAAATATTAACCCAAACTCAAATAGTCAATTTTAAAAAAAATTATTGAATTTAAATCGTTAATTAGTACTTTCTTTTTGTTTTAATAAGATCATATATAGATAAAGATTATTCTATTTTGTAAAAGATTGTGATATACAATAAAATCATATTTTTACTTCTGATTGTCTCAAACATTAAATATTATGTTATATATATAAATTTAGAAATCACATAAGCATGTTTATGATGTAAGTGTACAATACATATTTTGTAAGAAAAATGTTATATTTAAGTCGTGGACTTAATATTGAGTATTCAACTTTACTCAACTTTACGAAGTTGTCAGCATCACTGCATGTCATAGTCCAGGCATGATCATGCTTTACTCAAAATTAAGTCTTCTTTGACCTACAATATATTATTAAAATAATAAATGTTCTAGATAAACTATATATTATTAAGATGATGAAAAATACTTTTTTGGGTACCGGTGAGGAAGTGTCTAGAACTTCATATTAGAACTGACACTGAAGCACAAATACATACTATCATTTGGCATAATCGATTTTAAAATATAAAAAAACTTACCAAAGACATATAGTTGATTATGCCTTTCCTATCAATTTTTTTTTTTTTACGAAAAAAACTTTCGTACAATAAAAAACGAGCAATTTTTTTCCAGCGGTGGTAAAAATGAGATTTCATAAATGCATAATTTTAGTTTACGTCTTTTGTTACTTACCTAATTATTTTAATTCAAATATTTTATTAATTTTCACTTTCTTTGTATTTATCAAATAATCTCACTTTTTCATTTCTTTCAATTCACTTTCATCGCTTTTTTCATTCATTTTTATTTCTCACACTTTCATTTCTTCCGATTTCTATACCAAACACAATTTTAAATATTTTCTTTATGAAATTTAAACTTAAATAACATTTTGGTCTACAAAAAATAGGAGTTTTTTTATTCCAGGCCTTTAAGGATTTTTGTTCTAATTAATCGTTTAAATATCAATTTTTTTGGTTTTAGTTTGTTTTCAAGTAAAAAATTAAAACACATGTAATTTCTTTGTAAATTATATTTTTAATTCCTCCCATGTTTAGATTAGTTGATGAGGACTATAAACATAATTTATTAAAAAAAATACACTGATTATTCTATAGGATTCTTGTGTCATGACAAGTTATTGGACCACCAATATTAGTGTTATGTTATTAATTGATTTTATTTTTGTCCAATACATGTGTTTGTTTATGTTAGATATTTCTTATTTTGATAAAAACAAGTCTCATAAGTTTTATTTTTAGACTTTCTAAAAAATCGAAAACCGATCCAATCCAAACCGAAAAAAGTTGGATTGGATTGGATCGGATTTGAAAAAAATTTCAAACCGAAGGAATTGCATTAGATAATTTTTTGCTTCAAAACCAATCCAATCTCATTTATATTTATCATATTTCTCTCCTCTAAACCAAACACACCTCTCTTTTTCTTTTTTCGTTTTTTTATCAAAACCAAAATCAGAAATTATTATTATAATTTACTTAATATAATTCAAATTGGAATGGTCATTATACTAATATATTTCTTTTTACTCCCTCCTATTGTTAGAAAATTGGAAACGTTACGCGTTGGTGGAAGGAAAGGTAACGTGGATATTCTTAAATTGGATACGTTTGTGGGTTCTCAGATTTGAAATTTTGTTTTGTTTTGTTGAAATGAAAGCAAGATGTAGAGGCGTTTGCTGTCTATATATTATTCTAATATGTAAATAATATAAAAACAATAAGATTTATTTATAGTATTAATATTTTAGATTTTGGTTATATTTAATTAGTTATTTTTAACAGAATTATATTCAATTAGTAATATATAGTCATGATAAAAAAATGTAAAAGATATAGGTTTGTTTGAGCTTGATGTCACAAGAATCCTCGATTAAGTAAAGCACGTATAATTAATATTGACTATTAAACTCCCTTAAAATATAGATGTCTTATATTGTTGAAATGAAAAAAACATCACTGTCATCACTCCAGTATGATAAAAAAGAACAAAGCGTCACGACAACAGAAAATGACCCTTATGAATGAAATCTTAAGTAGGGGGCTTAGCCCGCCCGCCTACCAATCAAAGAGGCTGAGAGTAAGCGTAGGCGCTCGAAGAGCTTCCCTTCATTCGCTTCGCGGTAAAATATGCTCCATCAAATTTTTAATTTTTCATCTCTCTAAACACTTATCCACAAATGAGAGGTCGCACGTCATTCTGCATTTATTCTGTTTAACATTAATTATTAATATTTTAAAATTACTATTATAATTTAAAAATTAAAACTTTTATATTTTTAATCTCTTTACTAACGAACTAATTAATTAAAAAAATATTATATGTAAATATACTTTCATAATATAATATTTTTATAAATAAATTATTTAAGAGTGAGTGCGCCGATTAAAAAAAAAGTAATAGAAGAGAAAGAAAATGCGATACAAATTGTGTGTCGATAAAAAAAAAATAGTCGAAGAGAAAAATGTGAAACTTACAAATTGTAAAAATATTAATTAATAAAATATAAAAAGACGTAAATGAAATATTTTGTGTTTCTATTTCATATGAAATTATAAAGGACATAAAACTAGAATTAAAAAGTCAAACATATTCTAAATTTTAATTGTTCAAACATCAAACAAATTTCAATGGTGATTGAGAAGGGTACGACCACCCAGTCCACCACGCTTATAAAACCTATATTTGTGAAAAAAGTTCTATATAATTAGTAATATTAGTATATTACTAATTAAATTGTAATTATATATTGAGTGGTTGTTGGCCTATGAGACCTTGTTACTCCTCTGTTAATCATGTGATGATCAAAGCACAGCTCACATATCAAAGTTCATAGAAATTTAATTGTTAAATTCACATAAATAAAAATATGATCGGAAAACAAAAACATCGGAAAAAGACTGCCTACTTGTGACAAACCTTGAAAGACTTCATGTTTTTCAACTTTAATCCTTCATTAGTGGAACTAGAATAAAAATCATTCTTCTATGCAAAAACAAAATACTGAGATACTTAGATTAAATTGATTTCTTTTTATATTATTGAGGAACTAAATTAATGCTAGCTTCCTAAGATTGATAACCAATCAGATCCAAATTAAGAAAAAAACAACCAAAAACAATTGAACAAAGTAAGCCTTGTTACTCACTGAGTTTATCAATTCAGATATAGCATAGAGATAAAAATAATACCGTAGGAAGTATTATAGAAAATGTATTAATAATATAATTCAAAATTTTATACTTGCCAAAGTGTACTTAAAAATGGGATAACAAAAAAAAAAAAAAGGTCCATCAAGTATGTAAGTGGTTGCGACAAATACACTTCTAGGTCATAAAACAAGACTTATTTCAACAACCTGTTAAAATAGATCATACAAATTATGGAGAAAAGTTACAGACTGAACAGAGTGATGTAAGGCATGACCATCTGACAAAACTATGCATACAAAGAAGTGAAAAAAATCAGCTGAAGTAATTTATTCACCTACATCTAACATTTATATCATCCGTTTCCATGTCCTTGAAACTGCCAATTTTTCCATGGATCAAGAAAGTAAAACAACAAAATAAATTAAATAAATAAATATTCAAGGAGATGACAGAAGGAGGTTTCAGCTTCCTATTGCTATTGTCACGTGCTAGCTACTCTATAGTTGACATGGATCAAATTTTGCAGAAAATATAACCAAAGATGCAATGAATGAGCTGAAATTTTTTGCTTCTTTATAAATGCCTCCTTTTACGATGTACTGCAATCAATTAACAAAAACAAAAAAAAAAAAATCCAAAATTTATAAGCTTTTGGTTTTATGCTAACCATCAATCACCAAAATTTATAGATGATACCTAACCTTTTTAACTGTTGTTGTAGTGATTGATCCTGGCCATAGCAGCTCATGAGCCCTCTGTTCATCATGAAGTTCATTCTCCAAAGATTCTATCTTGATTTGCAAATAAACTTAAAAGTAATTTACGCTTTAAGCAAGCATATGATGTATTTTGTAACGTACCTTGTTGTTTTTCCATTCCTGTATAAAGATATCACATTATACTTAGCAATAGCATAAATTTATCAGCATTCTTCAGTATAGAGAGTAACTTCCACATCAAATCTAGAAACATGTATGGATTTTAAATAGAAAACCTGATTACCTCTTTGTCATCCTCTTGATTCACCCAAGTAAATTGTACTTTATATTGAAAATGGTTTCCTACACCATATACATAAGCAATAATAATTGATACTTGTCTTGCAGAAAGCATACATTATATACAAATGAAGTAACTTATTCATCATAAAATAATTTTGTTGTTGGTCATGCTGAGTTGTTTGGCCAGAGAATGAAAGCTTCAAAGACATAGACATGAGACCAGTACCTGCTCATTGGAAATGTACATGTGAGATTGGAACAGGGTGCATAAATGATGTATCAGAGTAGCATGAAATAATTGTTATTTGTAATGATGTATCAGTGCATAAATGAGACCAATACCTGTTTGTTATTTGTAATATAATTCCAAATAAATGCTTGCTAAAAAATAATTGTTATAAGCATATATATTATGCAGTAGCAGAAAATATCAGAGTACATAAAGTTTGTATTCATCAGTGGAATGGTATGAGCCCACACATCAAAAGAGAACAATATTTTCAACCCAAAGAATGTATATTATACTATGATATATAAGTTATATTTTCAACATCAAAAGAGAGCTAGACAATTAAGGTTATATTATACTATGATACATATAAATCTGCCATTCACATACTTGCAGACTTTCTAAGTTTCTATTTCACTCCTGAATCAATTACATTTGGGCTAGCTAGAAAATAAATTCTTAACTTGACCTTATCCTTTTTAAAGCTCTTAATTTAGATGTACACTCACTCAAATGAATATTAAGTGTTTTTTTTCCTTTACTCATGAATCAGGACAACATTGAAGTATGTGAAGACTAACTTAATAGTATTAGCTATTCACAATTTCAGATCATCTGCTCATAGAAATTGGTAAAGGGAAAATCAAAAGAAAAAGATTAAAAGAAACTAAATTGTGGAATTATTAATATTGGGCTAGATCCTTCTTCAAATTCTTTATGATATAAGAAAAAACTACACAAACAATTGAAGCATAGAACAGGACTGTCAGACAATTATTAAGAACATAAATATTTGAAAATTATGCAAACTCTTGCAACAACAGTCAATTACTTATTTGTTTCAAAATCAAACTTTTTTTTAAGTTAGCATACCATTAGAGCTCATAGACACATCAACTTCAAAGGCATGCAATACCCTTTGTCCAGTAGCATCATATTAAAATGAGAAAAAGTATTAGAAATATATTGATGAATGCACAGAAGATAAAATGAAGTCAGCATTAATCACAATGAAATGTTTCACACACCAGAAACTTACTAGGTTAGAGGATTATTTTATAGAACCACATAATATCAAGTCCAAGGATGATAAGAATAGTATCTTTTGGTCATGTCTCAGAGTCTCAGCTTAGATCCAGAACACCTTCACCAGATTTTCAAGATAAAACCTGGCTTTTTATTCTGACTTCAGACACCAGAGCTTAGTATCAAATCCAACACTATGGGCTGGAAAAAAACTTTTACACATAAGAGAAAATAATTTAAAGAATAGAAAGTAAAATGAGGTCCTGCCACACGGTTTGCAACCGAAATCACAAAAGGAAGAAAGTAACTTAGAGATGAAAACGGCATCATCTAGAAGGAAAAGAAAATCGGAGGAAAGATTAAAAATGGGCAAGTAATTTCTATAAGTTAACTCTTTCCAGGTGTTAAATTTGGGCAAGTAATTTGAATGTCATTTATAAAAATGATTACAATAAGAGTCTACCTTGTTGCAGGTTTCTCAATGTATCTACCACAAATACATTTATAAGGGAGCTTCTTTGAGTCTGCACTCTTATAACAATTGGTGCATCCTTCATAGTACCATCCATTTATCCCAACAATGATTTTACCAATTATAGCAACAGTTAGACATTGGATTTCCTAATAGCATAATTTCATAATACTATACTAATAACACAATATTGCATGTTATGGTTTCTTATATAAAAATAAAAAATAAAAATAAATTTTATATTATTTTTATATTTCTAAATATTACATAATTATTATACCTTTTTAATATATTTTTAACTTAAAAACTTTTTGCAAAATTCTAATATATAACGTTCCATTGACTGTTAGAGACAGTCGATGGGGTCTCACTCATATAAGTCAAATAAAGAAGCAATAATATGGGAAATTTTAATGGTTGATTTTAGCTGGCAACGAAGAATTGTATTTGTGGATTAGGTGTGAGTTTTTAAATTAAGATTATTTTAAAAAATAATAATCCAGTTTTACAATTGGTTTTCATCATAAGTAAAAAAATTAGATATAATAACAATTGTATCTCTCGTTTCTCTGTAAAAGCAAGCTTATATTTCATTAATGTGAAAATAAGGCATCGTGAGGAGGTATAATATATATTTACGTTAACCCTGCTTCATCCAACAAAAAGCATACAATGAATTATGAAGACCAAAACATCAAAATGACAAAACTCAAAACATCAACAAATTTCTTTTTTGGCAAAAAATATCAACCGAATAGTTCTAGAACAAAACCCATTTTTTTAAAAAAAATAAACTAAATTTCAACCAAGCACATATGCTTTGAGAAGTTAATAGAAAACAAAACTTAAACATAAAGCTATAAGTGCTGATAAAGAGATTTCAACTCACCGAAACATGGTAACTTATTCTACCAAACCCTTTTCTCTTTAGCCTCTGGTGATTTCCGCTTCCTTCTCCTCAGCCTCTCAATTTCTCATTTCTTCTCCTCCAAAGCTTCAGTTGAGAAAGATAAAGAATAATTTTTTTTTTTCTGCAAAAGTTTTATCTTCAGCCAAGAAAGAGAAGCACGATAATAGAGTTTTTTTAACCAAGAAAGAGAAGCATTTTTTAGCCAAAAAAGAGAAGCAAACAGTTTTTTTTTTTTTTTTTACCAATATGTTGTCTTGTCAGTAGAAAAGGCTTTTGGAAGTTTCAAAAAAATTTGAAACCATGGCATGCCTTTCTCATTCTTTCAACCGTAAGTGAGAGGCTAGTAATTTTTTTAATTTCCCATTTTGTCAAATAAGGCTGAATAGCTGTCAACATATTAAGTGTGGGTAAAATTGAAATTTCCAGGGCCTAAAGATATTTTAAATAGATATTAGATAGATATCAAGTCACTAATTTCAATTTGACACACTATATATTAGAATGACAAGCCCACTTGTAACTACATGATATTTCAAAATCAAAATTTGTTTTCCGTGATTTTGGGCAAGTATTCTTACAACAACTCAATTGCTTCTCAGTTTTAATATCTTCCTTTTTAACAACCAAGTATCTTCCCAGAATTGTTATCAAAGTTTCCTTTAATTGTAAAGGCATTAGTTCTAGACTTGGAAATATAGTCAATATTTAGACTTGGTCAATATGCTCATTAGTCATTATGCACCAATTTAACACAAGAAGCTAAATAATTTATAAGTAATATATGCTCATTATGCTCACCTTTCAATATTTAGACTTGGTTAATATCTTGCTAACTGTCAAGATCTCTGTCTTCTCATTAAAGGCACAAGCAATGAAGAAATCATGACTGCAGTTCCTAAGGCCAAAATGTAATGCTGGAAACCAAGGACTATTGTCTCCATTGTTAACAGTTCAAAACATTCTCATTAAAACCAAAATGGGAACAACACACACACACACACAAAAAAAAAATCAATCTTTTAATGAAGCTGAAAATGCAATCGAGGAAGTGGGCGTACCCCAGGAAGGGTTTGAGTCTATACACTACTGTAAGCCTTGAAATTGATTCATTGGTGGGTGGCTTATCTCCTCTGTCTTTGGAGCTTCCATGATTCCTTTGAAATCTACTTTTACCTACAAATCTTAATGCTTATGAAGGACCAAATTGAGAGTGTGAAAGGAAGAAAGGTAGATAGAAAGCTAGAATCTTTGGTTTAATCTCTCTAAATTCATCCAATCACTGCAAAATCTCTTGAGCATCTACTAACCATTAGTTGTGGAATGTTAAAAAAAATTATAAGACACATGAAGCTAAATAATTTAGAAATAATGTTCTAGACTTGGAAATATAGTCAATATTTACACTTGGTTAATATCTTGCTAACTGTCAAGAGCTCTCTGTCTTCTCTCTAAATTGAGATCTCTTCTATGTATGAGCATAAATTACTTTTGGCATACAAAATGACATTACACATGAAACAGTTAACTCTTTCTAACAAAATTGTTCTTCAATATAGAACATATAAATATTGGTAGTAATTTTATAATTTTCATAACAAATTACAGTGTCACAAAACCAAACACATGCACTAAAAACCCCATATTAAATCAACCCCAACCTAAAAATTGTTGTTGATTCTTTGCTGTATTGGATTATTTGCTTAAATTATTTATAATTTTTCACCAAATCTCACGGACAGATGTTGAAGCTTCAAACTTAAACCTGCTATTCAAAAACTAGGTGTGGTGGGTGGTGACTGATAACATAATAACTCACTCTTCCCCAACAAATTAACATTTATAGGTTATGGAAACATACATATCTTATATTAAAAAATAAATCAAACTTTCATCAATGCATTCAAGATATATCAGAATCAAATATTATTAACATATTTCCTCTCAATAAAGCCAAACACTGTTTTTTTTACGAAAAGAAACTGAAGCAATAAAAGCACTCCCTTACAAAAAAATTATAGCAAGTGGGAATTCTTGCCACTGCGTCTCAAAGCCAAACAAAAAGATTATGAAATAAAACAAAATAAAAAAGCATTGAAGATTATGAGTGATATTGATGACCGAAGGAAGTGATGAAATGAGAATGGGAAACAGAGGAGAGAGAGAAGGGGCGAGAGAGCACCCACAGAGCAAGAAAACAACGACGTTTCTAGTGGCTAGCCTGAACATTGCGGTTTTACATTTTTTTAACTAATAAAAATTTAGAATTTTCTACTCAATATATATAGATAAATTTATTTACCTTTTTAAATTACTCAAATAATAAAAAAATTATTAAATTAATAACAATATTTTTTAAATTATATCTTTTAATATTATATTAAATTAAATAAATAATTACAAATATATTATTTAATTAATTTGAAAAAAAAAAGAAGACGGATGATTTGATACGATTTTAAAGTCATAAATATATTTACGATTTTCATTCTAATTTAAATTAAAATAGTTAAAAATAAAAAAATAAAAATAATTAAAGTCGTAACATTTGTTATGATTTCTGAGTGCAAAGTCATGCCAACCGTCATGACTTACCCCCAAATGGGAAATAAAAAAAAAAATTTGCCCCCAAAAGATAATTATCGTAAATTTTTAACCCCAATTGATAAAAAAAGCGGGTTGAGTGGCTGTTTATGTTATTTTGTTTGGCAGGAATTTGATGTTAAAAATTTATTTTGAATCTAATTAATTTTAAATTAAAAAATTATAGGTAAATTTTGAGTGAGATAGCAAACTTCATACTAAATTTTACTACTAAACTGATATCACTTTTCCTGCATTTGGTTCAACTGCCAGGGTGTTGTGGGTGTGAGTGCCATGCAAAGGGTCAAATAAATGAACATTATGTGGAGTTTGGGGTAGGAACTAGTTTTCAAATTATTTATTTTATAAAAAACTAGTAACCAACATTAGATTTTATGTGGCAAAAATTTATAAATAATACAAATTTAATTAATATTTAACAAAAGGGGGCGGTTTGAACAATATTTGGCAAAATGGGGCAACCAAACACGCCCTGCTTAGGCGTGTTTAAACACGCCCAAGCTAGGCGTGTTTAAACACGCCTAAGCAGGGCGTGTTTGGGTCCCTTGTGGCCTATAAATACCCCCTGAAAATGAC
>PYAF01004903.1:11778-30781 GCA_007407185.1 Glycine tomentella
ACGAAAGAAAGATAATACCTGAAGGGTGATACAGTTAAGCTGAGCATGACCCTGATGGTGCCCAAAGGGTGATACGGTTAAGCCGAGTACGACCCTGAGGGAAAGACTAAAGAAAGATAATACCTGAAGGGTGATACAGTTAAGCTGAGCACGACCCTGATGGTACACAACGGGTGATACGGTTAAGCCGAGCACGACCCTGCGGGAAAGACATATTGACCCAAGGGTGATATAGTTAAACTGAGCACGACCCTATGGGACCCCAAAGGGTGATACAGTTGAGCTGAGCATGACCCTGCAGGAGCAACCTAAGTCTAGTAATGAGCTCATTGTCTAGTTTAGGGTATTAAAGAGGAAAATAACAAGGGTAAGCTATGCATTGACATGATTGAAATTGATGCTTGCATTAATTATGAAGTATGAGATTATTTTTATGTGTTTGTGAATAAAATGAATCTACTTCGAGTTATACGTTTATGAAATTAAAAATCAACTATAATTGTTCACATGTTTTCTTAATAAATCGAAGTAGCTGGAATGATGATGATGACATTATATGATAAGCAAATTTTCACCTACTGGAAATTCTTTGGAATTCTCACTGTTTTAGTATGTTTCCGTGTCATTCCAGACAGGTAAATCAAAAGGAGGAGCTACAAAGCGAGGACAAGTTATAAGATTTCTTTTAATGTTGTGGGCTTGTAGTATTTTGTTATATGCTTTGTAATATATGGACATTACTATTATTGTAGGGAATATTATTTACAAGTTATTACTAAGTTGTAATTTACTAAAGAGACCGAAAAGTCTCTACAGGCTCTATATATATAAGCGTAACTCAATCGATTTTGGTTAAAAAAAAAATTACGTTAGAAAAGTTAACATCTTCTAATTACTTATTATGACCTAGGCATAATATAGTAATTGGAAGGATGTTACAACAAGTGTCCAATTTCCACATTCTTCTTCATTCTTCTTCATTCTTCTTCATTCCTATGTGGATTTCTAGGCTTCTAGGGAAAGTTTTACCAATTTTCTTCCTTTACTAGGTTTTAGAGAATTTTCGTGTTTTTCAAAACCTGTTTTAGGAAAATATTGATTCTGAATTCGTTAACCGTTGGATTTCCTTGAAATTTTAATGGTGTACTCCTATATTATATATCGAACTTGTGACCGTTGGGATCTTTGAAATAATGTGTATAAATGTCCTCATGTTCTGCCAAAGTAGACAAAATAAAATTTGCTTCAAATATCTCTTAAGCATTTATAACCTAGCTTTCCAAATGGTCCAATGGCATGTTACATGGCTTCTTAACCATACAAGTGTCTTTGTTCTTGAGTTTTCTAAAGCTTTCTTCCTTCTTCTTGTAACTCCACGACCATATTGGATTTTTGGAGCAAATATGTTGCAATTTTACTAATTTCATATAATGGCTTGAATGACTAAGATTTTAGAGATTTTAATGTTTTATTGAAATTGATTTATGTCTTGAAATTAAATAACATTGCTTCTAAAATTTATGGAAGCTTAATTCTAATTGGTTTTATAGAAATAAAATCCTAGAAATCTTTTGGAACTAGTTTAAGTTTGGTTACATTTTTAAGATGTCACATAACTTTCTTTTAATATTTTTATCTAATTTCTCATTGGTTCATTTTGTTTTTACTTAACAAAATGTCTAGACTATTTTATTAAAGAATCTATTCCTCTCATAATTAAGAGAAAATTTCACAGATTGAATCTTTCATTTTTCTGTGTTTTTATGAGACTCAGATTAGTCTAGATTAAATTCTTTTTGAAATATTTTCCAAAATTTCTAAAAATTCTATTTCATGGTTTTTCTTTATGAACAATGTTAATAGTTCCTTATCTAAAAACATACTGTGTTTTTGTCAAATGTTTATAGCATTACTGAGGCTATATGGCTTTATCAGGGCCAAAGGGTATTTTGGTCATTTTGCAAAATGTCCAGGGGCATTTGTGTCTTTTCAAAAGGGACATTCGTGTCATTTTCAAAATGTTCAAGGGTATTTTTGTCATTCTATCTAGGAATGCATACTTACAGAAAATCCACATGTATATGAAAATATGAGGGTGTTACAAGGATCGATGTAAGTATTGCTTTCACGATAACACAGACGATTGAAATAGAGTACAAAATAATGGCGAAATTCCATTGGCTCATTTTGAACAAAGTATTGCACTCATCATGGCGAAAATGCAGAGGATTGTATCAGAGTAAATTTGAACGTGTAAGTAAGACCAAAGGATTGCTGTTCGAACAATGATGAATACTTGTAATTTTTTGGAACATAAAATTTACTCGATTTGGACAGTCACAAGGGGTCCACATATGACATATTAGGGATGGGGAACATGAAGTTGTTTTACACTATTTACGCGTAAATTTTCCTAACCTAGCTATGATGACCGGTTTCTTTTAGTTTGGTTATAGTCAAACCCTCAAATAAAGGATGATGATTCATGATATTCGCATTTACCGGGATTCCTCTTAATCGCAACTTCCATTGTTAATATCCGACCATCTATTGGTCCTACTCGATTTGGACAGTCACAAGGGGTCCACATATCACATGAGGGATGTGGAACGTGAAGTTGTTTTGCACTATTTCCGCGCAACTTTTCCTAACTTGGCTATGGTGATCGGTTTATTTTACTTTAGTTATGGTCAAACCCTCAAATAAAGGATGTTGATTAGTGATCTTCGCATATACCGAGTTGTCTCTTAATTGCAACTGCCATAGTTCATATCCGAGCATCCTCGGATCCTACTCGATTTGGACAGTCACAAGGGGTCCACATATCATATGTAAGGGATGGGGAACGTGAAGTTGCTTTGCATTATTTCCGCGCAACATGTTACAACCCGGACATGGTGACCGGTTTCCTTTAGTTTGGTTATGCTCAAACATTCAAAAAGATCTGCGGAAGCGAAACGAAAAATGGCAAGAGCAGATAGAGAGAAAAACAATCAATATGTTTAATGCGAGACAACCTTATCCGATGTGAAGAAATAAAAACTGATGGGTCATTAATCCAGAATCAAATATCCACTATAAATTAATGGGTTACAAAGAATGAAATACACCAAGGTGGTGGTTCATTCAACCTCTTCAACAATGATGATGATCAAACTACCTAGAATGTTTCACTCTAATTTTCACTAGACATGTCTCATATTAGTAATGTTTATGTAGCATATGTTGATTTAGGAGAAGCTACTGAGACATGACTATATTGCCAGGCTGCCATGTGGTATGAAGAAAGTTTCTGAAGCCGTGAAGTAGACGAGCCGGGTTCATCTTCGTCATTCAGCATGATCACAATTGTTTGATTCGAAGGGCAAGGATCCGACACTGAAAGACGCTTTTGCCCAAGGTAGGTCGGTATGCGATTACGAAGAACATATATACGGTGCACTTGGACAAGTTTCGGTGATAACATATCTGGAAACTTTTTTGGACTTAATATTGGGATTGATACAGACTTAAAATGATTAAATCGCTAGAATGAAATGCAGGAGTTTGGTTGTTGAGATTACGAATGTCATTGAAGCTTGCTGGAGAATATTTTCATTCCATATACACAAGAGATCACCTGCTGTTGAACAATTGTACTTTAATCTACCCGGTGAAAACTCAGTCAAATTCGAGGATGATAATGACATTGACGCATAGAACATATTGGAAGATCATTTTCTAAAATGTCTCGTCTGGTTTCCACCATCGGCGTTCCTTCCAGCACCGCACCTGTTCTTGCCGTGACGACATCTCCGACAGTGGAATGTCTCACTTCAGTGGTCGAAAAGAAACTTACATTGCTTGAAGCTGATCGTCTTAATCGACAACGGCGGTGATGGTTGCAATGTAAGTTTTTTTTCGACCACTGAAGTGAGAGATTCTGCTGCCGGAGATGGCGACATGAGATGAACACAACAGTTGAAAAAAATCTTACATTGCAAGCGTTGTCGTCAATGAAGGCGGTCAGCTTCAAGCAATTTGTTCGTCTTGTGTCACCATCTCCGGTGACAGAATCTCTCACTTCAGTGGTCGAAAAAAACTTACATTACAACCCTAGCCGCTGTTGTCGATGAAGGCGGTCAGCTTCAAGCAATGTAGGTTTCTTTTCGATTGCTGAAGTGAGAGATTCCACGACCAGAGATGGTGACACGACACGAACAGGTGCGGCGCTGGAAGGAACGCCAATGGTGGAAACCGGGCGAGACATTTTAGAAGATGATCTTCCAATATATTCTGTCGAAAGTAGAATCTAGCCGTCAACCTCTCCAATAATGGTGATGATCAAACTGCCTAGAATGTTTCACTCAAACTTTCTTTAGAGATCTCTCAAATGAAAAGCACAAGACTTAATAAAATGTGCTTTCAAGAATGTCACTTGAGGCTGTCAATCTGTCAGTCTCAAAACTTCGCTCTCTGTGTATCTACTGCATCCACGTTAACTAGGGTATTTAAAGAGGTAGATTAGGTTTAGGGTTTCAGAATCCTCAATGGACCTAGGCCAGAATTGGAGTGAGGAAGCCCAATCCAACAATGGATGCACCGTGAGAGCATAAAACATAGTCAAGACAAAATGAATATACCTGTGAATGCATTTTATTTATAAGAATGTTACGCCTAGGTTAATTGGTGCCATTTGCTGATTAGATAAGATATATCTTCTTGATTAGAACAACTTTAATGCTTTGATTATATAAGACATAATCCTTTACTGTTGAGATTAGGATATGTATTTGTTGGTATGAGTTTTGACATGGCTGAATTGTTGGCCTTTTAATGGGCCTCACTGTAATCATACTCCTTATTAGGCCCACAGACTGGGTTATTCAATACATCGGGTTAAACCGAGTTTACGAAAAATTACCTGTACATTCATTCAAAGAAATTTGTTGTCATCATCTGTTGGATATGACAACCGGGATAAGGGGCAAGTGGCACAGACCCAATAAATTGACCTAATAGAGTATGAACCGGGTTAAATTGGGTACATGAAATATTAAAATTTAGACAACCATGATCATGGATACCTTCCTATCAACAACTTCTGTATAGTAGCCACAAACATACACTTGTACAACTGGAATGACAGTTATGAATCAGGTTAATTAGGAAACGGGTTATCTAAGATTTTTTACACAACACAATAAGTTAATGATCACATGCGGGATGACAGCTATGAACCGGGCTATGCAATACACCGGGTTTAGCCGAGTTTACGAAAAATTACCTGTACATTCATTCAAAGAAATTTGTTGTCATCATCTGTTGGATATGACAACCGGGATAAGGGGCAAGTGGCACAGACCCAATAAATTGACCTAATATAGTATGAACCGGGTTAAACCGGGTACATGAAATGTTAAAATTTGGACACCCATGATCATTGATACCTTCATATCAACAACTTCTATATAGTAGCCACATACATACACTCATACAACTTGAATGACAGTTATGAACTGGGTTAATTAGGAAACGGGTTATCTAAGATTTTTTGCACAACACAATAAGTTGATGATGACATACGAGATGATAGCTATGAACCGGGCTATGTAATACACCAGGTTAAATCGAGTTTACGAAAAATTACCTATACATTCATTCAAAGAAATTTGTTGTCATCATCTGTTGGATATGACAGTTGGAGCTTAATGTTGCAGCAATATGGTAATTGTTGCAATCATCCTGTTGGGTATGACAGTAGAAAGTTGCACCTACAGAAGCATTACAATTCAGTTGAAGGCACAATATGAGAACAACTTTGGATTTTACATGTTTGGTGAGTAGTTGATCCAAAATACATTGAAAACTAAATCCTGGATGCAAAAGATTAACTATGACTGTCAATAGGTAAATTTTAAATAAGAATTCTATAATCAAATATAAAGATTAGCACATAATATAGATTTTGGAAAACTTCTCTGAAAACCACATTGGTTGTTTTTGTTTGTGGTTTTCTCTCTTTGTCATGAATGAGAACTTTCAATCCATTTGGGCTCTTGACTCTTGAGAATGCAACATAAAGTTGACCATGGCTGAAAACAGGATCAGGAAGATATACTCCAACACATTCAAGAGATTGACCTTGAGATTTATTGATTGTCATAGCATATGAGACTATTATTGGTAATTGTCTTCTCACCATCTTGAAAGGCCAAGGAGATTGTGATGGTGATAATGACATCCGTGGAATGTAGACCAACGATCCAATATTTTTACCAGAAACAATTCGTGCTTCAATAATATGATTAGCCATTCTGGTAACAATTAACCTTGTGCCATTGCAGAGCCTTTCTGCCTGATCCAAATTATGGATCAACATAATAGGTGTCCCTATTTTCAACTTGATTTGATGATTAAGTAATCCATATGTTTTTAAAGAATGTAAAAACTCCTGTGTAATAGATTGGTAAGCTTGGCTTTCTTCCACGTCTGTCATGTCAAATGAATCAAAGCTTAAATATTCTTTTTCCTCAACTGGGATTATGTTTAATACATGGTCATTTATTTTGTGAACAACCTCTATGGTTGAAGCTAGTATAGCCTTGGTACTGAGAAAGTGTTCATCATTATAATGGTGGTTCAGATTTGGATATGTATTGGTAACAATGGATTTTATAGGATCGTTGAAATCTGTAATTAGAAATTCTAATGGGATTTCTATATCAGAAAACCCATCATTACCTTGGCCTATCTTCCCATCACCAACCTGCATTAGCCACTCAGAAAACTGTTGAATTTTTTGTGCATCAGGCATTTCTGTGTTATGTTGCAACTGCATATTCCTTGTCAATTTTAAAACACTGCAATAATCCCAGAGATACGAAGCATTTAAAGTAGCATTAACAATGTATGATCTGCTGCCTTTAGGTATGACCGGTAAAATTTGGCGAAAGTCACCTCAAAAAACAACAACTTTACTGCCAGAAGGCAAACCATCTTCTTGAGACATATGCATGATGTCCTTTAAAGATCTGTCTAATGCTTCAAAATAGAACCTGTGTGCCATAGGAGCCTTGTCCCATATGATTAACCGTGTTGACTGGAATAGGCCAGCTAGCTCACTACCTTGGTTGATATTACAAGTTAATTTTCTAAAGTAGGCACAGGGATCACAAATTTTGAATGTGCAGTTCTGCCATTGGGTAATAACAATGAAGCAATACCACTTGAAGCCACTGTTAAAACAATTTCAACTTTAGAACGTAATGTAAAGGCCAATGTATTCCACATAAAAGTCTTGCCAGTACCTCCACAGCCATATAAGAAGAAAACTCCACCACGCTGTTTGTTGACAACATTCATGATGGAATTAAATACATTTGTTTGCTCATCTGGGTTTAAAATAAAATAAATAACCTATTACATAGATTGTACTATTTAATTGTTTGTATTGTATTTGTAATTTATATGTTTATCTAACATGTCAAAGTGGCAAAGCATGACTCAAATTCAGATTGCAATTGAATCCTGTCATAATTTTGCTCAGCATAAATATATCTATTTTCAAAGTGGGATTGCACTGCATCCATTGGAAAATGCATGGTTGGGTAATCCTTTAAGAATATTTTGTTAGATTGTAGAATTCGTTCAATATGTAGCAATGCTAAATTTTGTATCTTCAATTGGCAATTGCAATTTTATGAGCAAAAAGAATGAGATGTAATTTTGGATGTTAACACAAAACGCAGATTATATAAAACATATATATTTGTTGTAGTTTACCTGGTATGTTTCTAAGCTTCCTTTGCTCATGTAGAATCCCATTAATAAGATAATCACATGTTTGATGCCAGACATGCTCTGGTCTGTCCATGCTATTGGATATAAGCATTGTAACGAACAATTTTCTTAAAAATATACCGAAACCCCACTGGTATGCTTCTGTCAAAGCGTCAATGTACTCCTTATCGTCATGCAAAACATCCATTGCAAAACAAGCTTCTCTAAATAAAGGATACAGTTGTCCTCGCACTGTACGGATTTGTCATAACTGGTTGGCCCTTTAACCAATGTCAACATCATCCTAAGATAATATAATTCTCCAGTAGTTGGAGGAATCCAGTTAAGTCTTCCAATGGTGTTACCTTGTTTTCGTGGCTTCCAATGTCTGTCCTGAGGTACATATGTAAATTTTTTCACAAACTATACATAAGTTAGATCTCTAGCTTCAACAAAAATGCTATTAGCTTGTAGCCAGGATGTAAACATGGCTCTTTAACTGTTGGCTTTGATAGCAAAGCATCAATGTCATCATCATCCTCCAATATAACTGAATTTTCACCAGGTAGATGAAAGTA
Source organism: Glycine tomentella (assembly GCA_007407185.1). Lineage (NCBI taxonomy): Eukaryota > Viridiplantae > Streptophyta > Magnoliopsida > Fabales > Fabaceae > Glycine > Glycine tomentella. The sequence continues at coordinate 20,118 of PYAF01004903.1, forward strand.
CAATCATTCAACAGCAGGTGATCTCTTGTGTATATTGAATGAAAATATTCTGCAGCAAGCTTCACATGGAGAAATATACCTACCATCTAGATAGTGTTAAGTTCATCAACACACTAATTTGTTGTTCCAACATCGTCTTGCACAGGCACAAAAGCAGCTATTATGCGATCATATCCTTTATGAATGTACTTGAATAAATATTTGATAGATGTTGATTGGTTGCACCATTCTATATCGATATGAGCTTGATATTTCAACAATAGCTTTACATTGTATGGGACTACGTACCTATTGTCAAGCATGATTTCATTTTTTTCAATGTATCTCCCATCATCACGTCTTTTGTAAACGGGATAGCTATTTTGATCAACAACAATTTCAAGTTGCCATTTTTTGGGAAGAATCTAGAACATCTTCCATCTTTCATACATGGGTGTTAGAATCAAAGAAGCTGAAGCAAAGGATTCAAATATGATTGAAGAAAATGAGTTTTGATATTTTACATGCCCAATCAATTTGATGGCATATGTAATTGTGTTTAAGCTTGATTCATTAGATAAAACTTTATAATCCTCATTAGCAATTGATAATTCATGCATTCATACATTCATTTGATAGGAATTAATTATGTGGTAATTAGCAAACCTATAGAATTTCATAAAGGCTATTAGGAATTGTATAAAACATTTTTCCACCGTGATAATCGATTATCTTGTAATATAATCGATTACAGGCGTGTGGATGTTTTCTGGAAAATGCCTTATGAACATTTTAATCGATTACCACTGGCTCGTAATTGATTAAATTAACTTTACACAGAATTGAGAACTTCCTGTGATGATCGATTATCTTGGGAAATAATCAATTACATAAGCTTCTGCATAATTTTACACAACATGTTCATCTGGTTTAATCGATTACCAGATTTTAGTAATCGATTAAATGTTCATTGTTAAGTTTTAGACATGGTCTGTGTTAATCGATTAAATGGGTACTTAATCGATTACATGTATGCATTGTAAAACTTAGTTTGTCTGGATTAATCGATTACAAGGTTATTTAATCGATTATTCTGTTAGTAACAGATTTTCAGATTTCTGATGAACAATTTAATCGATTATATAGATAAAATAATTGATTACATTGACGAATTAATCGATTACAGTTAGTTAAAATAGTTTTTTTAATAAATAGAGAAGCTGAGTCTGAGAAAGTCTAAGTAAGAAAGAGATATTCGTGCATACTTTGTGATATACATATTCTAAAGTTCTCAAGTGTACCCAAGGCTGAAGTTAGTGAGATAATCAAATATGATGAGTATTGTTGGTCCCAGATGAACTCAAGAGGGGGGTGAATTGAGTTTTATAAAATAATTTACAATTTAAAATCAAATTCAAAGCAATAATATGGAGATAAGAGATAAAGAGAACACAATCAATTTTAATGTAGAAAACCCAATTGGGTAAAAAAATACGATGTCTAAATTGGATTATCAATCCAATGGACAACTCCACTATGATAATTTTGTGTACAAGAGTTCCTAGTATCCTAGTTTCCTAGTCTACCCTTACAAAACAATTATCCCAGCTGATATCCTTGTTTCCCAGCAAAAAGCTCTTGTGTCAATTCACCAAGAATAAAGACAGACTGGTATCCTTGTTTCCCAGTCAGACTGGTATCCTAGTTTCCCAGCCAAAATTCGAACGTCTCAATTCACCAAGAACAAAGACAGAACTGGTATCCTAGTTTCCCAGTTGCGACCTCTTCCAAAGTCAAGAAGAAGAATACAAATAAAATAGTTACCTTTACGCTTCTATTCCTTAAGCAAATAGGTACCTTTAAATCCTGATGGAGAGTTGAAGAATCAGACTTGCCAAATACTTCTATATGATCTCACAACAACTCTCTCAATGATGCAAACATAAACTCTCTACAGCTCTAATATTATTTGGAATGGAATGCATACTCTAAACACAGAACTATGTTTCTATTTATACTAATTTAAAGATATGATTTTATCCAATGAAATCTTGAGATCTTAAAGATATTTTATCTTATATGCAATGCAATCTTAAAGATATTATATACTATTTTTGAATGCAATATTAAAAATATTTTATCCTATCTTTGAATGCAATCTTAAAGATAAATATCTTGGCAAGATCAATCTTCTCATCTCCTTACATACAATATTAAAAAAATAAATATAAACAAATCTTCTTAATTCCATGTCATCTTGAATGATATCAATCTTCAGGATTCTTCAAATAATCTTATCAATTAGTTGATCTTCATAAATACAAAATATCAATAAATTCAAAATATCAAATCTAAAATATCAGTAACTTCAAAATATCAAATAATTATCATCGGGGCAATAAATTTGATAATGTGGCATTCATTGTTTGTTATCATCAAAACTTTATAAATCTTTTTATGCATAAAGGGTTCAAAAATATCCAACAACTTCTCCCTTTTTGATGATGACAAATAATTAATACCATGTACTAATTGAATGAACAAATATACTATGAATGCACTATGAATGAATGATATTCAACTTTATCTACTAATGATTTTCAACTATTCCCTAGCCTTGCTAAGCTATGACTAGAATCAATAACTCACAACAATCTACCATAACATGGCATTCAAACCTCTTTCCCCCTTTTGGCATCATCGAAAAGATTAAAATAAACAATCATGATAGAGAGAATGGTTAAAAACCTTAGCAGGAATAGGGATACATGGAAAGAGCAACATGAATAGAGCTATCAATAAAGAACAAGAAAGTGATAAAGATGAAAGGCTGCAAAGAAATTAACATTCTAAAGCACATGCCTTAACATTGCAACAAATTGCTTTTTCGCTCATATTTAGGATCACTCTATGTTCTTATTCTCTAGGCTTTCCATGAGCTTGTACATCATGACTGCTCTCCACTTTTAGTGTAGAAATATTTCATAAGCCACCAAATCAATAGGTCTTTATAAGCTTGTAACGTACAAGGTGGATAAGAAACAAAAAGAATAAGGTGAGATAGGAAACAAATAAGTATAGTATTGATATGCATAGTTTCCTACTTTCCTCTCCACTTAATACTTTCAACATGTTTTTTTTTTTTAAAAAAATCAAGATGACTACTTCAACTTCCTTTTTTCTTTTCTCTTTTTTTTTTTTCAACTTTCTTTTTCTTTTCTCTCTGTTTTTTTAATCAAGATGAATTTTCTTTTCTTTTTCCTTCCACTGTCATTCCCCCTTTTTCTTTTTCTTTTTCAAACAGACATCTCATGACACTTGTTTTTTTCTTTTCTCCCTTTCTTTTTAAATCAAGATGATTTTTTTACTGCTATTCCCCCTTTTTCTTTTTCTTTTTCAACCAAACACCTCATGACACTTGCTTTAGAAACTATGCATACCTGCACCTAAAAGGGACTTTTTTTTTTTAAATCAAAACACAAAGGGTTGCATATTGTAATTTATCAATAAAGATTAGAGTTAAGGCTCAAATGGGGTGACTAGGGATATAAAATACTGAAAGGGTTAGCTTGAAAGGCTCAAACAACCAAAGATGGCCTATATCATTTTTAGTAAACTTATGAAACATCTCAAACAATGAGCCTTGAGCTTCAATCATACAAGTTCTAGATTACCTGCCTCACAGAGAAAACACACATGCACATTATTCCTCACAACATAGCAAATTCACTACAATATCAAGACATGCACTTCAGAGTTAATAACATAAGAAAGTATATGAACTGAACAATGTAGCAGGGATAGGTGAATATGGAGGTGAGAAAAACAAGATAGTTCAACAAATATCATGAATGTCCTTTCTTTTCTAAACTAGTCAATTATTGGGGAAAAGAAATTTTAACATATTAGTTGTGATTTATCAACCCTAGCTCCAGTCTTAATTTTTCAAATCTCTCACGGCTTAGGGGTTTAGTGAAAATATCAGCAACCTGATGTTCAGTATCACAGAACTTAAGTTGAGCTTCTTGATGGTATTCAAGCTAGCATGTCCTAACCTCTTATGCCAGAATAATGGGTCATTATCTAAAACACTCAAACAGGTGAGAGAAACATTTGGCAAACAATTCAAATCAACCTGATAAGTGTTTCTAAGTCTTTTACCCTCTAGAATTACCTCATTTGAATCCATTCTAGTTAGTAAGCATTTATTAGAAGTAAACTCAACTTGGTTACATTTATCACAAAATTGAGAAATATTTAATAAACCATGCTTAAGACCCTTAACATAAAACACATTATCTATGGAATGTGATGGTGACTTACCAACCTTACCTACGCCCATAATTTTCCCTTTGTTATTGTCACCAAAAGTCACACTTCAACCTTCAAAAGGTTTGAGTGAGAGAAATTTTGATTTGTCTCCTGTCATGTGCTTGGAACAATCGCTGTCAAGGTACCACGAGTTGTTCCCCTTCACTCCAACCTGCAGTCTGAAATCAATGATTAGTTTTGGGAACCCAGTCTAGCTTGGGTCCCTTCTTCTTCTTAACAAAGTTAGAAAGCTCATCTTTTCTAACCCAAACTTGTTTTACTTTGCATACAGAAATAAAGTTATTCTTAAAATATGTGACATTCTTTTCAATAGCTTTTATCCTACTCTTGGATTCAAATTTAAGATGTCCTACCTTGCCACAATGATAACACACTCTTTTCTCATACAAGTCCACATGCTTAGTTTTTGTTTTCCAGGTAGATTTCTTTTTACCTTTAAAGCCTAACCCATGCCTAGATGTGTTACAATTCTTATTCAAACATTCAATAGCATTGGGTCTATCTACCTTGGGAGTCCGAAGGGTATACTCTAGCTTATTTTGGAAGTCCTTATTCTCTTTAGTCAACTTTTCTATCTCACCCTCCAATTTTTCAATTTTTTCTTCCAATAGAGCATCACAAATTGCCACACATTCCTCTTTCTTATGCTCTTTCAATTTAACAACCAGAGAAACATTTTCGTTTTTAAAATCAGAAGCAATATTCTTAAGGCTAGTGAGTTCCTCCTCTAAGCTCTCGTTTGTTTTTCTCAATTCTTTATTTGCCTTAGAGAATTTCTTAAGCTCATTCTTTAATTCACCAAAGTCATCAATCAACTCATTATTATACTCACGCATTTTTAAATACTCATCTATTACAAAGTCAAACACTTTCAATAGATGCTTCTTTGTTAACAAATGCATAGAAGATCTTAGCTCAAGAAAATTTACCTCAGTGTCTTCACCTTCTGAATCAGTTACAGCCATAAGACAAATGTTGGCCTTGGCTTCACTATTTTCAGAGTCTTCTTCCTCTAAATCAGAATCACTCCAAGCAGCCATCATTGCTTTCTTGAACTCCTTCTTATCATACTTCTTTTGCTCTTTAGCCTTCTTCTCCTTTCTACTTTCTTGCTCTACTTCAGGACAATCCTTAATCATATGACCTATTTTGCCACACCTAAAGCAATTATAATCAGTTCTTGAAGAAGAGAAAGTTTTGGATTTTACCTGTTTATTACTTGAGCTTCCATTATACTTTTGGTTCTTTAAGTGTTTTTTGAACTTTCGCATAAGCATTTCAATCTCCTCCTCATCATCTGAGTCATTACTCACTTCCTTTGATTGAGCTTTTAAAGCAATGCCTATATCCTTCAATCTTACATCTTCCTTTCTGTGGGACTTTAGTTGCATCTCATATGTCATTAGAGATCCTGCCAATTGCTCAAGGTTGAAAGTCTTAAAGTCTTTGGTTTCTTGCAAAGCAGTGACCTTTGGCATCCAGTCCTCTCTAGGGAGACTCCTTAGAATTTTCCTTACTTACTCCTCAACCTGTATATCCCTGCCTAAAGCATTTAACTCATTTACTATGTTAGTAAAATGAGTTATCATATCCCTAATAGACTCTTTAGGCTTCATAGAGAACAATTCATATTGATGCATAAGGAGATCAATTTTAGACTATTTTACCTCGTTTGTACCCTCATGTGTTACCTCTAGAAGATTCCACATTTGCTTGGCAGTTTTGCAACCCATCACACGGTTGTATTCTTGTGTCCCTAATCCACAATGAAGAATTCTCTTGGCTTGAGCATTGTATTCCAACTTCTTCCAATCTTCATTAGTATATTCGTCCTCAAGTTTTGGCACTCTTTCTCTCTTTTCATTCATCTTTGTGATATGAAATTCTCCTTTTTCAATTACCTTTCAGACTTGATAGTTCTCTACTTGAATGAAAATCTCCATTCTGTTCTTCCAGTAATTGTAGTACTTTCCCTCGAATAGTGGAGGCCTTTGGGTAGAGTAACCTTCTCTTATTGTCTTCATTAGGTTCATCTTAAGATCTACTCTTCAGGAGTTGTTGAATTGAGGGGGAGACATTTGAAGCACAAAGCATGAATTGATTCAATAAGGAAGGTTTTGAACTTTCAACATGCCATAAAGTCTTGAAGATTAATTTGTGATTGAATGTAAAAGGAAGAAAGCATTTCTGGTGATCCAAATGCATTGCATTCATATCATTTATTGAATCCATGTTGTTATGAGGAAGAGTTCACAAGGCCTTGACAAAATTGCATAAGTTTTAAAAACAAATCATAAGGTTTTGGAAAAATAAGTTTTTTTCTGCTATAATCGATTATTTCAACAAAACAATCGATTATTTTGATCTTAGTATTTTCTGGAAAACCTTTCATGAACAATGTAATCGATTACTTGTCGGGTTAATCGATTATTTTCACTTGATTCACTTTTTAGAATGTCTTGATGAACATTGTAATCGATTACCACTGAACTATAATCGATTACATCAGCTAATATCAGAAAACATCTATCTGTCTTAATCGATTACCAAAAATAGTAATCGATTACATCATTATTCTATGATTACATGATTTTCTATTTTAATCGATTACCAAAGGAAGTAATCGATTACACAGTGCTTTCTTTATTGGACATCTTTCTGGTGTAATCGATTACTCATCGTAATAATCGATTATTTTGATTGAAAACTAAACCCATAATTCTTATGAACACATTAATCGATTACAAGCTTGATTTAATCGATTATATGGGTAAAATAATCGATTACAGGAACGTATTTAATCGATTACCAACGGTTATAAATGTTTGTTATAAATAGACCTTTGGCTCAACTGTTTTTCTAACTTGACCAATTTGTATTATTGAGCATTCAAAGGCTTTTCAAACACTCTTTAGTGATTCCCTAGGTTCATACAGTTCTTGCTTTCACAATATTTTCATGAGGTGATTAATTGAAGAAAAAGCAAGAAGATTCTTTACAAAGTTTTTAAGGAAGTAATGTTTTGATTCTGTTTCAACATATAACCTGATTAATCATTCATATGTGCATCATTCATTGGATCATCAAGTGACTTCTTTCCTTAATCTTTGTTGTTGTAACACAGTTATTCAATTTCTATAAAGATTGGCTATTTGTAAATGGGTTTCTTGCATGATAACTAGAGATAGGGTTTCTCTAGAGGTTGCTGAGTAGTGTTCTCAGTGGGGTTTGGTCTCTAAGGGTCTAATAGTGTTTTAGATCTCTGAACTTTATCTAGGGTTGATAAAGAGATGCTTATAATATCTTGTAAGAATATTATTTGTAATAGTGGAACTCCATTCTAGTGTTGAGTGGAAGAACTGGATGTAGCTTCATAGTGTTTGAAGTGAACCAGTATAAAATTGTGGCTGATCTTTATTCTCTTCTCATCATCTCTTATTGCTTTGGTGTTTGATTCAATTTACTTGCACAGAAAAGATTTCAATTGTCTATTGGTTTTCTTGACTGAGGAATTTGATTGAATACAATTTTAAAGTGATAAAGATCCTGTGGAAAAACTCTGATTTGAAAATTTTAAATTACCAAGGTTCAACCAATTCACCCCCCCTCTTGGTTGTTTAGAAGTATTCCTATCATTTTTAATTGGTATCAGAGTTGGTTCTTGTAAGTTACTCAAGATCACTCCTTCTTTTCAAAAAGAAACATGAATACTTCTCAAATAACATTTAAGGAGGGTGCCTCTTGAAACAGACCTCCTATGTTTGAACGGGAACATTTCAGCTTTTGGGAAAATAGAATGAAAATCTTTATTCAATCAAATGACCCAGGAGCATGGAATGCAATAGTTAAGGGTCCTTTTATTCCAAAGAAAACTGTGGGAGATGAATTGATTCCCAAAGAATGGGATGAGATGACTTAGGTTGAACAAAGAGCTGCCCAATATGATTTTAAAGCAAAAAATATGATCACCTCTGCACTTTCCTCTGATGAATTTTTCAGGACTGTAAGATGCAACAGTGCCAAAGAAATGTGGAAAATGCTTGAAATTACTCATGAAGGAACTGAGGAAGTTAGAAGATCAAGGAAGCATGCTTTGATCCATGAGTATGAAATGTTTAAGATGAACTCCAATGAAAGCATTTCTCAGCTGCAGACCAGATTTACTCATATTGTAAATCATCTTTTGGGTCTTGGAAAGGTCTTTGCACTGAAGAGTTAAACATCAAGATATTGAAGTGTTTGACAAGACCTTGGCAACCAAAGGTTACTGCAATCAAAGAATCCAAGGATCTATCAAAGATCTCTATGGTTGCATTGTTTGGTAAGCTTCTTGAAATGTCTCAACTAACATCTTGTGAAGATGCAGAGAAGAAATCAAGGAGCATCGCCTTGAAAGCTGCAAGCTTGAAAGCAGAAAAAGAAGAGAAAACAAGTGAAGAGGATGATGAAGAAAATGTGAACCTGGTGGTCAGAAAATTAAGCAAATTTCTGAAGAAGAACAAGAACAAAAAGTTCAACAAGGGTAGCAAAAACAGCAACAACAACAACAACCTCAACAAGAAGATTGACAACAATTTTACATGTTTTGAGTGTGGCAAGCCAGGCCATATCAAATCTTAGTGCTCAATCTATTTGAGGAAACAATAAGGAGAAGGCAAGTTGAAAAAGAAAGAGAAAGCTAAAAGAGCATACATAGCTTGGGAAGATAATGAGTACTTCAGATTCTTCCACAGAAAATGAAGAAGCTAACATGTGTCTCACTTCCACCATCAATGAAGATGATGATGATTTGCTAAGTGATGAAGATGAGGTAAATTCTGAACTTAATCAAGCTATTCATGTTTTTCAAGAAATGCACGAGGAAGCCCAAAAACTTGAAAAATCCAATAATAGGCTTAGAGGAAATCTTAGATGGCATATTGAAAAAATTACTGAATTGCAAAATGAGATTTGCAACTTGAAAGAAGAAAATGAGAAACTTGTTTCAAGTTACAAATTGAATAGATGTGTGTGTGCTTATTCCTCTAGCAATGTTGACAAGTATAAATTGCTTCAAAAGGATTTTGATGAGTATAAACAAAGCCAAGGTGAAAAACATATGTTGTTTATGGCTGAAAACAGTGATTTGATTGATCTCTTGAGAAAGTTTTACAAGGGAAAATGCAACTTGGCTGAAATGCTAAGTGTGCAAAGATATGCTGGAGATACTTTTGGTTTGGGGTATAAATATGGTTCAAAATCAATAGGTAAAACAGTTTTTGTACCTCCAAACAGAAAAATCAAAAGTGGCAAAGAAACTCAAGAGTTAATCAAAATACTGGATTTAGAAAAATTTCAAAATCTGTCACTTGCAACTATTGTATGGAAAAGGGGCACACATCATTTAAATGCTATGCTAGGAGATTCTATGTGCCTAATGGTGATTGCATTTGGATTCCTAAAAGAAAGAAAAATGCTAACCCCTATGGACCTAACTTCAATTGGGTACCTTCCCTTGAAATCTGAATTAAATTTTGCAGGTGTGTCTAAGAGCTAGAACATCAACTTGGTATCTTGATAGTGGATGCTCTAGACACATGACTAGAGACATGTCCCTACTCTCAAATCTAACTCTCAAAGAAGGAGGATATGTCACTTATGGAGACAATAATAAAGGGAAGATAATTGGTGAAGGGAATATTGGAGACAGCTTTAAAGCTAAGATTAAAAATGTGTTGTATGTAGATGGACTGAAGCACAAACTGTTGAGCATAAGTCAGCTGTGTGACAAAGGCTTTAAAGTGAATTTCAACAAAGAATACTGCATAATTTCTGATGATAAAAGTGGTGAGGTACTGCACATAGGTAAAAGGAAAGGTAATATATATGTGTTATCAATTGATCATGCATCATTCCATAAATCCTCCTGCCTAATAAGCAAAGTTGATGAAACTTTGCTGTGGCATAGAAGAGCAAGTCACATAAACATGCATCACATGAACAAGCTCATAAGAAAAGATTTGGTAATTGGATTACCCAAACTCAAGTTTGAGAAGGACAAGCTTTGTGATGCTTATCAAAAGGGGAAACAAACAAAGAACTCTTTTCAATGTAAAAACATTGTTTCCACTTCTAGACCACTTGAACTTCTTCACATTGATTTGTTTGGTCCTTTTAGAACTATGAGTTTAGGTGGAAATTATTATGGACTTGTGATTATGGATGATTACTCTAGATACACTTGGACTTTGTTTTTGAAATCCAAGAGTGATGCTTTCCTTGCTTTTAGAAAAATGGCTAAACTTACTCAAAATGAGAAAGGTTGTAAAATTGTCTCAATAAGAAGTGATCATGGTGGTGAATTCCAAAATGAA
>PYAF01004903.1:30881-62626 GCA_007407185.1 Glycine tomentella
TTTAAGAGGAATGAAGTTTGGGAACTTGTTCCTAGACCCTCATCTCTTAAACCCATTGGCACTAAATGGGTTTTTAGAAACAAACTTGATGAGAGTGGAATCATAGTCAGAAATAAAGCTAGATTGGTGGCTAAAGGCTATAACCAAGAAGAAGGCATAGACTATGAGGAAACATTTGCTCCAGTTGCAAGATTGGAAGTAATCAGGTTATTACTTGCATATGCATGTCTCATGAATTTCAAACTTTTTCAAATGGATGTTAAAAGTGCCTTTTTGAATGGATACATTGAGGAGGAAATATATGTTGAACAACCTCCTGGTTTTACTGATTTCAAACATCCAAACTATGTTTACAAATTGAAAAAGGCACTTTATGGTTTGAAACAAGCTCCTAGACAATGGTATGAAATGTTGAGCAAATTTCTGCTTGATCAATCTTTTACAAAGGGTAGTGTCGATAAAACCTTGTTTATCAAAAGGCTTGGAAATGACTTCTTATTGGTTCAAGTGTATGTGGATGATATAATTTTTGGTTCTACTAATCACTTGTTGTGCAAGGATTTTTCATCAGCTATGTAGAAAGAATTTGAGATGTCAATGATGGGTGAACTAACATTCTTCCTAGGACTTCAAATAAATTAAATGAAGAATGGAACCTTTCTCAACCAATCCAAATATTGTCTTGAAATCATCAAGAAATTTGAGATGGAGAAAATCAAGGATGTTGCAACTCCCATGGCTACATCAACATATCTTGATTCAGATGAAAGTGGAAAGAAGGTTGATGAGTCTAAGTACAGAGGAATGATTGGATCTTTGCTCTATCTCACAGCAAGTAGACCTGATAAATGCTTAGTGTTTGCAAGATATCAAGCACATCCTAAAGAGTCTCATCTTACTGCTGTGAAAAGGATTCTCAAATATCTCAAAGCTACACCTAGAGTTGGTTTTTGGTATCCTAAAGGCGCTTCTATCAATATTGTTGGATATTCTGATTCTGATTTTGCAGGTTGCAAATTAGATAGAAAAAGCACAAGTGGCACTTGTCATCTTCTAGGAAGTTCATTAATCTCATGGCATTCCAAGAAACAATCATGTGTTGCATTATCTACTGCTGAAGCTGAATACATCTCAGCTGGAAGCTGTTGTGCACAAAGCTTATGGCTAAAACAACAAATGCAAGACTATGGAGTTGAGCTTAATGAAATTCCTCTGTTATGTGACAATACAAGTGCTATAAACATTTCAAAGAATCCAATAATGCATTCAAGGACAAAACATATAGAGGTCAGACATCATTTCCTCAGATATCAGGTTTAAAAAGGTAACATAAAGGTAGAATTCATTGACACCCATAACCAACTGGCTGATATATTCACAAAACCATTATCAAGGGATAGATTTTATACATTAAGAAATATGCTAAGTATACTAGATGAAAGTAATATAAACTAGCTTGTTTTATATGTGTTTTGTGTATTGAATCAAAGCCAAAAAAGGTCACAAGTGTATGATTGATTAAAAACTTGCATTAAAAGCTGCTAAGTACTCTGTATCTGCTAAACGTGCTGCAATAATCGATTACAACACGGGTTAATCGATTAAAAGCATTAAAAATCACATTTAGTATGAATATTGTGCATATGTAATCGATTACACATATATAGTAATCGATTATTCTTTACATTGCCAGACTTCAAATGTTTCTGGAATAATCGATTACACATCGGGATAATCGATTACATTGGTGAAAATTTTCTAAATCATTGCATGTCTCACTGGAGTAATCGATTACTCAAGCCTTGTAATCGATTACCTTCATTGATTGGAAGTAATTGTCCTTCTGGAATAGTCGATTACATTACGGGATAATCGATTACCTGTGTGTATTTTTGTTCTTGTTGTGTATAAAATAATCGATTACACCTCAATTTTAATCGATTATTCATGCTGTTATGTGATTTCTGACAGTTTTTCTGGGTATCTGTAACGCCCAAATCATCATTAACCTCCATTAACTGTCAATAACAGCTATATTTTTGAAAAATCTGAATGTTTAAGTGGTTAATCCTTGCCTATATATAGTGGCTTTGTGATTCATCTCTCCCTTGCACCAAAAGTTCTATTCCCTCTTGAAACTTTCTTCTTTGTGTCTGTGTTCTCTACTTTCCTGTGTAATATTCCTAAAAATTTCTACCCTAAAATGTAGTAGAATTGGTAAAAGGAAGGTAGGAGAGTCCTCATCCAACCCTCATCCTCAAACACCCCCTAATAGGTTGGACATTTGGTTCAACAAAGAGGCTGATAGGGTAAACTATCTTCAGTTCTTTGCCACCAAACCCATTAGTTCACCAAAGTATCTTAGTCTAGATTGGTTTACTAAGGAAGGTTTTCTGTTTCCTGCCTATCTAGAAAACCAAGGTCTTAGGCAATTTGTAGAAATGAAGGGGACCTATTACCCTGATTTGGTAAAGGTCTTTTACACTTGTATTAAAGGGTCTATGAGTGGGGAGATAAAATCAGTGGTCAAAGGGGTTGAGATGATCATTACTCCAGAAATCTGGGAGACAGTTACTGGGGTAATTTGTGAGGGGGAGAGGAAGTTTGAAGAAAGCCCAGAGGGCTATAACAAAATTGATACCTATAGAGGTATGCTAACCAACCCTGATATACAAATCAGAAATAGGTTGGGTACTGGGCCTATGACCCTTGAGGATAGGTTGCTTCACTATATCATCACCTATGTCCTTACACCTAGAGGAACCAACCATGCCCAAGCCACTGATGAAGACCTACAGCTTGTGTATGGTCTGAAGCACACAATACCCATGAATTGGGTCATCATTTTTCAAGAAATCATGCTAAAGTCCAAGAGACTTGTAAACTACCCTTTCCCTTACCCAATTCTTATGTCAAGGTTCATTGACTATTTTAACATTGATGTGACAAATGAGGTAGTCGATAATACAAATTCCTCAAACAGCCTCATCCAACAAAAGCACTTAACCAAGCTTGGATTGGTTAAAACACCAGATGGTTGGGTGATGGCTGGGCAACAACAGCAAGTTCCCTTGCAGATGCCACAACCTATTCCTGCTGAAGTTGCTGCTCAAGAGGAGTCTTCTGAAGAATCTTTAGATCCTGCTCAGTCTCTTTACACACCATTTGAATCCCTTATGTTGAGCAAGATGGATGGGCTGCTTCAATTGCATCATGAGTTCAAGGATGAAACTCAAGGGACTTTTAGAGAATTAAATAAAGACTAGATGCTATTGAAGCCCAACTAAGGATGGATGATTCAGAAGATTTTTAAATCCCAGTTTTTGTGTTTTTTTTTTGTTGTGTTATTTTTTTTTTAATTTTCAACTATGGTTGTAATCTTTCCCCATATTAATGCAATATTATTGATCAGTTTATGTTAATCCGCTGTGCCTTGCATTTTTTGACTTTAAAATGCCAAATAGGGGGAGAAAAAATTGAATTTATATGTGCTCTGCTTTTACCTCTGTTTTCCCCTATTTTTGTGACAGCTTTTATGTAAAAATTTGGTCTGCATAATTTGAGAAATTTAGGGGGAGATAATTGGTAAAACTGATTGCTTTATATTGATATACCATGTGAATGAACGTAAGTCAATCACAGAACCTTTTAACACTTGTTCTTGGAAAGATATTGATTGATTTTCAGGTGTGAAAGGTTTAAATAAAGACTTTGATGCTTCTTCAAATTAATCATAAGACCCAATGCTATTCAATTCAAAATTTGGCATGTTTAAACCCAAAAAGGGGGAGATTGTTGAATTGAGGGGGAGACATTTGAAGCACAAAGGATGAATTGATTCAAGAAGGAAGGTTTTGAACTTTCAACATGCCATAAAGTCTTAAAGATTAATTTGTGAATGAATGTAAAAGGAAGAAAGCATTTATAGTGATCCAAATGCATTGCATTCATATCATTTATTGAATCCATGTTGTTATGAGGAAGAGTTCACAAGGCCGGGACAAAATTGCATAAGTTTTAAAACAAATCATAAGGTTTTGGAAAAATAAGTTTCTTTCTGCTATAATCGATTATTTCAACAAAACAATCGATTATTTTGATCTTAGTATTTTCTGGAAAACCTTTCATGAACAATGTAATCGATTACTTGTCGGGTTAATCGATTATTTTCACTTGATTCACTTTTTAGAATGCCTTGATGAACATTGTAATCGATTACCACTGAATTGTAATCGATTACATCAGCTAATATCAGAAAACATCTTTCTGTCTTAATCGATTACCAAAAATAGTAATCAATTACATCATTATTCTATGATTACATGATTTTCTGTTTTAATCGATTACATAGTTAAAACTAGTTTTATATACCTTCCTGGTATAATCGATTACCAAAGGAAGTAATCGATTACACAGTGCTTTCTTTATTGGACATCTTTCTGGTGTAATCGATTACTCATCGTAATAATCGATTATTTTGATTGAAAACTAAACCCAGAATTCTTATGAACACATTAATCGATTACAAGCTTGATTTAATCAATTATATGAGTAAAATAATCGATTACAGGAGCGTATTTAATCGATTACCAACGGTTATAAATGTTTGTTATAAATAGACCTTTGGCTCAGCTGTTTTTCTAACTTGACCAATTCGTATTACTGAGCATTCAAAGGCTTTTCAAACACTCTTTAGTGATTCTCTGGGTTCATAAAGTTCTTGCTTTCACAATATTTTCATGAGGTGATTAATTGAAGACAAAGCAAGAAGATTCTTTACAAAGTTTTTAAGGAAGTAATGTTTTGATTCTGTTTCAACATACAACCTGATTAATCATTCATATGTGCATCATTCATTGGATCATTAGGTGACTTCTTTCCTTAATCTTTGTTGTTGTAACATAGTTATTCAATTTCTGTAAAGATTGGTTATTTGTAAATGGGTTTCTTGCATGATAACTAGAGATAGGGTTTCTCTAGAGGTTGTTGAGTAGTGTTCTCAGTGGGGTTTGGTCTCTAAGGGTCTAATAGTGTTTTAGATCTATGAACTTTATCTAGGGTTGATAAAGAAAGGCTTGTAATATCTTGTAAGAATATAATTTGCAATAGTGGAACTCCATTCTAGTGTTGAGTGGAAGAACTGGATGTAGCTTCATAATGTTTGAAGTGAACCAGTATAAAATTATGGTTGATCTTTATTCTCTTCTCATCATCTCTTATTGCTTTGGTGTTTGATTCAATTTACTTGCACAGAAAACATTTCAATTGTCTATTGGTTTTCTTGACTGAGGAATTTGATTGAATACAAAATTGGTTGATTTGAAAACAATTTTAAAGTGATAAAAATCCTGTGGAAAAACTCTGATTTGAAAATTTTAAATTACCAAGGTTCAACCAATTCACCCCCCTTCTTAGTTGTTTAGAAGTATTCCTATCATTTTCAGGAGTTACTTGCAAAATAAAGAGAACACAGCTCTGGTACCAATTGTTGGTCCCAGATCATACTCAAGAGGGTGGGTGAATTGAGTTTTATAAAATAATTTACAATTTAAAATCAAACTCAAAGCAATAATATAGAGATAAGAGGTAAAGAGAACACAATCAATTTTAACGTGGAAAACCCAATTGGGTAAAAAACCACGACGTCCAAATTGGATAATCAATCCATTGGACAACTCCACTATGATAATTTTGTGTACAAGAGTTCTTAGTATCCTAGTTTCCTAGTCTACCCTTACACAACAATTATCCAAGAAGTATCATTATGATTTACTAGAGTTTTTAGTCTTAATACTCATGGATTGAAGATTTATTCAAGCTAGAGCTTAAAGAAAGTTTTCAAGAAAGATTGGTAGTCATCTTATGCATATAATCTCAGGTTGATCAAATCATTCATATCATTGAAATTGCTGAGGAATATAAGGTGGTATCTTTCTTGTACCTAAAGCTTGTGTTTTGTTAATATTTATTGTATAATTGAGTTGTATTTCCATATAACATTTGTATTTTTTAAAGCTTGTTCTAGAAAGGGTTTCTAGAGGGCAGAACAGAGAGGGGATCTCTGGTTCTTGATTTTTTGAAAAGTCTATAGGAAGTAGACTTTGAATTTTACCTAGGGAGGGTAAGAGAGGACATTTTGTATGTTTGTAAAGAACAGATATTTGTCATAGTGGAACTCTAACCAAGATTTGGTTGGAAGAAAACTGGATGTAGCCTCCGGGGTTGAGAGGTGAACCAGTATAAATCTTGTGTACATTAGATTTCAGTTTATATTTCATTTAAATTCTTGAAGTGTAGAATTTGTTCATCATATAAACTTGGTTATTGCACAAGAGTGATTTGATTGATGAAGTAAAGTGATTTCTAATTGGTTTTAAATTCATACCATCCTTTTGAAGTCTTCCGCTATTATAAATTTTGAAAGGAAATTTTAAAACTCTGAGGTAAAACCAATTCACCCCTCTTGGTTATTTGCATAAGTGTTCATTATATTTTCAATGGGTACCTTCTGTTAGCAAAGCCATGCAGACCATGCATCATATGATTTTTTACAGACTCATACAGTTGTGGCTCCTGAACTGGATCTGGTATTTCAGCTGATATGATGCTATCAATATCTTCAGGAGATGGATTCTTGCTGGAAGGATGTAAAAAAAATCAAAATATGAGCATGTGGCAAGCCCTGCTTCTGGAATTCAATTGTGTATATATCCGCAACAATTATATTATCAGACAAAACACGAAGCAAAAAATTGAAGTTGATAATAATATGTCACTTGTAGTACAGGCCTTACATGCAACCACATTGCCCAAAAAAATTGTTTATCTTTCAAGTCTGAAATGAATTGTTCTAGCTTGAGTTTAAAAATTCTTGTGACAACATCGAACCGATCTAGTGAGTCAAATTAAGCGCTATGACAGACCTTTGAATTTCTGGCCAATAAGGATTACAAGTGAACTTCAAGAATAAATCTGGGAATCCAATCGTGCTGCATATGGTCATTCCATCAAAGTATACTTGATCCATATACCTGAGCCTTCCAACAAACGATGAAGGAAGGACAATATGTTTTCCACTATTGCCACACTGATTATCGACTCCTTCATGTGAGGCAATCAAAGTGCTGTATTTATCAAAACGTAGCTGCTTTTGATGTGTTCTTATAAACATCAATTGTTCTATTTCCATCATTGTGTAACCATCAACAATAAATTGTTGAAAAAGTCTTCTAAATCTAAAGAAAGTTTGACCTTCTCCTTCCTTGAATTGTAGCCTAAAATACATAAATTCTTTGATAGTAACTTTATTTCTTTTTCTTTTAGCTGAGTTTTCTATACCTCTATACTTGAAAGAAAAGAGGATATTGCAGTCCTAGATAACTTGGATGAAGCTCACTAATTCTTTGCAATTGTTCACTCTGTTTTTCAAGGACAATATCTCTATTCATAGGCTGAGCTTCATCCCCAACAATAATTACAGCAACTTCAGAAACTGTTGGCAAATTGTAAATCATTCCATCCTTTTTTCTGTCTGAAATTAATTGTAATTTAAAATTTTGTGTTTGACATTTATGATATCTGTCTTTGCCCATTCTAAAAGACTTAGCAAAAACATTGTATTCATCAAGCATTTCTTTCAATTGTGATACAAGATGTGAGTCAAGTCGCACTTCCCACCTGAAAATTATAGGAAATTGTGAGTGATGACTGTTTTTACTAGGATTCAATCAATGAGATAAGAAAAAACTGGCAAGCTTATGAGGATATGAAATGATCCCGATTTGCAGAAAACCAGGTCCGGGTTGAGACTATGGGATCTAATCTAACAATATAATAAGAAACCAGGATATGATCTTTTATGAAGATGACACCGTCAGTTTCATAATTGGAAAGATCTCGGGTTTCTATCTGATGTGAGGAAATCATCCCTCTTGTCCAAGCTGGAGCAGGGGGACAAACCAATGAGAATAATGAACAAAATGATCAACAACAAACTAATGAGGACCGAGATAATAAGAGCAGGGTCAATGATGAGATACGAGGACAGAATTATAAAGCCGGTTATTATGGAAAGAATGAGTTTACACCATTTTTTGTTGTAAGCCGAGTTCGGGTTAACACAAAGGGATAATTTCTAACAATATAATAAGAAGCCGGGATGTGATATTTTATGAAGATGAGACCATCAATCTAGTAGTTGTGAAAATTTCGGGTTTCTACCCGATCTTAGGAAATCATCCCTCCTATCAAAGCTGGAGCAATGGGACAAACCGATGAGAATAATGAAAAGAATGATCAGCAACAAACTGATGAGGATTGAGATACTAAGGTCTGAGTTAATGATGACATACGAGAAGAGAATTATAAACCGGGTTGATTATGCTCCAAGGTTTTTAGGTTAGCGGATGTAACCAAGGTTTTTGAAGGTTTTCCCACATTAAACAATTTTACTGGGTTCTTCTCTATGTGTCCTCTTGCATTTAACTGTTCTGTTTCTGCAAATGACTTGTATTTTGACCCAACAACTACAAGGACAGAATAACCAATAACAGATTTTTAGGATATACATAATCAATAACACAACACAATAAGTTGATGATGAGATTCAGGATGACAATTATGGACCGGGTTTTTAAGATTCCAGTTTAACACGGGTTTCTTAATAATATATCAATAATACCATAAACCATACCTTTTTCCACCAAATCTATTTTGAACCTCATTCTCTGTATCATAGATATACAGCTGAGCAAATTTTGGAGGTTTCCCAACCATTGGTAATAGGCTTCCAGTTAAATGACATGATTGTGCATGAATTCTATAAATTGGTGGACCTTTTCCATGTGACAAACGACTATCTATATTGGCATCGAAAGAGCTAAAAGCAAACATCATATTGTAAGTTCTGATATATTATTGGTAATTCCTGCTTTCACGTGATTGTTGATCACATAGTAATTGTTGTAGCAGTTCTGGTGGATCCTTCAAAAAAGGTAGTTGTATTTTTCCAAGACTACAACAAATACTATATTTGTCATTAACATATTTTTTATTTTTCCTCAAACTTTCTTTATACCACATGGCAGCCTGGCAATATGGACATGTCTCAGTAGCATCTCCTAAATCAACATATCCTACAAAATAAAACATTAGTAATACGACATAACTGATAATACACGCTTTTGCATATTAATGTAGAGATACAAAACTTTCATGTTGGTGGCTCATCTGTGTGTTCTAAGTAGTTTCAGTTTTTGTTTTGATAACCGCTTACTTTGCAATATGTTCCTCCGTCTTAATCTAGCAGCTGTAAGATCCCAACAACAGTGTACGAAATTACTTTGACATTAGAAACATTATGGTTAACTAAACACTTTGTGGATAACAGACAAACCTGTAGCAATGTGATCAACACAATTGTCATTTGAGAGTTCATCCTCAGTGTCAGATTGCATTAAAATATTACTTGTTTCTACATTTGACACAATGTTAAAACACCAGCATTACACATACTATAGTTAATCTTAGTCTGTATAAACATTATTTATTTGCATGAGCATGACACATGATTTATAAACAGAAGCACAATATGAATAAAAAGAAAGATATTTCCAACCTTCACTTTCATTGCTCAGTTCTGTTCTGTTAGCACCATTATACTTATATTTGCCCAATCTCTTTCCTTGTAATATCAATTTTTATTTTATCCTTGCAGCTTTAGCATCAACCTTTGTCTTAAGAATGTCTTGTTCCATGTTTGAGTAACCTGAGAATTTAGTATGATTGAAAACCTAGTTAACATTGAAGGAATGTGAAATGAAAAGTGTGCTGAATAATATATCAATAATACCATAAACCAAAGTTGTTTCAGATTTCGACAATGGGTCTCAGTATGATTAGTCAGGGATTTTTTATCTATGGGCAATGCTTCTCAACATGATTATCAAGTTGTGTATGCAACAAAAGTATATTAAAGCAAATTTTAGTAACACATTCAACAAAAAACTTGTGTGTTCCAGTATTACAACTGAATTAAAAACACCAATCACAACTTGTTATTTAAGATTTTGGCCATACTTTTACTTTCCCCTAAAATGACATGTTACTGTGGACAGTGAGGTAAATGAAAGATTTTGGCCATCCAACAAAAAACATATCAAAGCAAATATTAGATTTTGGCCATTTAACAAAAACACGAATCACAACTTGTTATTTAAGATTTTGGCCATACTTTGACTGTTCCCTGAAATGATCTGTTGCTATGGACAGTGAGGTAAATGAAAGATCTTGGCCGCACCTAACCAATTATCATACATTTCAGCTGATTTTAAGGAAGTTAAGTCACAAATGTGTAGTTGGGATTTTGCATGCTTTTCCATTGGTGCAAAACAATTTTAAGTTTTACTTTCTATTTATATCTTCCCACTTATTAAAGGTTCCACAAAGCTGGCCACATTTAATTCACAGATTGCATCCTTATAATTTCATTATCAACCATTTGTCTCACCTCTCCCGTATCAGCATGATTAGGAGTATGTATAATCAGTTGATATTGACATGGTAAACTGCTACTATTAGTTGATCAATGGTAAATTAAGTTGTTGATGTTCGAGTATAGCATCAATGTGCATTTACATATATATTGAGATGAATTGTTGAGTGATATTAGCATGTCAATGTGCAATTACGAGTAAGTAAAATAAAGTTTTAAAGTATTATTATTTGAAATGCGAAAATATTTAATATAATAAATGGTTCCACTACTGTGCGATTAATTCTTTCTAACAATCTAACTTCCATTTATATTTATAACCATAATTTTAAAATTATTATGGGTATGAGTCTAATTTTATAATTCTGAATTGCTTGGACACTTAAAATAAGTTGAACATCATTCACCACAATTACGAATACATAACAAACAAGCCATTGTGGTAACGGAGTTTTGCGAATTCTCCCCAGAACTGGAATATCATTTTGAGATTTTCGAACATATTCGAGGGTTCAATGTGACTATTGTCACTTCGGCTAACACACAAGGATTGAAATAGCTTCCATCTTAGAGGTACGTATACGTAGAGGACTGTGTAACCTTGCTCCTTGGCAACACGATAGATAATCAGAGAAAGAAGAGTGTAGTAACTACAACTTTTGCTATTGTGCAAATTACATGTTGCATGTTTCAAAATGTACAACAATGGAATCACTATTTAATACATTCCAGACTAACCATTACATAAAAGTTTGTCACTTAACATACCAAAAAGTTTCTTAACCATGATTTAAAATCATTTCTCATTCTTAATATGCTTTCTCAACTTAGTAGAGGACAATTGTATTTCTGATAAATCCTCACATGCCATAGTATCCAACTTAATATCAGTTTTGGGCAAATTCCGCTTAGCCAGTGTCATTGACTGTATCAAATGCGCATCAGACTCAACAGTTTGTGAGAAGCATTGCTATCAACAATGAAAAGAAACCTTTAGACCTTCAACAACCATAACAATGGAAATCAGACCAAAGAACTTACACTATTAGTAGCATCATCATTCCAACGCAAAGGACATAAATGGCTCTGCTTCATCCTTTGAAATTTTAAAAAACCCATTTACCAAATTATAAACCGAAAATTAAACAAATAAAAACAGTTTTTTTTTTAAAATAGATTAACACAATATTAAGCAAAACCTGCATGTCAAAGGTTGAAAGCTAGCTAAGAACAGTGCTCACCAATGTATCATCTTCGGATATTTGAGAAACGGAGTGTCGTGTATTACCAGTCACAACTTTGAATCTAAAAGCTAACCTTTTGCCCAACACACGATCGAGAAACTCTGGTATATCTCTAGGATCAAAAACGCCTTCCTGAGTAATTGCAAACACCACAATGGTTTAATATGGTAGAACAATATTATAGCATGGAACTTACATCAACATAATACCCAACCTCAACAATGATTTTTTGTTTGATTTCAGCTGCACTTTCATTTATCAAAGCAACACACTCGCGATCCTACAATGTAAAAATGGCGGATTCACGTGGCTAAGTCACCCTAACATCAATACGATATCTATGGGACAACAGTAAAACAACAATTAAGATATTTACATAGTGAGCAGCAACACCAAAATGAATGAATTTTGGCAACACTACCTTGGTGTAGAGCTTGCACTTTCATTATCACAACCAACACAAATAACAGGCAAAGCCTGGGCATTAACCCTTTTGTTACATTTGGGGCATGCATCATAAACCCAACCATTGGCTATCAACAACTTCTGTATAATAGCCACAGTAACACATACACTCCTACAACAGAAATAACAATTATGAACCGGGTCACTTAGAATACTGGGATTGTGTTTAACTATTTGACAACACAATAATTTGATGGAGATACGGGATGACAACCATAAATCAGATTATTATGGGCACCGGGATAAACCGAATTAAAAAAAATGGTTTTTTAAACATTCATTTCCACGTTAAACTATTTAACACAACACAATAAGTTCATGATGAGATGCGAGATGTTACAACAGAAATGACAACTATGAACCGGGTTACCTATGACACTGGGCTTACCGATTAAGTTAAGTTTTTTTTTACACAACACAAGTTTATAAACCTAACCATTGGCTATCAACAATTTCTGTATAGTAGCCACAATAACACACATACACTCCTACAACAGAAACAACAATTATAAATTGGGTCACTTAGGATACCGGGATTTTGTTTAACTATTTGACACAACACAATAATTTGATGATGAGATACGGGATGACAACCATAAATCGGATTATTCTGGGTATTGGGATAAACCGAATTAACAAAAATGGTTTTTTAAACCTTCTTTTCCATGTTAAACTATTTAACACAACACAATAAGTTGGTGATGAGATGTGGATGTTACAACAGAAATGGCAACTATGAACCGGGTTACCTATGACACTAGGCTTACCCGATTAAGTTAAGTTTTTTTTGCACTAGTTTATAATGAGATACGGGATGACAACTATGACCTTGCCTTTTTAGGCAACAGGGTTAAACTGATATCATAAAAAATTAAATTTTTGACGCCTATTATCATTCATACCTTCTTAACTTGGCTAATTTCATGTAAATTCTTCACTTGTGCATTAAACAGAAAGCGATCCACATTGGAATACGAAGAAGAACCAGAAATCTGGGTTCCTAGTTGGCCAGATGTCTTGATACTTTGCCGACTTGGATCCATACTGGAATATTAAACAATATATAATTATAACAGAACATTACCAAATATAACACAATTACTTAATAAAACAGATACAATAATTACAAAAACCTCAATCGGTCCTTGAATTCAAGTATCTCCTTAATGCACTGTTGACAAAAATGTGAGAACCATGCATGGAATTTTGTATTGATAGAGGATAAGGGCCTGCATCAAAATGATTCAATTAGAATAGCAGCCATTTATAACCAACAAAAAACTAACCTCGAAAATTGGACTTATCAATAATACCTCTAGCTTTTTTGATCTTAGCCATGCTAAGCAACAACACAATAGGACCACTGACATGTTTATCCAAACAATCCTTCAGCTCTAAAGCAAGCGCCTTCCATAAAGTACAACTCAACACATCGTGACTATTTCATGTTATGGATCAACAATTAATATATGTTATTATTAGGTCCATGACAACAGCATCAAGTACAAATTAACTAAGTTGTGAATAACCAAACAATACCATTCATCTTTCAGATTGAAAGAAATTCTCTTTGGTGTCCCTTCTAAGTGACATTGAACAACTTCAACAATCTCACCAACAACATCTTCAACAACATACCATTACCAAACACATTTAATGAATAACATGTTATATAAATCATTCATGCATGAATACTTAAAATAAATGTCACCTATCAAATAATCAAGTGCGGCAGATCCACTGAGAATGGCATCAAACTTCGTAAAATTATACATTGTCTCAGGTATGTCAGGCATTTCATGGGGCGTAATTTTGGTTGTGTTTACCAGGTTGATTTTAAAAGCATGTCTGGTAGCCTTATACTGACCAACATTTTTGTCCACCTCAAAATTCTGAATAACATAGCATTGACCAACACGTAAAATTTCACCCTTCATCCCAAAATCAACATTCCTCATTTGTGCCAGCATTTTATCACCCTGTTAATAAATAAATTAAGTTATGGTACATAGAAGTTGTTGATATACAAAGATGACAACAACACTTAAAGAAACTAACCTTCTTGTCAACCAAAATTGCCTCAATGATACACAGAGCTCCTTTTGGTATACTCCACACATTTAAAGCTCAAACAACAATTTTCCAAGTTTCTTTTTCATCATTAACTTCAACAACGAAATTTAGTTTATGCAAAACTGGTGGACAAAAGAGAAGTGCCATTAATAGGGCAAATGATAGCAACATTCTGTAACAACTTAAGCAACAACCTACCACACACCATTAATGCCGATTTAATGAGTGTTTTGGCCTCTAAACGTTTGGGTCGATGAAGAAGCAGAGCACGGAGAATGTTGGGCTAGCTGAGGACGCTAAAAAAGCAGAGTAAAGAGAACAAATCAGTTTTTTTTCATAAATAAATGGGCAAACGTGTAAACACAAAATAAGAAACGCAGAGGTAGAGTGAAAATAGCAGTTGAGCAATCAGCGGGCATGGGCATCACAGCTGAGACAATTGAAATGTGTGGTTAGCACTTAGCAAAGTTGGTGAGGATTGAGCGAGGGCATGGGTATCACAGCTGAGACAATTGATATGTGTGGTTAGCACTTAGCAGAGTTGGTGAGGATTGAGCGCTGATAGTTGGTGACAAGATGCAGTAGGATGAATGAGTCCACAACGTGTGGTAGTTGGACATGTGTTATCCAAAGCTGGGAAAAGGCACCGAAGCTGCGAAGCAAGGAAAAGCTAGGAACAAGGTACCGAAGCTGCAAAGCAAGGAGAAGCTGGGAATTGGTGAAAACCAACGTTGTTTTATTACTATGTATAGATTCATATTTCATAAACCAATACAAGCCATCATGTTTTCTACTACCATGCACACTGCTCATGAATATAAAATGTTGCATAGAATAATTTATCCACATTACTACATAAATAAATCAGAGGATGGACCTCGACAAAACGATAAAGTTATATCTTGATAACTTGTTGGTTATGATTTACTAATCATAAATAATCACATAGGGAATAGTCTTTGGGTATTGGGGTATGAAATAGAAGAAACAGTGTAACTAATCAACACATATATAGAGAACCGAATTTTCAAATAGGAGGGTCTGTTGCAAATACAGTAGCAAACAAAGGAAATTTTTCTCCAAGATTGTTAGATAAATAATTAGGAATTAGAAATAACAAATATAACAGTGGAATAATTTTACATAGAATCAAAACACAAAGAAAGCTTTTTACAATCAATTAATGTAAAAGATATATAAGATAAATTTTTTTTAGAAAAGTATGAATTGAAGTGTGCAAATGCACTGTTCTTAGAGAAAAAACACCACACTGCACTAGTAGAAATTATTATATGTGCTCCTTTCTCAAGATCCATCAATCGGTTAAACCAATCATATGTAAAGAAAGATCCCTAAATCAAAGAAAATCAATGCTTCTAAACACATTTTAAATAGTAGAAGTATAAGAAAGAAATAAACTATTTTCTTCTTTTAAGAAGATGAGAAAAATGGATACGAGTTTTAATATTTTGTGTGTTTTGCAACTTTCTCAAGAGAAGAGATATATATAGAGGAGAAAATATCCAACGTCTAGTAAGAAGAAAATAAGGAAAAAAACTGCCCCTTTTTGAACGTTTGGATTCTTAACGTGTAGAAAAAAATACCCACTCAATACAATTCCTAAAACTTAGGAACTAACAAATTAGAAAATATATAGTGGGTAAAATATCTTTTAAAGAGAAGTAATTTATATAAAGAAAATATTTTTACTTTAAATTTAAATTTTAATAAAATATTTTCCAACAACAACATCATTGTTGAAGATAATAATTTTCGTTTCTAAAAATCCTTTGATTTTATTCGCAAATAATTCACATCACAGCATTAAAGGAGGACATCAATTCTCATGATAACAATACAAAATTACATTTGGATTGTATGGTGGTTGATTAGGCTGTTGATGAGAAAAAACGAAAAGCAACTAGTGTTATCATCTCCACCACAAACAATCCTAACAAGGAAAACTCCGGCGACACCACCACCAAGACTCAAACATGGAAAAAAATTTAATGGCAGGACCTATCATTCATGCCTGTCAGAAGCCATGAGTCTCCTATGTTGGAACTGCAGGGACCTGGGCAATCCATGTCCAATTCTCTCTCGTAGGGACCTTGTACGGAGTTTTTATTTGATGTTATTTTCCTTTTTGAAATATTATCTTCTTGTAAATAGATTGAAGAAATAAAAGTTATGTAAAAGAAAATATCATAAGGGGTTGAATTGTGATTTTAAATTTTTTTAAATCTTTATCTGAACAAATGTTATTGTTTGATGATAAAGTGCATAAATACACATATCAGGTTTTCACAAATGGGTTTAGTATAGTGCTTCTTTTGATGGTGATTGGCAATTTTCAAAACTTAAGCTTAATTTATTCTTCATAGGATTCAATATATCCTAGGAGAATTTCTTTTCAAAACAAATCTCAAAAATAGAGTATTAAATGAAGTCTTAATCTCATCCTTTAATGTTGTATTAGATCATGAATTTAGCTTAATGTCGTATGAAACATCAGATTCAGACTCGTGAAGCACGTTCTGATATCACACAAGACACTACTTTTAACCTTTGTATTTGTTTGCATCTAATCAAAGTAATTAAGGTTCCTGATTCGTCTTAAGACACAAATGTCTTTTGACTTAACAATCTCTCCGTTTTTGATGATGTCAAACAAACACAAATTTAAAAGTTGAAGGCTGACTTATAAGATTGTACATAGAAATGTTAGTTAGTCTTACCAGATATAGATAATATATATCATACTCAGAGCATAAAGCATCATAAAACTTCGAGGTAAAGTCTGAACATATAACAAAAAAACATCTCATTTTATTCATTGAAGAATTTTCACATCAATCATGAAGATGTGTTTTGAGTACAGAATAAAATGCTTCAGGGAAAAAATAATTAAAACTTTAAACATAAAGCTCCCCCTGAATTGATTTTTTCTTTAGACTTTGGCTCTCCTCAGATGATGTCGTTAGCTTAAACTTTTACTTTTTCTCCCCTTTTTGTTTGGTAGCTATTTCATCAAATTTCCTCAGAAACTTATCACCAAAATCATCATAATCCGATAAGAGATCATTAGAAAAGATAGGACTTCTTGGAGGTGTAGGGTTCTTGAAGGCTCCCATCAAATGATCTTCTTGTAAAAGTAATCCCTAATAAGAAACCACTTTTAGCATTTTTCTTAGCATAAGCATGATCTTCCAAAGCTTGAGCAAGTGCTTCCTTCATCTTTAATAGCTCAGCCTCTACCAAATGAACATACTCCCTTAAATGCAGAGGATTGTATACACTCTAACAACCATCACATCAGTTTCAACTTTAACTTCAACATCATAATCCATTTCTTCAATGATAGGTTGCATATGATGAGTAAAAGTGAATCTGGAGTGGGGAAAATGAAAAATTAATGAGAAGTGGCGATTAGAAACAACATAGAAATCCCTTATCCATGAATAGATCATGTTGAAAAGGGTCTCTTGAGTTAAGCAAGTGTGATTTAGAGTCTAATAGTATCGACCAATCTCATGGTGCACTCTGTCTGTTGGGGGCTTCTTATCTGGTTCCAGACCTGAGCAATGAGCTCTAAGTCTATAAAATCTCTTCATTGCATACAAGTCTAGACTTGAAAGCTTAGTCTTCTTCTTAAGAGCTTCTAGCTCATGTTTGAAAAAGCAGCTAGGACGAGCCTTCACACACTTAGTTGGAGAGGCTTCATCATCATCCTCAGTCAACAACTCCTTCCTTTTGTAGCTATTAGATTTCTGATGAAATTTATGCTTGTCTATTGCTATTTGAAAGCGAGTGTTGGAGGTGGCCACACATGAGAACTGAGTGCCAAGCATAAAGAATAAGTGTGTAGAAAACCTCCCTAATCTTCTTAAAGAAGTCTATCTTCCTTAAATATCTTCTTCGTAAGATGACAACTTCATTCTTAGTTCAGGGTCATAGTCAATTTTCTCCCATTTTGGAAATCCTAGACTATACTCAGGATCCTCCAAAGTGATGTCCTTCGGCTAAAAAGTTTCTTCAATCTTGGTTTTTTCCCAAGGAAGAACTACATTCATAAAAAAAATTAGACCTAGGAGCTATTGGAGGTCCAATGGAGTGGAGAAGGGAATCTTAAATAGTTTTGCTTCCTTACTTTTCCATATGGTGGCACAAAGTGGATAGACCTTCCTTGCAATTTGTCTATGCTGAAAGATCAGACTGTTTGGGTTGGGAGCAACAATGTGTTTGATGGGAAAGTCTTTGAGCACTGGTTCCCTGTCTCCATAAACTTCAAGTGCATATTCCTCTTCTTAAGGCAAAGTATCCCAAGATGGATAGTTGAAGGGATCAATACCAGGAAAACATTCCTTCCAGAGCTTTGTAAAATTAAGTTTTTCAAGCTCTATGTTAATGTTTTAATTATGTTAGGATTTACATCGGTCAAGTGTAAACGAATCCCAATTGTAGTACTGAACCGAAGCTCAGGTTGTCTTCTAAGGGAATAGTGCAAGGATGAATATTAAAATTAAAGCCTATCAAATGAAGATATTTTCGTGTTTTTATACCTTAAACTACCTAAAACTAAAACTAATCAAAATAGAAAATAAAAGATATATTTTTCTAGAGAGATTAATGTGCTGAAAATTTAATAATAAAAATTAAAAGAAAAAGGTAAGAAGTTACTTGTTGACACGATAATAATTGTAGACGGAAACAATAATGTTAAGATGCTAAGATTGTACTTGAAATCCCCCTATTTGTTGTAATTCCTCACACTTCTACGTCATTATATCATTCATCCCCAATTCACTAATGTATTCTATCCCTAATCCCTTAGGTGATAGACCCTAAATCACTTGCCTTGATTCCCAAGCCCTTGGAAAACCAACATAAGCAATCAACATTATTGTTTAAGAATTAGTGAGGCTTAACCAAGATTATTATATCCCTAGAGATAACTCAATTTAAGTATCCAATTCAGTTCAAATTTCAACGAGACTTGCCAAATTGCAGTCATCTTAAAATCATCTATGAGGTGCACATGCTCACAACGCATTATGTATAGAAGGTGAATAATGAACTCAAACAAAATATTAATGTGAGAAAATTACATCAAATAGGTTTCATTCCTTTTATCTCCTAGCTAAGAAAGAAACTAGCCACCCATGAAATACAAGAAGAGAGACGAGAAGAAGGTTTTTCAGTGAAGGGTGGTGTATAGAAGTGTGTTTTGATGCTGCCTATGCCTCTCTATTTATAGAATCATATATGTGTTTAATAGAGCTAAATAATCTCCTTAATTTAAAAAATAATATAATCTATACAACGAAGTTATCTCTTCAACTGATATAATCTATTTTAATTGTTGCAATTATGTTCCAAATGATTTTCTTCATTTATCTTCGAGCTTTATATCCATAATTATTTTTGTTTTGAATTAATTTAGCGTGATATCTTGTGTAAAATTTCATATTTTCCTCTGTTTAAGTTGGCTTGAGCGGTCTATACCTTACTTGAGCGAGGCTACCTTGTAAAATTGCCCTATTTCTCTGTGAAAACTAACAAGTTTGATTCAAAACAAGGCCTAAAGTATAATAAAATATCAAATAAATGTCTCAAATTTCATATGAAAATATGATAAATTTGACGTTTATCACTCCATTTGTTGTATCTCTGGATGAAGAATGTGAGACTCAATATCACCTTTCTCTTTCCAGACCCTGTTACAAGTCTGTCACTCCAAGACTCTATTACCTTTGAATCCAAGATAGAATCTAACATTAACATCAGGCTTAGTAGGTGCAATCTGTGGAGGTGGAGGCAATGGTCTTGAAGAAAGAAGCCATTTAGTGGCTTGTTCTTGATCTCTCCTCATCAAACGTTTGTCGATTCTAGTAAAGAGATTAGTCAATCTGATAGGCTCCTTAGAGGCCATCATGATCTTTCTTTTCTCTAGACTAGCAACCATGTCTTCCATGGATACAAACTCTTTAGCACAATATACTTCTTCCGAACATCCAAGTCTGTTTGCATATATTTCTTTAGACTGTGCAAATTCAACTAGCTTGTCATTATCAGCAAACACTGTTTTTGGATAGACATGATCTACACTAGGATCTGTCTCACTATATAATCCTTGTTATCTTTGAGAGATGCTTTAATGACAGATTGGAGCATAGCCTCTTCATAACTTACAATCTCCTTAGGTTCATATCTTCAGACTAAAGCACAACTGCTTCAAACACTGGCTCACCATCTATCTCCATCATGGTGGCCTTTTCAGCATTTTTCCTCAACAGGTAAAGTCTTCATAGATTCCAGAATGACATCATCTAGAATTTCTCCAAATACCTTGTTTGCCAAGGCAATAGGCTTAGTATTTTCTTCGAGCTTCCTCCTGTGTTTTTCTACAGATAGAGTGGCTACAGAAGCTAGAACAATCTCATCCAACTCGAAGGCCTCTTTTTCCTCAAAGGATTTATCCAACTTGGCCTTTTTCCTTGTTTCAGCCAAGGACTTCTTCTTATGTTTTTCCAAGGCAACAACTTCTTTTTTTCTCAAAGGCAATGAAGCCATTTTGGGTGAGGGTTGATAGGTCTGAGGTGGAAGGGCTAAATAGGGTGAATGTTAAGGGGTAGGGGTTTCAAGAATCTCAACATCAAATTGTTGGGTCTTTAGGGATGAGACTGGTTTAGGTTGGGATGACTCAAGAGTCTCAGTCATAGATTCTTAAGGTTTGGGAGGATAGAAAGGTTTAAGTTGTTGAAGGTGTTTGATTTTAAAGGTTAGCTTTTTAGTTGTAGGTTCAGATCTAGGTTAAGATGTAGAGTTTCGAACCTTTCACTTTTGGGTTGTTCTAAGATCTAAGGGTTTAGGGTCAGAGGGTGGTTATTGAAGTCACAAAAATACCACTAGAGGGGAGGGGGTTGAATTGGGGTTTTAAAATATTTTAATCATCTTTTGAAAACAAAAGGTTTCCAATGGAAGTTTAAAATGATGAACTATTTTGAGCTTAGAATGGAAATTTAAGTTGCTAAAAATGAAAATGCAACAGTTCTGGAAAAATAGTTTTTTTTTACAAATAAAAGCTTTTGTTTGAAAAGATGCTTGATTAATAGAATCCTTTTGATAAACCAAAGTTCAATTCAGTTGTTAGGATAAAAAAATAGATTTAATGTTTTAAACAAAACCAATTTAAAGATATGTGCAAAGTAAGATAAAGAATAGTGCACAAAGGTTTTTATATTGGTTCATCCCAACTTTGGGCTACATCCAGTTCTCACCCTTCAAGATGAGATTCTCCCTAACAAAACTAGTTCATAATTGGAGGTAGACTTGATAAGCTTGGTAGCCGTGATCATATGGTTAATGACCAGAAAAGGGAGACTGAGAGGGATTTTCCTCTAAAGACAGTAAATGACCAAAAGATCATGGTCATTTATCTCTTGGAAGGTACCATCCCTTGGCATCACAGAATGCATGTTGATCCAATGGGCTATCCTCCCAAAAGAAGTTACAGATTTTGACTTGAAATTTTCCTCCTTGTCCCACAAAAACTTCCTTGAATCTTTTTCTTTCTGAGCCCTTTGACTTCAAACTAGTCTTTATAGAGCCTTTCAATGTCGGTAAGGACTCCCAACAACTCAGCCAAGAGTTGTTCTGATATCAAAATCTCAGTTCCCTTTATTGTGGCCTTCAATGTAAAGTTGCTGCTATCCACCTCAATAGTAGCAAAAAAGGTTTTCGCCAATCTTGGGCAGAGAATGTCCCGATCATTCTCTTTGATCTCTAGCAGATCAATGTATCTTCCATACACCACTTTCTTCCCAGCCGATCTTCTGTCAAACTTCTCTTTCAACATCATATTATAGAAAAAGGGTAGGAGTTTCGTATTCTGATCTCTTTCTTTTCTTCTTTGTCTTTTCCACCTTAACAAAGCTCTTCTTCCTTGGAGAGCCAATCACTATCCCCTTAGCACAAAGGGGTGTTAAGGTCAGGATAGCTTATGAGTGAGACTCAGAAGAGATGTCGATTGCTTTAGCTTTGACCTTATCCTGGATTCTAAGTGAAGTTGAGTGAACAGATTCACTTTCTAAGCTAGAAGACCTTGAGGGGTTTTTGATAACAATTGTCTTAGTTTTGGCCATTTGTGAGGTTTAGGGAGAGATACGCGAGAGAGAGTAAAGAGAAAGGTAGATAGGAGGAGAGTAGAAAATGTGGCAGAGTGAAAGTGAAAAACATTTTTCCGCAACAACTCAATATATAGAAGAGTATAGAGGAGCGAGAAAGATAAAAACAGAAAACCATTTTTTTGGAAAAAATAGATATTAATAAAGTAGCCATTGGGCTATAACATATACTTTTTACATTAATATACTTGGACCATGAAGCAACAAACAACTAAAATTGGTTAAGCAAAAAATGTGACCATCAAGGCAAATAAATATAACAAAAACCCAAGCATTTTCTTCAATCAAAATAGGATAAATGCACAAAATTTCATGCTTTAACTGAAGATCAGTCATACATTTAACATTAATTAATGATGTAAGATACTTAAACTTGTCTTTAGTCAAGGGTTTAGTGAGAATATCAACTGATTGAAGTTTAGTTTCAATGAATTTCAACTCAATATTCCCTTTTTGAGTATGATCCCTGATGAAATGGTGTTTGATATCTATGTGCTTTGACCTTGAATGTTAGATTGGATTCTTTGACAGATTTATTGCACTTGTGTTGTCACACCAGATGCAAATTTTCGTGTATTCTAATGAGTAATCCAACATTTATTGCTCGATCCAGATGATTTGAGAACAGTAAGCAGCTATAGAGACATACTCGACTTTTGAGGTTGGTAGGGAAATTGTGCTTTGTTTCTTAGATGACCAAGTACATGATGATTTTCCAATGAATTGACAAGCACCATTGGTGTTCTTCCTTTCTAACTTTTTACCGGCAAAATCAGTGTCACAATAGCCTACAAGATCAAACTCAGACTCTTTCTCAAGCCGTAGGACATGATTAGTAACACAAGAAACTTTTGGACAAGATTGAACTCTTGCACAAAGACACAAAACAAACACAATATTTGGTCTACTAGCAGTTAAATATAATAAGGAACTAATCATAACTCTATACTTCTTTTCCAGAGTATCATTACCTTTCTCATCCTTGTCGATAATTATGGAAGGATGCATAGGGGTAGTCATAGGTCTGGCTTCATCCATTCTGAACCTCTTTAGTAGGTCCTTTGTGTATTTTTCTTGATAGATGAAAATCCCGTCATTTTTCTGAATGATTTGAAGCCATATGAAGAACTTTAGCTCCCCATCATACTCATGTCAATTACACATGAATGACTTACCCAAAAGACACTAAGCTTTCTAAGAGTTCAAGAGACTGATTTCTGAGTGAAAATACATCTTGTGGAGATCAACATTTCTGAGTTTTTTTAGTGAAGATGTGTTAGAGAAAAGAAGTTTTCAAGATATTGATTCTGAGCATTGGAATTCATACAACCAGGAATGTGTGGTAATCTTAATTTATTTTCATTCATTCATACATGAAGGATCTCAAGTTGTGTCTATCTTGAATCTTTCTTTTTAAGAGTTTATGATATTTGTATTCATTTGTGAGAAATCAATTTGATTTTGTCAAGTTTTCTAGAGTAGGATTCTCTAGGTGAAAGATCTGAGTAGGGTTCTCAGAGTCTTAGTGATTTGTTTTCTAATAGGGTTTTAGAATTGAAATTCTTTATCTAGGATTGATAAAGATAATCACTTGTAAATTGCTTGTAAAGAATATTTTGATTTAGTGAATACTCTGACCTAGTGTTGGTTGGAAGACACTGGATGTAGCCTCCAAGTTTGTGAGGTGAACAAGTATAAATTGTTGTGTCTCTTATTCTAATTTTGTATATCTCTCATTGCTTGTATTTGGGTAATCAAGATATAATCAACAATACAAAGTTTTTGGCATAACTTGCATAACAAGGTTGATCTTGGTTAAAAGAAAAGATCTGGTTTGAAAAAGGTTTTAAGTGATACGACCTAGATTTCAAATTCTGCAAATAGTTTCAAGTAAATTTTTAAATACAAGTTTTAAACCAATTCACCCCTCTTTTGGTTTATTTGAAGAGTGTTCATTGTATTTTCACAAAAAACTCTTTGCACATCAATTTTGAGGTTGTACAAAAAATTATGTCATCTACATAAATCTGAACAATCGAAAGATTTCCTTTTTGAATATTTCTGAATAGTATACCGTCCATTATTCATCTAGTGAATCCATTCTAAACTAGAAATGAGCTCAGCCTTTCATACCAAGCTCTTGGAGCTTGTTTCAATCCATATAAAGCTTTAACAAGCTTGTAACCGTGTTGAGGTTTTTCCTTATCTTCAAATCTAGGTGGCTGCTTCACATAAACTTATTCATTTATGAATCCATTCTGAAAGGAACTTTTGACATCCTTATGATACAATTTGATGTCTTTGTGTGCTGCATAGGTTAAGAGTATTTTGACAGCTTCTAGTCTTGCTACTGGTGCAAAGGTCTCTTTATAATCAATCCCTCATTGTTGAATTTTATCCTTGAACAACCATTCTAGCCTTATTTCTGACCGCTTCTCCTTCTTCATTGAGCTTGTTTTTGAAAACCTACTTGGTTCCAATCACTGATTGATTCTTAGAAGGGGGAACAAGATTCCAAACATTTTTCTTAATGAACTGACAAATGCTTCTTCCATAGAAGTCGCCCAAGAATCTTCACTCAGTGCTTCATCAATATTCTTAAGCTCAATGGTTGAGAGAAAATCCACCATCCCTCTTTCTCTGTTTAAAAAGTCTTTTGTTCTAACTCTAGACAATGTTTCTCCAATGATTAGATATGGAGGATATGAAGAAACAAATCTCCAATATCTGGGCATATCAACTTCTGTTTTCTGTTATATGATTTTCCTTTTTGAACTTAGCCTTTCTAAGCTACCTCAAGAAGTTCTTCTTCAATCTTCTTTGGGCTTTCTGAACAATGTGTAATGTTCTGAGTACACTTGTCGATCCTTGTTCTTTCCGATTCTTCTTGTAGATATGAAATCCTTCTCTTCTCAAGTGTATTATCATGTTCATCAAACACAACATGCATACTTTCTTCTACAACTTGAGTTCTCAAACTGTAGATTCTATATTCTTAAGAAAGAAGAGAATAACCAAGAAAAATTTCTTTGTTTGCTTTTTTATCAAACTTCCCAAGGTTGTCTTTGTTGTTTAAAATATAGCATGTTGGAAGTATGATACACTTGGTTTTCCTCCTTTCCAAAGTTTATAAGGAGTCTTGTTCAGAACCTTTTTGATAGAAACTATGTTCAGAATGTAGCAAGTTGTACTGATAGCTTCAGCCCAAAAATAGTTTTGTATCCCAGACTCACTCCTTATAGAGACAATTTTAAAATCTTTTTCATTCTAAACTTTCTTACAAAATTTCTTGAGTGTTTCAAAAGACTCATCCTTATGTGAAAGGAATAAAACCCATGTGAATCTAGAAA
Source organism: Glycine tomentella (assembly GCA_007407185.1). NCBI lineage: Eukaryota > Viridiplantae > Streptophyta > Magnoliopsida > Fabales > Fabaceae > Glycine > Glycine tomentella. Next base: position 56,692 of record PYAF01004903.1, read on the forward strand.
AGTCATCAACTATCACAAATCCATATCTCTTCCCACCCATACTAAGTGTTTTGGTTGTTCCAAATAAGTCATTATGCAGTAGCTCTAGGACTCCTTAGGATGATACTACATTTTTAAAGTGGAAACTGGATTTGGTTTGTTTAGCCTTGACGCAAGCCTCTGACTCTATCTTTCTTATACATAATGTTTGGTAAACCCCTTACTAGGTTGCGTTTAGAAAGGTTATAAAGGATTTTCATGCTGTGATGACCAGTTCTTTTGTGCCACAACCACTTATTAGTTTCAAAGGCTATTAAACAGGATTGGCTTGCTAAGGATTCTAGATAGTTCCTATAGAGGTTTCTCTCTCTTATACAAGAGAATAGGGCTTTTCCAATTGATGCTTCTTTAATTAGACAAGTATTGGGTTCACACTTAACTTCATAGTCATTGTCACACAACTGACTAATGCTTAGAAGATTATGTTTCAACCCTTTCACAAAATAGACATTTCCAATTTGAGCAGAGTTTGGTTTACCAATTTTACCTATTCCTTTGATGAGTGTTTTTCTATTATCTCCAAAAGCAAAAAACCCTTCATCTTTTCTCTTCTCAAAGTTGAGGAATTTTATTTTGTCTCTAATCATATGCCTAGAGCATCCACTATCCAAGAACCTGAACTCTTTCTTCTTGTTGTGGAACAGACATTCCTACATCAGAAAGTAGTAAAATCCTAGGTACCTACAATTTTTTGGGTCCTTGAGTGTTAGTTACCTTTCTAAATGGAATGTTCCTTTTTTGATAACATTCTGAGGTCTGGTATCCCCATTTGTTACAATTGGAACATTTCCTTTTGTTCTTTCTAACTTTGTTAGGCTTTTGAAAAAACTTCTTTGGATTTTTAATGAGGCCTAAGCCAGTTCTGTCATAGAGACTTCTTTGGACTCTAATAAGTTTGTCCAAGTTTTTTGTTCCAACCACAAAGTTAGCCAAATCTTTTGAAAGTTTCTCAACTTTTTTCTTTTAAAACTTTATTGTCATTTTCACGTTGAGTTTGATCAAAAGATAAGTCCTTTTGTAGTTGTCTCTCTTTTTAGTTTTAACTGTTCAAAAAGCTTAAAATGATATTCTTGAAGACAATAGTTTTTCTTGAAAAAAATTTTATTATCCATTTTGAGCTTGTCACTTTCTTTTGAGCATTAGAAAGTTGATCTTTCAAATGAGCACATTTTTAGTTTAAAGATGAGAATCATTGAGTAAGTTATCAAAAGCTTGCTCTAGAACTTTCTGATTCAAAAAATCAACTTTCAAAATCATTTACCTCATTATTTTTTGAGCTTGCTATAAGACATAGGTTGGTTGCATGCTTTTTAACTTTTTCTGAGGATGATGGGTCTGTATCATCCCATGTAGCCATCATTGATTTCTCATTGGGATCATTCCTCTTCAAATCTTTCTAATGGAAAGGGCAGTTAGTTTTGATATGTCCAGGTTTGTCATTCAAAATATCTGACTTGTTTGGAACTTTCTCCTTGCTGCAAATCTCCTATGGAGAAGTTTCTTCTTTACCTTTTTCTTCTTCTGAGTAGTCTTTGTACTCTTTTAGTTAGGAATTACATTTCTTCATCATCTTCCTTAGAAAGCTCATCATCACCGTTCTTAGCCTCAAAAAGCACTGTTAAGCTTAGTGCCTTGATTGATGTTTTATCTTGGTTAAAACAGGCCTTGAGAGCTATGATCTTTCCTTTGGGCAGTTGTATTTCATCCATCAACTCTTGTTCATGGACTTTCAGGGAACCTATGAGTTCATCCATAGCCAAGGTTTCCAGATTCTTGGTTTATGTTATGGCAATGACCTGTGTCTCCAGATCTTAGGTAGACTCCTTAGAATCTTCTTGATTCTTTGATGTGTTATGTACTTTTCTCCCAAATTATTAAGTTCATTCACTATGGTAGTAAATCTTGCAAACATTTCTTCTATGGATTTATGTTCCAGCATCTTAAACACTTCAAATTTATGAGTTAAAATATTTATTTTTGAATCCTTTACTTGATGTGTACCCTCATGTGTTTTCTGAGTATGTTCCAGATTTCTTGTGTTGTCTCACAGTCATCTACTCTGTCATACTCAGATTTGCTTAGAGCACATGTCATAAAAAACTTGGCACTAAAGTTTTGAAGAACATTGGCTTGTCTATTTCCACACCAGCTAATTTTTCTTCTTTGGTTTGTAGGGACCAATTTGTACGATGTCCAATAGATCCACATCCCGAGGTTCTAGAAATAGCTTCATTTTGCCTTTCCAGTAATAGAAATATTTTCCATCAAAACCAGGAGGCCTATTAGTTGAGGAACCTTTAGGTATAAAGACTGCTGGAGCTTATCCAACCATCACTTCTTCAAGGATCTTCTTCTCAATGTCAAGTGTGCTTAACCTTGGTTAAGCTCTGATACCAATTGAAGTGAATAAAATACCACAAGAATGGGGGTTGAATTGGGGTTCTAAAAACTTTTAATGCTCATTTGAAAAACAAAAGGTTTCTGATGGAAGTTCAGAATGAACAAGTTTCATAATGAAGAACTATTTTGAGCTCAAAATAAAAATTCGAGTTGCTTAGAATGAAAATGCAACAGTTCTGGAAAAATAGTTCTTTTATAGATAAAAGCTTTTGTTTCAAAAGACAGTTATTTAATAGAAGCCTTTTGATAAACTAAAGTTCAATTCTATTGCTAGGATAAAAAACCAGATTTAGTTTTTTAACCAAAACTAGTTTTTAGATCCATGCAAAGTGGGATAAAGAAGAAATAGAGAAGTGCACAGTGGTTTTTATATCAGTTTACCCCATCCTTGGGTTACGTCTAGTCCTCACCCTTCAAGATGAGATTCTCACTAACATAACCAGTTCACAACTTGACCAACAACCACTGGGTTTCACAAACTTGCTAGTCCCCCACTAGACTTCAAATACCATTGGATATCTCCTTTGCTAGCCACTGCTGGACTTTACAGAAAATGGGTCTGTGATTAACTGCACAAATTATAGATTTGCTCCTCATAAGAGGGATTCCACTCATGAACTTAATCTCACACTTCTATCTAAGATTATTACAAGCTTTCATAGCACAATACAACAGTGGGTTACTCTGACAAAAAATGTTGAAGCTAAAAAAAAAATTTCTTACTCAGAGATTTAGCAAAATGTGTTGCCACACAACTAACACACTTCGGGAGCAAGTAGGTTTACTTTCCAAGTCTCATGATGTGACAGTAGACAAGACCATTATGAGGTTTTCATTCTGAGGAACCTTTTTGAAGGGCATTATGAAGAACCATGAAAATTGTCATTCTGATATTTGCTAAGAATGAATCGATACTTTGATGAATTCCCTTGATGAAGTTTAGACTAATGTTCCATTCTGATGTAGTGCAACTCATTACTTCTAACACTTCTTCACAACTTCAAGCATTCTGAAGTTGATTACTTCATAAAGACTTAACACAAAATGAGTTGTTGGTGTGTTAGTTGATAAACGTCAAATTTACAGGATTTTCATATGCATTTTGTGATGTTTATTTGACATATTAGTTAACTTTAGGTTAAATTCATTTTTTACTTTGTCTTAGGTAGAATTTTATGGTTTAGTTATCTTTAGTGAATTTTTGATAGTTTTTCAACAAAAGCAGGTCATTCTAGCAAGAGGTCCAGAGGCCCAAAATCAATAGAAAGTTCTGAAAGAAGAAATTATGTAAATTAAAGTTAAAAGCTAAGAAAATCAAGAGCAAGATATTTTTCAAGGATAAATTAGCTGAAGAATAAGATAATTACTTGAATTAATTAGATAATTACTTGAATTAATTAGAGATATTATTTGTCTGTAATTTGATTATCTCCTTAATTTAACCCAACTACAATTTTATAAATAGGAGGTTAGGCATTCATTGTAATAGCGTCTAGAAGTCTTGACCAGTTCTTAGAATTATATTTTAGACTTCCATCTACTAGATGCCTCCATTATTCCATTAGACACTCTAGGTTTCATTATATTATTTTATGAGTGCAAGTCCTTCCACCTACGAAAGGAAAGGATGAACAATGTTTTGCTTTAATTCTATCAATTTAATACTTCATCTTGAGTTCTTTATTTGTTTTCGTACTTAATGCTTTTATTTGATTGGTCATCTTATAAATGAATTCAGGAATTGACTTGTGCTTTGGCGAGCCTTATTGAAATCTGAACATGAATCAAGTACTTAATTGAGATTATCTCTAGGTATAGAACAATCTTGGTTAAGCCTCACTAATTCTCAACCATTAATGTTGATTGTTTGTGTCGGTATGTCCAAGGGTGGGTATCGAACAAGTAGTTTAGAGTTTGTAACCATGCGGGAGCTGGGGTAGAATACATTAGTGAATTTGGGATAAGAAAGAGAGATGAGTAAAGAATTGTGAAGTTACAATGGACCAAGCGAATTCCAAGTCCAAACCTAGAAATTCATTCATCAAGATCGACGTCACCATCCAAGTCTATTATTTCTATCTTTACTTAATTATTTTATTGTCATTTTAATTTTTTATTGCAAATTATTTTATGTTATTTATTTTATGACAATCACAAAACAAAAATACAAAAACCTAGTTCTTAGTTAAATAATTACATGAGATCCCTCCTTTATTCCTTTGGGAGATGACCTAGACAATAGTTCAATTACTACATCATGATTGGGTTATACTTGACCTATAAGTTGAATCTAACCTGGAATAAAACCCTAACATTAGTGCATTGTCCAAGGTCAGATTGAGTAGTTCTCTTCAGTCTTTCAATATGATACTTCTCATTAGTGTTTCTCATGGACAACTTCATCGTTCAACAGTCTTGCGTCTTCTTGTGCAGTTAGTTCTTTCTTTCTTATACGCCTTCTATGATTATGGCATCATATGGAAAGTGAAGAACTACCAGACTTTAATCTTATGATATTGTTCAAGTGATGCATTCTGTGATAACCCTAAGTTATGGCATAGTTGGCGCCATACCCCCGCGCGACAACGCGGGGATTCACACTAGAAAACCCTGTTGAGGGTGTGGCGCTGATAGCGCCAGGTCTGGCGCTGATGGCGCCAGGGTCTCTGGAAGCTGACGCTCAGGGCGCCAATGCCACGCTGAGGGCGCCAGTGGTTTTCCAGCCCGCGCGGATAGCGCCATGGGTGGCGCGGATGGCGCGGTTAGTGGCCTGGAAAACCAGATTTCACTGGAAATCCACGCGACCAGCGCCAAGTGTGGCGCTGATGGCGCCATAGGACAGGGAAGGCATGGCGCGGATGGCGCCATGGTGGCGCGGGTAGCGCCAACAGGTTCTGGAAGTTGACGCTGGAGGCGCGGGAGTGGCGCTGGTGGCGCCATCTAAACCGCCATACTGGCGCGGTCAGCGCGGGATCTGGCGCGATCAGCGCCAGAGCGCGGGCAGGCAATATATAAGAGGGCAGTCGCGTTTTGAGAAGAAGAAAACCTCTTCTTCTTCATTCCTCAGCCCCAGCCTCCATTGTTGATGCACCCAAGCTTCCTAATACCTTATTTGTTAGTCTAAACACTTCCCTGTGACCTAGAAAGGTGTTTGAACCGATTGAAAGCTAAAAACCTTCATCAATTCCTAAGTTTTGAGCAAAATCCCAACCTTCTGAGAAACCTCAGAAAAGTGAGTGTGGGCGAAAACTAGAGGCACAGAACGGACGACAGAGCTTGGGGAAGCTGTCCTCCAGTCTTGTGGGTCGCCATTGAGGTAAGAAACCTGAGTTTCTTCGGTTAATTTGGGATTTGGAAAATCTGTGGATTTGGTGAACTTTGTGACTCTGGGGCTAGAATTAGCCCAGAGTTCTGTTGGGAAACTTGTTTAGAATTGCTTAATGATGAAGGAATAGCTTTCAGTTTTTGATTCTGATGACTTTGGATATTGGCTCTG
>PYAF01004903.1:71635-82730 GCA_007407185.1 Glycine tomentella
ATGTTATGACATAGCCTTTTATGTTTTCCAATCTACTTGTGGATAAATCCAATAAGATATACTATCAAACCTTTATTTCAAAATCATTTTCAAAACTTCACTTATTTTCAATTAATCATTGGTCTTTTTAAAATAAATTATCCGCTGCAAATAAAATAAATACGAATAAAATGAAAGAGTGAAGTGGTGGTTACAACTATCTTTAGCTATCGTGTTGAGCACTTCAATAGAAAATGACTTCCTTTTCTGTCAAAGCAAGTTTGTACAACAGAGCACTTTTTTTATGGCAATTGGAAATTTTAAGAAATTGAGCTTCATTTATTCTTCATAGGATTCGATAGATCCTAGGAGAATTTATCTACAAAACAAATCTCAGACACAGAGTATTAAATGAAGTCTTAAATTCCATTTTTTAATTTTGTTTCAGATCATGACTTTAGCTTGTTATCATCTGAAACATCAGACGCAGACTCGTGAAACATGTCTTAATATCGCATAAGACGCTAATTTTAAACTTTGTATTTGTTTGCATTTAATCAAAATAATGAAGGATTTTGATTCGTCTTAAGACATAAATGTCTTTTGAGTTAACAAGTTACTTGGGTTATGATAGTTGTTTCTTTGTTGATTGTTATGGAAATAGGATGGTTTATCCTTATTCTAGGAAAACCTTTTGACTATCATCTCATAAACTACGCTCACAATTTTATAAATGTTATTGTCAACTCCCCTAGTATTCCTCCTTGACGTTTTACTAGATTTTATGGCTTTCCAGAGAGAATTAGAAGAGGTGATTCATGGGAACTCTTAAGGAGCCCTTCCAGAGACAATAATCTTCCATGGTGCATTATGGGGGACTTTTAATGATCTCCTCGCCCAAGATGAGAAAAAGGGACGTGTAACACCCTAATCTCTAAGACTGTAATTATACTTTAATTATTCTATTTCTTTATTCTATAAAGAGAGTTAATCAATTTAAATTCACAATCATGTAAAGTTAATAAAACATGAATTGGAATTTTCAAAACTTGAGCAACTAAGGTCGATACCACTTAGAAGATGAAATGTTTCATTCATATTTTGAAAAGAAGGCATAATGAAGTTTTTCTTAGAAGCATACTTCTTTAAATAATTAAAGCAGAATAAAATGAAATGAAACATATCCGAATTACAAAATATATAAATATGCACAAGTGTTTCCCCAAGTAAAGTAACGTGTACAACCTCTATTTATAATTGTATATAAGGACAAAGTAGATGACTGAATGTACACATAAACAAAAGCATTGAAGCCTAGCCCTACCAAGATCTAATATATATAATAGAAAAAAGTCCTAGACTTAGAGCAGTCATTTCTAACACCCAACCCAATGTTAAAACTAAAAAAAAAAAAAAAACATAAATCAGTAGGCGTCTACGTATAACAAAGGTACCCAAGGAAGTGATTCGTGCCTCAGATCATATCGGGTATCCACCGCCCTCGAGTACACTCAACCTTGAGATGGGGCATCAGCTCCTCGCCCACAATCTGATCCTGAACAACATGTAAGGGTGAGTCTTCATGCTTTGTCAAACAAAACATAGAAAAACTTTAACAAGTCACACACAAGCTATTAACCATGATGATGTGGTTACTCTATTGATTCTCACTCGCACCCTAGTCATTTTCGTTACTAACATTGTAAATTTTAATCGTTGGATAGTTGCCACAAGAACTCCTATAACTCGGTGGTCATACACCAACTTAAAATTGCTCGTAGTCAATCAGGGTTACCAAGCTGGCTCGGTGACATCGGTCACAACTCAACACTTTACCCCCAAGGATAATTCATGTCTTATGATCATTTCCTGGTACCAATCGTGGTCATCCAACAACTCTGAGGACACACTCCTCGACGATTCTCCTTACTTGGAGTGTTCTTTCTTTGTGACAATGGAGTTCCCCTGCTTTCAATATTGAATGGTGACAAACTGGAACCTAAGCTTTAGACACCCCTCACAGCTCCATAATCATATCTTTTGAGGACCCATATCCTCCCTACCACTCTTGTGAACATTTCCATTTGACCTTCGCTTCACAATCTTCACAGTCGAAATGCCCAATGCGACTTTTTTCATCTTGTACTTTCTATGACTTGTCACATGCTCAAATTTTCCATGTACGCATCTCAAAACCATACTAATATTACTAGAACAGAGTTCTAGTCATCACAAGTACTCGCATCCGAGTCCATGTGAAACTACCACAAACAACAACGTAACATTAAAAATTTCACACTACGATTAACAATCAACTGTATCGGACAAACATTCACATGAAAAATCAGTGCCCGAGGTCACACCTCTCGATCTCCAAATAAAACAGCTCACGTATCAATAATAACTGTCAGAATTCACACTTGGTCATTCAATCAACTCAACATAGTAAATCACATATTTTTAACATCTAATTTCAGCAAGTCAACACTGTTGCGAAATTTCCGCACACTACGGCAAGTGCACCAATCGTTTCCAAGTAATAAAGATTAGGTAAGTGAGTATCATTCTCCACAGGGATTGGGGTGATTTCACAGCAATAGTAAATCAGTGTGATTGAAATAAAAATAGTAAATGTTAAGAGAAAGTTGTTGTTGGTTGATTGGTTGTTGAATAAAAAGACAGAACTTAAAAGAAATTCCGTAAATTGATTAAGAAGATTACCAATGGAAGATTAATTGTGGTCAGGCATTATTCCTTCTGATTCCTCCTCTTTCATTTAACTGGTTTGTTAATTTAACATGCACACATGATAAATCTCTCCTAAAGATGTAAACCCTAGATAACTAGCGATTCTACCCTTTAATTCGATCGAGAACCCTAATCCCTTAGCGATTCTGTCAAACTAAGCATTTAGAGAATATATCATATGGGTTCCTGTTATGATTGTTCAGAGAATAAGCCTTTCCTAGATTAGTTAATCCCTAATTCCTTAGTGAATTAGCCCTTTATCCTGAATCGAAAACGTAATTCCTTAGTGAAATCTATCAGTTTAAGCATTTAAAAGATCATATTATGAGTCTGCATTCATGCATCCCTATTCCTAGGTAATGAACAAATGTTATTCTTAACAGGTCAGAAATTAGAACCCCAACGTTCCCATTGCGAATCCTAACCCTAAGTACTTAATTGAAGTGATCAAATTCAAATAAGAATAGAAGTTGAAAACAGAAAAGAATAAAACAATCAAAACATATTATTCAATACCAGTCAAATTACAGAGGAGTCCTCATCAGTTCATGGCCTTCCCACAATACAGAATTTAGCCTGCCATAAGCCTCAAAAACATCAAAGCTGTTGAATAATACATGATTCTCCAATAACCTAGCCTTGATTCTTGACTTCCAAGGGTTTAGAATGATAAACTATGGTGTAGATGGCTGCCCTTGTCTCAGTTCAGAGGCTTTTTATTTATAGAATCATTTAATTACAGTAATAAAGCCTAAAACAGCATTCAAATCCGCAACAGATAAATTAATTAAGGAAACAGGATCTTTATGGCGTGATCCGCGCGACGTCCCGCGCTAACCACACGGTATGTTCGAAAGAATGGCGCTGATCGCGTGGCACTCCACGCTAACCGCGTGGAGTCTTCGAGCTGAATGGCTGATGCTGGACTTCTGGCGCTAGTGGCGCGGGTATGGCGCGATCCGCGCAGTGGTTTCGAATAGATGACGCTAGTAGCGTGGACTAGGGCGCGGCTAGCGTGGCTTGTTCGTGCTGAAGCTTGGATTTTTCCATGTTGGTGCGACTCGCGCGGACGTTGACGCGATCCACGCGAGACCTTGAATTTGCTTTTCTTCTTTCTTTTGCCTTGTTCTCCTCCTTTTTGGCCCTGAAAATACTCAAATGGTAATGAATTGAATTAAAAACAATAAATTAATAAACTTAACTAATTCTAACCTATTTTCCTAATTATTTAACTAAATTATAACCTAAACTAGCCTAATAACTAAGATGTGTTTGCAACACATCAAACAATTCCCAGATTTGAAAGTTGTTGTCCCCAGCAACAGAAAGAATTCACGACTAAGCATGAATCGATACTCAAACACAAACCACAATTTACAATCCTAGAATTATCATGCTATGTATGATCAAATTCACATCAAAGCTTCATGGTACTTTCACTGTTGTCAATCCATGAGAGTTACTTGAGTGTTCCTCACAAAGTTGTGTTTAATCACTCATTCACTCAAGTGTATAAGGTTATAATGACTCTCTTACTCAACAATATCACAACAATACCATAAGCTTGAAAATATTCTCAACAGTTGCAAGTATGACTGGGCTAAGGGTAGGAATTATTTGGATAAGTAGCTTAATGAGAGGCTAGATCCAGCCCCCTAAGTCCACAACATGCTTCTTGTCTTCTTTTTCAAAACCTGGTACTTTATTCAATACTTTATTCTTAATGTAAAAACAGAATAATAAACTTCTTTTTGAATTTTGGAATTTTTCTCTTTTTTTTTTAAAAAAAAAGAATAATCAAAATATAGCAATCAATAACAAAATTAAAACCTACTGCAGCTTATCAAATTCCAGCTGATGGACTTATTGTTATCCAACTTGGACCATGCTTGTTCATTCTTGTTCTTCACCACCAATTGGATTCACTTGTGTTCCTTGATACCTTGACGGATAATTCCTTGTTTTCCACTGTTATAGACTTAATTCAACCTTTTCTAGCCTCAGGGATTTGGTTATTTGGATATAGCTCTTGATTTGGGACATTTTGAAATGAAAGGCTTAGGCTCAAAATAAGGTGCAATTGGAAAATAATTGAAGGTTAGTCAATTTGGCCCTAGTTTCAGAAGAAAAATTGCCTTGATCATATCAAGTCACCCTGCATCCAGAGAAACAATTCAAGTTCTAGAGTACCATGAAATTGGAGTCTCTCGGAAAGAAAACATTACCGCTGTTTGGCTCAAATCCTTACAGGTATTCAACTCAAGTCAATCTCAGCTGACTGCACTTCAAGCATCATTTAAACTTCAACATTCATTTCACATACCAATAATCAAATTCCATTCATGCATCATGCAATTCATGCTATGTTTCATTTCATCAAGCTTTCATCCATAAATCCTATCCATCACTGTGTCCATTTACTTTTATTCTGAAAAATTGGATGTGCTGCTTATTTTTGAAAATAAATTTGAAAGTTTCTGTTAGACGTCATTTGTTTCTTGATTGTGATTTGCGAAATAATGCGTATGCGCGTCCATTCCCAGATTTAGAAATTGTTGTCCCCAGCAACAACAAATAAGGTCAAAGCGCTTGGGAAAAATTTCAGCATTATTTGGAAAATCGCAAACAAACGGAAACATTAATCTAAACAGGTTTTTTATGTGCAAAATTTTAATTAGAAACTATACTATATATATGCAGAAATATAAATGTGCAGAAGGTTCATGTGTCTAAAGTGCAGAATCAAAATAAAACATAAAAAAAAAAACAAAACAAAACAAAAAAAATGGGTCCTGGTCACTCCTCTCCTGCTCCTCTCTCATCAATGGTTTCAGTCTCAGTGGCCTGAGAGGGCTCTGGAATTGATAACTCTGGATCTGCTACAGCTGAGGGTTTAGGAGGAATATTTGTGGCTGGTGGTGTAACTGGGAGCTGGTACTCAGAAGGTGAAATGCCCAAGTGTCTACAAATGGCTCCGAGCATACTAGTCTGTTGGGAAAGCTGAGTCCTGACAAACTCCTGGAAGGCCAAATAGGTGGGAGAATCTGTGTAGAGCGGCTCATGTCCAGGAGTGGTGGAAGAAGCTGTGACTGGTGGTGCTGTGTCTGCTGGTGGCTGAGCTGGCTGAGGATCAGCTGGTATTGGTACATCTCTAGGACTGCGGGTTGCGAGCTCCTCAGGTTTGAGCTTCGAGGCTCGGAGAACCTGCTCATCAGCTACTGTCTTCATGGTGTCCAAATAGGTCTTGTGGCTCATGAGTGATGATATAGGGACGTCCATGGGCTCGTCATCATCAATGTCCACCCCCGCATGTCGACATAGATGCAGAATAAGGGAGGAATGTGCCAGCCAAGACTTGCTGCTAGCATCATGTATCATGTGAAGAATACGGTTAGAAAGAATATGAGAAATGTAGAGATTACCTTCACCCCGAAGTGTGTAAAGCAGGGCAGCCCTCTCAACATTCACATCAGTCATATTTGTAGAAGGGATGATTGTGTGGTTAATAAACTGATGCCAGAAAGCGGCATCTCCAACTAAATCATGCTTCGGCAGCTTTTCTGGTATGTAATCTAGCCCTAGTTTGGCTCTTCCAAGCAGTGTATAGGCCTGTGATGGCCCTGCGGATGGTGGTAGCAAGCTGAGGGACGTCGTCCCTGTACAACTTTGTCAATGCGTCAGGCTGCATCCTCATATACAAATGACTGAAGTCGCATCTTCCAAAAGGATCATAGCGGGTGTCCAAGAAGCGCTCAATTGCCTTCTCATCAAAAGAAACTTGGACACCCCTCACCCATGAGAGTCTGCTACGTGCAACTGTATCTGGATTAACATTAGCCATAAATTCCTTCAAAATAGTGCTGGAACTAGGCTCGGGGAAACTGACGAAGCGCTGCCACTGTCCCTGAGAATGACTTCGCGCACTGGGTTCCCTTCTGGAAGCGCTTCCCAAAGGATTTTCTTTTCTGGAATAATTTTCTTGGGAAGGTACCAGGTATCAAAGCGTTCCTGGCACTCAGCAGATCGGAATCTGGCCTCATCAAAGCTATGAACTCTGGTCCTTTTGCTGCCACCCACAACAATGCTCTTCTTCTTTCCTTTTTCAACCTGTTTTCCCTGAAACTTAAAACAAAATCCATATGTATATGCATGATTCAATAATTCCCAGATTTGTTCCTTCCAGTAGATCAAGGCAGACAATCAACAACTAATGCAGTAATACTGTACATCAGAGAATCGTGATCAATAAATGAATAGCACAGTTCAGTTTCTTCACAAAACAAGCATATGTATAATTTTTCTGGAAAGTAAGCTGCTCAGAATTTCGCAGTGCTTAGGATTCCCAGATTTAGGTTCATTCCATTCACCAGCTTGCATAACATGACAGAAAAATGAAGGTCACCATCTGGATTCCCAGATTTAGCCCAATGAATGTCTATAAGTCATTTAATCTGAAGCTAACATGACACAATTCAAACAATTTCAGTTCAAGATCAAAACAAATATGTGCATTAAACATTAAAGCTTGTGTCATTTCTTGGTGCACCAACAACTCAGAAGTCAAAGATTGCATGCAAACACTGTCACCACATAAACCATCAATTCAAGTGATGCATTTTTCAAGCATTTATGAAAGATTCCTTGCACAATAAATAACTACTATCAATCAATGTGCTTCATCCACTCAACCTTCAAAATGTCAATCAAATTAATGGAGTTTAGTTCAATCAAATCATATCAAGTGCAACCCCATGCTAAAGTAGAGTTTGTTGGAAACCAAACCAAGAAAAATGAATGGATTCTCACACAGGCAATTTATCAAACAGGTTATGGGCATCCTCAGAACTCATTAAACACAACCCCATTTTCATTGTCCATCAACATCAAAATTCAAAATCAATCAAAGAATACTCCAGGGACAACAGCAATTAGGTCTCTACCCTCAGGTTTTGGCATGAAGTTCATCAAAACATAATGTGAATGACCTAGGTTAGTGAGACTGGGGTTTCCAATGCTTGTGCACCATACCCTTATATATTATAAGGCAAATCAATTCAGAATATTACCTTGTACCTAGCCATGGTAGCAAATGCAATGATTCCCTGGGTTTAAGTAAAACTGAGAACAGGAGAAACTGGAAATATGAGAGAATACTCAGGGAGAGAGAGAGAGAACAAGATATGAAGGCTAATGGTGGTAATTGTGAATGAAGGTTCCTGATCTTTTGTTTTTCTCTTTTATTTTATCAACCAAATGGAAATAAAATGCTACAAAAATGATTCTAAATGAAAGTATTTGGACCTAATCCTAAGGCTATTAAAATCATAAAGAATTCAACCCTATCTAGCAATGCATGAATCTGAATTAATTACTATGGAATATGCAGAAAAATAAGCCTATTACTATCAATTTGAAAACATAACTTAAAACATCAGGTATGTACATTAGAAGTTTGCTCGTTTAACATCTTCAACTAAACGCCTGCCTCTTGTCAATCCTCAGTAGCCTTGAGTGGAACAGAAACTGAATTTCTGTCCACATCTCCCCCAAAATAATGCTTCAATTGATAACCATTTACCTTGAAGGCTCTGTCACTATCCAATGGTGAAATCTCCACTGTGCCATATGGATAAACTTCCCTTACCAGGAAGTGTCCAGACCAACGTGACTTAAGCTTACCTGGAAAAAGTCACAGGCGAGAATTGAATAGCAACACTTGTTGGCCAGGAACGAATTCCTTTGGGCGGATTTGGTTTTCATGCCACTTCTTTGTCTTCTCTTTGTAGATTCGGGCATTCTTATATACAGCTAACCTGAACTCATCTAATTCATTCAACTGAAGCAACCGCTTTTCATTAGCTTTGGTTAGTTCAAAATTTAAAAACTTGGTTGCCCAGATGGCTTTATGTTCAAGTTCAATAGGGAGATGGCAAGCCTTACCATAGACAAGCTGAAAAGGAGACATACATATTGGAGTCTTAAATGCAGTCCTGTGTGCCCATAAAGCGTCATCTAGCTTCTTGGCCCAGTCCTTTCTTGATGTTCCAACGGTTTTTTCAAGTATTCGCGGTTGGAAATCTCCACCTGACCACTTGTTTGAGGGTGGTATGGGGTTGCCACTTTATGCTTGACTCCATACTTAGCTAACAAGCTGTCAAACTGCTTGCTGCAGAAATGAGTTCCTCCATCACTTATGATAGCTCTTGGCACCCCAAATCTTGTGAAAATGTTCTTCCGTAAGAATGAGACCACCACCTTGGCATCATTGGTGGGTAAAGCAGCTGCCTCAACCCACTTAGAAACGTAGTCCACAGCAACCAAGATGTATTGGTTGGAGAATGACTTAGGGAAGGGTCCCATGAAGTCAATGCCCTACACATCAAAAAGCTCCACTTCTTAGATGTTATTTAATGGCATCTCATCTCTGCGAGAAACGTTACCTGTCCTTTGACAATTATCACACTGCATCATAAAGTTTTTAGAATCTTTGAACAAGGTTTGCCAATAATAGCCACATTGCAGCACTTTGTGTGCAGTCCAGTTTGCTCCAAAATGCCCTCCGTAGTTGGAGGAATGACAGTGCCACAGAATATCCGACACGTCACTTTCAGCTACACATCTGCGGATAACATTGTCAGTGCATTGAAAATATAAGTAAGGGTTATCCCAAAAATACCTTCTCGCATCATGCAGAAATTTCTTGCGCTGCTGCCAATTCAGTTCTTCAGGTATAATTCCAGCAGCTTTGAAGTTAGCCATGCTAGCAAACCATGGGCTGGTGTGCACAGCAAGCACTTGCTCATCAGGGAAAGATTCATTGATTTCAGTCTGTGGTCCATCTTGCAAGTCCTTCTCCTGAATCCTAGACAAGTGGTCTGCAACCTTGTTTTCAACTCCAGCTTTGTCTCTTATTTCTAAGTCAAATTCCTGCAACAATAACATCCAATGCAGCAAGCGAGGTTTTGCATCTTGCTTGTGCAGTAGAAATTTCAAGGCTGCATGGTCAGTATAAACAATCACTTTTGACCCTACTAAGTATGATCTAAACTTATCAAGGGCATAAACAACAGCTAGCATCTCTTTTTTAGTTGTGGCATAATTTACTTGTGCCTCATTTAAGATCTTACTAGCATAATAAATTACATGCAATCTTTTCTCTTTCCGTTGTCCTAAAACTGCACCTACTGCATAATCACTAGCATCACACATTAATTCAAAAGGTAAACTCCAATCCGGAGCAATTAAAACAGGTGCAGTGGTGAGTTTGAGCTTTAAGGTGTTAAATGCTTCAAGACAAGCATCATCAAATATGAACTCAGTGTCTTTCTCCAGCAATTGGCTTAATGGCTTTGAGATCTTGGAGAAATCCTTGATGAATCTTTGGTAAAAACCTGCATGACCTAAGAAACTGCGAACACCACTCACATTAATAGGAGGAGGTAATTTTTCAATCAATAACAACTTAGCTCTATCTACCTCTATTCTCATTTCAGATATTTTATGGCCTAGCACTATACCTTCCCTTACCATGAAATGACATTTTTCCCAGTTTAAAACTAAATTAGTTTCTTGACATCTTTTAAGCACTTTAGCTAAATTAGTTAAACATGAATTAAAGCAAGGGCCAAAAACAGAAAAGTCATCCATAAATACCTCAAGCCCTCTTTCTACCATGTCCAAGAAAATTGAAAGCATGCATCTCTGGAAAGTTGCAGGTGCATTACACAACCCAAATGGCATTCTTCTATAGGCAAACACCCCAAATGGACATGTGAAGGCGGTCTTCTCTTGGTCTTCTGGTGCCACTCGGATTTGGTTATACCCAGAGTAACCATCAAGGAAACAATAGTAATCATGACCAGCCAAACGTTCAAGCATTTGGTCCATGAATGGAAGTGGAAAATGATCTTTCCGGGTTGCGTCGTTAAGCCTTCTATAATCAACACACATTCTCCAGCCTGTGATAGTCCTTGAGGGAATCAAGTCATTATTGTCATTTTGAATGACCGTCATACCTCCCTTCTTTGGAACGGTTTGGACTGGACTTACCCATGGTGTGTCTGAAATTGGATATATCATTCCTGCATCTAAAAGCTTAACAACCTCTTTTCATACCACTTCTTTCATTACAGGGTTAAGCCTTCTTTGTGGCTGCCTTACAGGTTTAATGTCAGTTTCCATAAGAATTTTATGAGTACAAAAGGAAGGATTTATACCTTTGAGGTCTGAAATAGACCAACCAATAGCTGATTTGTGTTCCTTAAGTACTTTGAGCAATTTGTCTTCTTCAAACCATTCCAGCCCTTTGTTAATAATGACTGGATATGTTTCATTCTCACCTAGGAAGACATACTTCAGATGTTCCGGC
>PYAF01004903.1:97977-115455 GCA_007407185.1 Glycine tomentella
AATATATATTTTAAAAATATAATTGGACAAGAATATATATATAGATTTTTAAAGTAATTATTATAAAAATAATATATTTTATTTATATGACCATTTATATTTTTAAAATATAATTATATCAAAAAAATAAAATATAATAAATTTAAATTATTTAATTCAAACAAAGAATTCCAAATATAAGAAATTTAAATTGTTTTATTCAAACAAGAAATTTCAAATTAAAGGAATTTAAATTGGTTTATCCAAACAAGGAATTTTAAAAATCCAAAAATTTTAATTGATACATTT
Organism: Glycine tomentella; assembly: GCA_007407185.1. Taxonomy (NCBI): domain Eukaryota; kingdom Viridiplantae; phylum Streptophyta; class Magnoliopsida; order Fabales; family Fabaceae; genus Glycine; species Glycine tomentella. The sequence continues at coordinate 98,266 of PYAF01004903.1, forward strand.
CAATTTCCCTGAATTTTAAATTCTCTGAAATTTTTAAATGCTCCATCCAAACACAATCTTAGAGATAGAATTTGGAAGAAAATCTCTCACCGGTAAAGTAACCATCTATCAAAAGCTGATAAAGAAGTTCTTATTAAATCAGTGGCTCAGACAATCCCTTTATATTGCATGAATGCTTTTTTATTGTCTCCTTCTTTGTGTGATTAAATTCAAAAGATTCTAAATTCCTATTGGTGGGGCTCAAACAAAAATTTAGGTAAAGGGATTAACTGGTTGAGTTGGAATCGTTGATTCAAGAGGAAAAAGAACGGAGGTATAGGTTTTCGTCATTTCTATGCTTTCAATTTAGCCATGTTAGGGAAACAGGGTTAGAAATTTTCTTTTGACCATGATGTTATTATTACTCGTGTTTTCAAAGCCAAATACTTACCTAATTGTGATTTCTCTCATTCTCACCTAGGAAATAATCCAAGCTTTATTTGGCATAGCATCCACGCTTCCTGGGTATTGGTGAATGAAGGTACTAGATGGAGATTGGGAGACGACTCCAAGATCAATGTTTGGAATGATCCTTTGTTGCATGCACCATACAACCCATATTTTCATAGTAAGCCAAGAAAGGGTTTGGAGGATTTACGTGTTTGTGAGCTAATAGACAATAGCTCAAATTCTTGGCGGATTGATGTGGTGGAGGATCTCTTTAATTCTCGTGACAACTAATGCATCATGAATATGCCTGTTCAATTCATTCCATTTGTAAAGAGGATAAATTAGTTTTTGGAAATTAAGTAGGGATGGTTTCTATTCAATGAAGTTTTCTTACTACAACATTATGGAATCCACAAAAGATTAAGATTTTCATTTGGAGGTTGGCTAGAAATTGTTTTCCAACGAGATATAAACTAAACTTTGAAAGGAGTCCAATGTCCTATGACTTGCCCATCCTGTGAAAATAGCCCTGAAACAACCTTGCATGCATTTTTTGATTGTTATCAATCAAAGTCAGTGTTGAATGCAAAAGGTTTGTGGCCTTTAATTAACAGCTTTACATGCAGTGCAGATTCGGCAAAGGACTTCATTTTTCACTTTCTAACGACTTTTGGTGACCATCAATAAATGTTATTTTGCTTCATCCTTATGGTGCATGTGGGTTAGACATAATGATCAAATTTGGGAAAATCTTGAGAAACCCGTCGATCTCGCTATCATTTGTTGCTACACGTGATTACATTTTGAATTGGCAAGCAATAAGAGTTCGGCATCCCCGGGATTTCAACAATTCATCAGTTCTAGCCACTCAACGTTGGATGAAACTTGCACCAGGGCACCTCAAATGCAACATAGATGCCGCAATTTTTCCAGAATCTGGAAGGTTTGGAATTGGCGCTTGTATCCGCAATGAGCATGGCCGTTTTGTAGCTGCTATGACGTCTACATATTCTGCATCTCTACCAGTGCAACTTCATGGATCTATTGATAAGCAACTTCGTGGTGTCACATTTGAAATTGACTGCAAACAAAAGTATCAGATGACATCAACTCTCCTAGATCTACCGATTCTGAGTTTGGCTTTATCTTTGTGTAAACAGAAATTCCATGTTATTAACAACTCTTCTGTGAGTTTCGTCCATAGAAAAACAAATCAAGTCACTTAGGTTCTAACAAGGCTGTCTAGATTTCATCTAAATTCATAAAACTAAAGAGACTTAACAATACATACAAAAATCATTTGAACCAGCCGGTTGTATTGATGTCATTTTTTTTGCTGAGTATTGTATTAATGTCATTGTTTTGAATGAAATGAGATAATCTTTTTGCAGCAAGAAAAAAGATTAAGGTTTATTTGTGTTGAAGATTTTACATAATCAATTTAAAATTTATGATAAATTTAATTTTTAAGATTTTTTATTATAATAACTAACAAATTTATCATCCATAACAATTTTTAATTAAATAATAATATAAAATTCATTTACACAGTTAATACATACATTATTTTTTAAAATTAAAAATTACTTTAAATTACATAATTATTCAAAAGTAATAATTTTTAATTTTCATTTTAATTATTCTCGATAAAACATAATACGAATTGATATTTACTTTTTTTATTATCCAAATGACTTTTTTATTTGTTAGGTTGTCTCTATATATACTAAGTTCTTTTTTTTTTATCCATGAAAATAGGAAGAAAAAAAAATTAATCATAAAATAATGAAAATGTATATAATTTTTTAAAGTAATCTCGGACTTTCTAAGTGCATATATTTAAATTTCTGAAATTTCATATAAATATTAAATAATAAGCAAAAGAAAATTTACTGAGAAAATCAGATAAACTCTGTCAACACCTGTTTGTGGCGCGCGAGAGAGAAATCGGAGATGTCATCGCACGCTAACGATCCTCGTCACCCCTCGGCGGCGAGACCCTACGTGGCGCCGCAGATTTCGCCGCAGGACCTTCCGATCGACTACGCCGGCTTCATCGCCGTCATATTTGGCGTCGCCGGCGTCATGTTCAGGGTTTGTGTTCGCAGCACCTCTTCGCCATCGATCTCACAACACAATCTTCGTTTCGACGCATTAACACTTTTTCTTTCTTTCTTTTCTGTTGTTTGTGAAATCAGTACAAATTGAGCTCTTGGATTGCGCTCATATTCTGCGCGCAATCCGTCGCGAACATGCGGAATGTCGAGAACGATCTCAAACAAGTTATGATGGCTATGATGTGAGTTTCTTCGCAATTCTTCATTTGCATTCTTGTGTGATTTGTTCTTTGTGAGTTGTTTTTTTTGCAGATCCGCGGATCTGATTGTGTGAGCCGTTATATTAAAATAATAAACCTAGAAAAAAAAAGTTGAAAATTGTTATTAGGTCTGGGAGCTAGTGCATTTTCCACTTTTCTAGAAATGTTATTTTTATGTTTCTGAAATACATACGTACATACGTAGGACAAAAAGAATAGGAATTTGTGTTCTTAAGGGGATGGAATCAGGAAAAAAATGTAGGCAAAACCAAAGAAGTGAGACTTGGAGGCTTACTTTTATGGATTGATGAACGGTAAGTTAGAATCGGGAATAAGGATCTTTCCCTGTTTTTTGTTTTTAACTTTTTGTAGTTTTTTTTTTTTTTTAATCTTATGGATAGATACTTATTTTGTTCCAGAGGTGTCAGGAGTAGGATCAAATAGAATTTTTCCTTTGTCTATAATCCAGTCTTAATTATTTTTGAGGACAGGAACCTGCCAAAGGGATGAAAGAGTAATAATTGCTTGGTTATTCCTGGGGGCAATACCTTACTGATTTGCAGAGCGTAGTTTTTGTATAGGCTTTGGTCATGTCTTGCTGATGAGGGAAATTTTAATAGGATTGGGATTGATGCTTGATTAAGATTAGCCTTTGGTTAGGTATTGGATCATGATAAGGATTGGGTTTTTGATGTAGAATTCTAGATGTTGGGCTGAGCTAATCTGGCCTCTGATATCCAAACTGTATGCTTGAATTATGTTCTGGTGTTTTTCAAAGGTAGGGGTGATAACTGGAAATTCGATCCATTTATCTACTAACCATCCAATGCATTCATGTATACATCCAACCAATCCATTTAATTATAAATATAAAACTTAATGGATTGGTTGGATTGCATCATCCTTTGTCATTGGATGGATTCCGACGTATTTTATGATCCCATTGGATCAACATCAGGATCAACATCCTTTGTCATTGGAATTTAGTGTGTTTGGGAGTAAGAAGGTGTATAAATATTGAACTTTATTGTCTAGTAATATTTTCAAAAAAATATAATGTAGTATTTTAAATGGATTGGTTGGATAGTGTTTTATCAAATGAGACATGGATGAATTGAATTCTTTACTTTATTAACAAATTATAAATGGCTTAATGGTTTATGTTTTACCAATCCATTATAATTCAATTCAAAATGTATCGAATCCATCTGTTAATCAAATATCTTGCTGTCTGCTTGTTTATGCACATATACTCCCCGTGGTTGTTTAAGGTATGCTTGGGAGTATAACAAAGGATGGAAAAGAATGGCTCATACTGGATTGCTATGGAATAGAACATATCACTCTATTGTTTGGTTGTTTAATGCTTTTTGTCAAGGGTGGGACTAGGATTTGAAAATAATAGAAATACTTTGTTAATGAAAATTTTTCCAAAATGAATTAAGAACATATTAATCGATTATATCTTTAATGTAATCGATTACAACAGTAAAAAAATAATTTTTTCAAAAACCTTTGAGTCAAAATAAAACCTTAGTAAAGAATTAAAAGCTTTGTTTGATTTTCATGAAAACCACTTTGTTAAATCAATGAATGAATGATTGAATGTATAAATGCATGGATCAATCAGATTGCTTTCCTTTTACATGAAATTCCAAGTCTTCAAGCATGTTGAAAGCACAAAACTCTTCTTGTATCAAAGACTTCCAAACATCATGAAGTTCCCCCTGTGTCCAATAGGATTTCCTCCCTTTGCCATTCTGCTCCCTCCTATTGAATAACTCCAAAACTACCTTTTTGTAAATTTTGCCATTTCATTTTCTATAATCCCCCTATTGCCAGCCTTCCAAACATAGCCTAAGGTATTCACAAAAGGATTAGAACAGTTATTAAATAGCTCCAAGCCCTCAACAAACAACAATAGCCTTATTCCACTAGGTGAGTTCAGTTATATGAATCATGCAACGCCATGGGGCTCTATAAAAATCAAATTCTCATGGATATTATTCACCATGAGATCCTATTTGATAATTTCCTTCAATGTCATTTTTTTGCCTCCCTTTACCCTTTTTTATCCCTTTACCCATTTTCACTTAGCTGAAAACTATGCAATTATGCTATATACTCTTCTCACTAGTGCCATCAATGGCCTTCTTCGCGCATGTCTAAAGTCTAAGCCACTTTAACGGATTTTCCGTCATCTTCTCCTTGACAAGTGTCACACCAATATTTCCTAATATGTTGTCCTTTCTTGGAAGGGTAAACAACTACACATCCATTTTAACATTTTCATTTTTGTTACTCTCACTTTTTTTCTCTTTTGTGTTGTCCCTTTAAAACCCAATATTTATTACCATAGAGTACAACTAGTTGTATAGTTATACGATAAAACTTTCTTATGAGCTTGTACATACATTGCCGTCGCAAATAACCTCTGAGTGGTTTCCCCATTTTAGCCACTCAATTTGTATCTATGTGATATCTTCACTAATTTTCCCATCATTTTGTAATATTGATCCCAAATACTAAACTTAGAAAAATGTGAAAATAGTGAACAGAAAGTGAGTGATTTTTAGAGGGTTAGAATGTAATATTCCTTATGATGAACTTCTGATTTTTTCTTTTAATTCTGCTGGGCACTCCCAACCTTTTCTTAATTCCAATCAATATACTCTGGGTAGATTCCTTTTGCTGCAGAATTTTTTATTTAATGGAGCATATGCTTTGCCCAATGCATCAATTAGGTAATTGTCGAATCTTGTTCTGTCAGGGTAGATAGGACAGCTACTTCTCACAGGTGTTTCTTTTGCAAAAATGTTTATAGGATTGCTGGTCAGTCATTTAAGTACATTATCTTCTTACGAATGTAGGTATTCCTATCAAATAGCCATATTCTTATGTGTGGACTGTTAAAAAGTGACCGAGATTGTATGTGGTGCTAATAACTACGCGTTTAAATTTATTTTTCTTCATACTGTGCAACTCTCTGAAGCATGCGTCAAGGTATATGACGTGTTATTTAATGCTTTAGGAGGAAAATGTCAAGGTATATGGAAAATAATGTTATTTCTGGTTAAATAAGTACCTATTCCTACTTACTTTTAGCATTTAATACTTTTGGAAATGTTTTTCAAAATTCAAATAATGGGAGAAGGAATGTGTGGTAGAAAGAAGCGGGAGTGAAAACCAATAGCTGGGCAAAAAGTTACTTGCATACCCATGTCAAGTAAATACGGCATGCCCATCCCTTATCATGGGGATTAAAATCAATGAAAACATAGGAATGTTACTTTCAAAGAAATCAATAATGCCCTGAAATTTGTTTCGAAAACCTGTACCAAATATTGAGAATGTCAAAATGTTTACTTTTCTGGAGAATAGTTTAATAATCCTTGAAATAAATGTAACCATGGAGCTTAGGAAACGGGTAGGATAGATTATTTTATTTTATTTTTTTTCTTTTGGAGCTAGCATCCGATTGAAATCCGGTTACCGCCTCAACAACTGATAATAAGCCTATATGGCCAAAGTGGACTCGGAAGAGTCAACATTGTTGTGGTTCATCAATCAGGTTTAGGTTCCTGTCTTCTTAAAACTCAAAGGACATAAGTAATGTCTAATGTACGAAATAGTCATCTTGGATAGTAATGTCTAATGTAAGAAATAGCTTATATGCCATTACTGAAAAATGCTAAATTGTAGTTTACTGAGTTATATTATGTTGACGAGGAAACTACTGATGTTTGGTAACTTGTCCCAGCATAAAAAATACGTTCACATTTTTGCTCTGTTCTAATGTTTCGCTGCACACATAGAATAGAGTCAAAGGTATGGATACATTTATGATTGAGATTTTCAGCCTGTAAGAATGCTTAAACCAATTGCTTACTTTCTCCAGACATAATGTTAATCTTGGATATTAGTATTACCATAATCATAGACTGCATATATATATATATATATATATATATATATATATATATATATATATATATATATATATATATATACCACTAATGTCGTGTGCAGCAATTAAACAAATTAAAATAAAGCGTAATGTCTGTAAATAACAAAATGATCTTGAAATTCAAAGATTTTAAATTCACAAACTAAACCTTGATGATGAGAAAGATATGTAATTCTAGAATGAATTTTTATCATAATGTTGAGAAACTTAGATAGTCTTGAAAGATAAGTAGTATGCAAATAAAGAAGAGGAATCGGAGAATATCGAAGATGATCAATTTTTAGAGATTTTTTAGAACTTCAAACCACTTCTACCTCCTTCATTCATAATGAACATATTTATAGTACAACCCACGATGCTGAAGAGGAATCCCAAGCTCTTAAAAGATAAGATTACAGATAAGATTACAACATCACATTGGCCAATTAAAATCTTTACACCTGGCCTTATCCTAGACACATGGAATCTTACAATAGTAAAGTAAATAATAGACACTCATAATTTACACAGTAGAAATATTCTTGGCAACAGTTTTGTAACACTTCTGATTGGTTAAATAGTCTTGTCTTCTTTTATTCAGATAATTCTTCTCACTTGAAATAATTCAACATTTCCTTATTTCGCAAGTAAGGATTTGAGTGGGTAGTTCTCCCTTCATCTTTAATCTTTAATGAATTATTGCTTGAGGGTCCTCCCAAAGTCTTCATCTTTATAAGTCTTTCTTGAAACTTTTATTGGGATGTTGTTGTAGCGAGTTCCGCCATTATTAGCTTCTTTTCATCTAAAAATAATGTTTCTTTGTCTAACTGAGTATCCTCTTGAGGTCTTGCAATTTTATTTGCTTTGGCCCAAATAATAATTTTTTCTCTACTCACTAGATTAATATCAAATTTTTTCCACTATTTTACTTTAACTTTTCTTGACAACAAATAGATATACCTTTTCTACTGGCTGTGGGAGAAGACTTCTAGTTGTACCAAAATCTCAAAACCACTTGATAAACCATTTTGGAAATTTTAATGAGATGCCTCTTTTAAACCAAATAAATCATGAATGTTTATCAGCTCTAAAATATAACATCTTATACCACTTTAAGGCCACATACTACCTTGGTAGAAATAATAAAAACAAAATAATCCCTATATCTCAGTCTCCAAGACCCCCAATAGGATCAATTTCAAGACCATTAATAGTTACTAAAAAATACCAACCTTTTCAATACTTTAATACTTTAGTAGGACCCAGATATTTCTAGAAATCCAATACCCCTTCTACTTTCAAAACTGATGCAGAAAATGATCCTGATTATATTGATAAAGAAGAAATAATCCCAATATTAGTAACCGAAAAACCCTAGTTAAAATTAAATCTTGTTGAATTAGCCAATAAACTTTTCCCTGAAAATAGCCACTATCCTATAACCCATGAGCTTAAAGATAGAACTTTTTATGAGTTCATCTTAGTTGATACTGATTCTATAGAGATTAAGCACACTAAAGATGCAGATGGAGTAATTCAGTTTTCCAAAATAAAGATTATGAACATCCTATCAGATCAAGAATGGGGACAACCCTTGTTTGTTCCTAAAAAGTTTTCAAGAGTCTTTAATCCATAAGAATACAATTATTATGATTACATGGATACATGGTATAAGATGACCTGATAAACATTCGTGGTTTATTTGGTTTAAAAGATGCATCTCATTAAAATTTTCAAAATGGTTTATCAAGTGATTTTGGGATTTTGGACCAACTAGAAACCTTTTCCCACATCCAGTAGAAAAGGTATATTTGTTTGTTGTCAAGGCAAGTTAAAGTAAAATGGTGAAAAAAATTTGATATTATTCTGATAAGTAGAGAAAAAAATATTAGTTTGACCAAAGCAAATAAAATTGTAGGACCTCAAGAGGATACTCAATTAGATAAAGAAGCATTATTCTTAGCTGAAAAGAAGCAAATAATGGCAGATCTCACTACAACGACATCCCCATAAGAGTTTCAAGAAAGACTTATAAAGATGAAGAATTTGGGAGGACCCCAACAATAATTCATTAAAGATTAAAGATGAAGGGAGTAGTACCCAGTCAAATCCTTACTTGCAAAATAAGGAAATGTTGGATTATTTCAACATAGAAAAATTATCTGAATAAAAGAAGCAAGACTATTCAACCAATCAGAAGTGTCAGCAGAAACGACAAAACTGTCGGCAAAAATATTTCTACTATGTAAATTATGAGTGTCTATTATTTACTTTACTATTGTGAGATTCCATGTGTTTAGTATAAGGCCAGGTGTAAAGATTTTAATTGGCCAATGTGATGTTGTAATCTTATCTTTTAAAAGCTTTGTATTCCTCTTCAGAACCATGGGTTGTACTATAAATATGTTCATTATTAATGAAGGAGGTAGAAGTGGTTTGAAGTTCTAAAAAATTTCGAGTTTTTGATCATCTTCGATATTCTCCCGTTTCTCTTCTTTCTTTGCATACTACTTATCTTTCAAGACTATCTAAGTAAGTTTCTCAACATTATGATAAAAATTCATTATGGAATTACATATCTTTCTCATCATCAAGGTTTAGTTTGTGAATTTAAAATCTTTGAATTTCAATATCATTCTGTTATTTACAGACATTATGCTTTATTTTAATTTGTTTAATTGCTGCTTAATACGACATTAGTGGTATATATATATATATATATATACACACACACACACCACACAGGGTGGAAGACGGATTAAAGAAGAGAAATTATAAGACAAAAAACATCAATGAAAAGTAGGATATGAGACGGATTCTACATGGCTGAGAACCAGGAAAATGTATTATAAAATAATTAAAGTTAAACTCTCAAGCGCGACAAGCCGTCGAGATGAGATGGATCAGATGAAAAGAGAAAGATAGGATTATGCAGAAAACATGAAAAAATGAGGAAAGATCAAGATTGTATTTCTCAAACATTACAATATTAAAACTCAGAGGAATACCTATGCAAAGAACTCTTTAAATCTAAAAACTTGGTTACAAAACAAGGGAGGTAACCTTTTTAAAGACAAAAATATTTGTTGCTACAGTTCCGGTAACAAATTTCGGACGATCTACCGCTAGAGTGAACAATGATCAACCGCAGGAAAAGATGATGGAATGATGATGTCAGTCTTCAGCAAGATTTATTCTGTAACAGTCGTCTTCATTCTGATTGAAATCATTTGAAGATGATGAAGAAATTTCTTTAAGCTTCTTTGTTGAGGATGAAACCTCTTCTTTCTTCATAAGATTGAGAATAGTTTGCAAATTCTCAACAAACTTTTCCTTTGAAGATGATGCTGAAAGGGCCACCCTTTGATTGAGAAACTGACAAGTCTCTCCTGTTGCTTTGGTTAATTTAGGATGACTTTTAAACCAAAGTTTTACCTGATTAGGATGAGCCCTTGAGTGATCAAATTGAGACCACCATTTGTCTAAGGCTTGTCTTGTGAGCATGGACAGTTGTCCTTTAACAGAGACATTACCATAAACATAACACCATTGGAAAATTCAGGTGCTAGGAAAGAATGATCAACAAACTCAAATTTCATTGTAAAGATAGTTAGTCCTGATACAACCTCGGAAGAAAGTATTTCAAGGATTGGTCCATAAAAATTCCACGAATGAAGAAACTATTGAGGAAATTTGTACTAAACATTTTGTTTGAGGTAAATTAACCATGATTGCATAAAGTTTTTATTTTGAAAATAGAAGACGTTATGTCAGATAGATTGATAATCCCAGTAAGAAAAATCAATGGGATCATAATTTTGAGATTTTTATTTTATTTTATTCAAATCTCCAAATTCTCTTGGTGTTAGTACCTTAAGGATTTGAAGCGTTGAATAAGCTATTTGCTCAGAATTATTATTTTTATGATGTTTAATCTGGACTGAATTTGTATCAACCAGAATAAATTCATAAAAATTGTGTTTTGCTAACTGAAATTGGTTTGTAATGAAACTGGTTACCCTGGAAATCTTTTGGGAAGATTTTATGGCGGATTTTGTTTGGTTTAGGGTCCCAAAATTCAGGTTCCATTTGAATAACATCCTGGTACTTGTTTTTCGTGATGTATTGGGTTTGTGATTTAGGCTTATCGATTGTCATTGGTTCAGGTTGGTGAACAAGGACTTTGCCTTTAGGTTGGTGGAGGATTATTTGTTTATTTTTAAAAAATTTAATCACGGTTGAAAGACTTTCATTGTCTTCTTTTTCTAAAGCTATGTCAGCCCATGATTTATATGGAAGACCTTTGGGAAGATAGGTAAGACTTTCTTCTTGAAGGCTCAGAAGTGTTTGAATAGACATGGCATAATCAGTCTTTGTTTGTGATTAAGGTTTAGTTTTTTGGGTGGATGACCAGTTTGTGATTGGGAAATATGGGTGGATGACCCTGATTGTGTTTGAGGGACCTGGGATGATGATCCCGATTGGGTTGATGACCCTAATTGGTTTTTGGGATCAACTTCCTGCTTGGAAGAGGATCCTGACCCAGAATAGGCGTTTAGACTAGCTATTGATAGTCTGTCAGAGCTACCTCTACCTATTCCCCTGGAAGAGTAAGACTTTGCCGATTTCAACATTGAATCCTTACTAATTTTCTCCCTGTAAATATTCACAAGGTTGTCTGGAAGAGAGTTTAAGGTATCTTTGAGAAATTCAATTTCAAAATCAAAGATACTTAAGACTGCTGGTCATATGACAAAAATTTTTTGATGTTAAAAGATGTTAAAAACCAATTGTTATAAAAAGTAAATAAGAGAATATTATATAATCTAGCACTCCCTCTCAAGTTGGAGCATATATGTGATATGAACCCAACTTGTTATAAATGTGGTATACCTACTAAAAAGGATAGGCAGTTCTACTCGTGTGGTCGTGTTGAATAAATGATAGCTCGACAACAGTCAACAAAGGCCTATAGTTACGACGGATACTGTTTACCCGTGAAAAGAGCACACATTGAAAGCATGAGAAGCACGCGCATGGGGGCACGTGTGGCATCAAACGGCGACACAGTTGCGGTGTCTAGGTCATCAAAGACAGGCGACAATGGTCGCAAGTAGGCACATGTAGGATTTTATTTTTCTCCATTTCTTCTTCCATAATGTGAACACGATAGTTTGTACTTAATTTCCATGTAATATAAATTTCACGCCCGTTTCTTCACTGTTTAAACTGTTGACTTGATGTTAATCTGAATCCCAGGTTTTCTTTAATGGGATTGATAACAAACTACTTTGGACCTCCTAGACCCGGCAAACAAAGTTGAAATCTCAAGATTTTGAGGCAGCAATGACCTTTTTGTGAGGGTCTTTTCGGGAATTAACCAACAAGCGTGTAATAGTTTTAGTCATTGAATGTTTCTCTGATCTTTATGTATTAAAGATGCTTGCGAAGACTGGATATCCGTGTATTTGGATAATTTTATGGTTTAGTGATTTATATACTAGAGATAGATAAGATAGTCTGGAATCTGAGGATAGCTACACTATTAAGAATGTATGCACTCCATGGTCAAATTATCAATTTTCATAAAATATATTTCCTCGTTATCGTTAATTTATTTGAAATTATAGTCTTTTAATAAGAGTATTTTCACTTCAGAAGTTAAAGCATGTATTTTTTTTAATTTATTAAATCAATAAACATTAAAAAAAATCTATTAGATTATTTGTTCAGCTGTTTTCGGTTTTAACGGAAATCTCAAAAATAATGAAACAAAATAGGAAAAAAAGTATAGAAAAAAGGTATGGGCTAAGCGATTCTGTTCAGAGTATCCAAACATTATACAAAAAAACAATTTTCTGATACATGTACTAAAACAGAAAGTGAAACGTAAATCACTTCATTTTCTTTAGAGTAACTTTTTTTTTTTTTTTTTATGTATGTACGGAAAAGGGAATAAAAATGAAAGAAAGAAGTATTGATTGAGGTAGACTTCAAAGTAGGATTAATCTGAAACACTTTAAATGATATTTGTAGACTACTTTCCCACCGATAAAAAAGTGGTATTTGTAGAAATGAATTTTCATTTTTTATTTGGCATATTCTATCCTAAAAAAGTGACAATAACTTGAGTATTAAACCAAAAGGTTCCAATATAGTTGGGTATGATGTTGACAAAAGTTTGATTTTTTACTTCTCAAGAATTATTCTTATGATTTTGTTATGGGATACATTGCTTCTAGCAAAAAAAAAATAGAATATTAAAGATATCTAATTCAATTAATTAAGTAAAATGTGTGAATTATTATAGCCTCTTAATATCTGTCTTCAAAAATAATAATTAAATTTTATTCTAATTTGCAACGTCACCTTGAAAATACATTTATAAAAAGGAAAGTTCAAAAGTAATGGAAAAATAATAAACCCAAAAACTAAAGCAAAAAACAAATAACACCCAAATAAACAGATAAGAATTTAATTAAAGCACACTAAGTAAGGTTTTTACATTGTCAGACATACAATGCATAGAATTAATGCTGTCATTTTTATAAATTTATATATTAAATATTATTAATTAAAATACGGTGTTTTCAATTTAAATACCCATTATTCTCTAAAAAAAAGGTACCTTTGATCTCCATGAACATCTATAAAAAAATGTTGCAAAAAACCAATGAAAAAACTACATATATACCAATGCTTGCCAATGCTTTTTCTAGCAATTTGAAAGAATGTTTAACATTATTATACCACATTTGATGTAATTTTTAAATGTAAATAAAACCTAAATAGTTTCAACCATGAAACTAAACTCATCTTAATTTCCAAACGTCTTCAACAGATCAAATTCATTCTTTATTTGTTACTCATAAATTCATTATTATATATTACACTTCTCACATAAACACTCAACAATCTAGTGCGCTCATTTTGAATAACTGCTTAACATCAGCATTCCTTGTCCAGCTTAAACGAAACAAATGACAAATTTAGTTCTTGAATTTGTATCTCACTATTATTTTAATCCCTTAAATTAAGAAACAACTTGAATTTTGTTATAATATCATTTAAGCTCCTAAAATTATTTCTTTTTTTCATTTTGGTCCCTAAATTTATGTTATTATTATCACTTAAGTCCACTTACTAGAGACCAAAATGAAAACAAAGGGATAAATTTCAGGGACTTAAATGAAACCCTAACAAAATTCAAACTTTGATTTGAGTTTTTCTTAATTTGAAGGACTAAAATGTCTCTTGCACCATTCTATAATTGGTTATGTGTTGAGATCACTTGTAGCTTCATCAAGGAGTATAACTCTTGAGTCCTTTAGAAATGCTCCAGAGAGCTGAGTTCCATGATCTCGAACCATCATGTTAAGTCGCTAAACTCAAATTTACAGAATTAATGAGATAAAGGCCTTTTAATGAGATTGTTCCTCTTTCCATATATGGTTTCGTCTTCATTGTTTTAAACATTTTATAGGCAACAACTTGTCATGTGCATCAAATGTAGTTAAGCAAGAGAAATGCTAAAGCATCCGATCGTTTTTAGCCGAGTAACTTACCGAACCACTTGCTTTTGTCATCTGTCATTGCTTTTGTACATGTCAAAATCTGGAAGTAGTGCACGTCAAGGTGAACGTGCCCAAGGTAGGCTCCAGATTTTGTACACAGTGAGTTGGATTTGTTAAGAAGGGGGACTTGCAAAACAAAAGAGATGACTCCGACGCTCAAGTAAGTACATCAATTATGTGAGAATGAGAATGTATATATGTGTATACCAATGAGCGTATGTATGTTCCAATGAGAGTGTGTTGAAGGGTTAGATGAACCCTGATACTTATAGAGTGAGGGGAGTCTCGGGTCCTTGTATGTCGGGGTTGTTACAATGGTGTAACAACCCTTGAACATAATTATTAGCCTATAGATAATGACTAACAGATAATTTCAGGTTATAGATAATTAGGCTTACAGATAATGTGTACCTTATAGATAATTCGTAGCTTGTACATTATCAATAATATTCAAATATGGGGGCATTAGAGATAACCTGTTTGGCTTAACATCCCGGCTACTGAGGGGGAGACGTTTGTGCTCCTGTAGCAGGGCTTTTGTGGAGGGTTGACATGTGTACTGGGATACCACGTAAGTGGCTACGTGTATTTTGCGGATAGTACATAAGCCCCCCAAGCTCTGAGCCAGCTTGCAGGTGAAATAGATTGTCTTGTGTCGAGGGAGACTGTCCGATGTCGATGGAGATTGCCTAGTGTCAAGGGTAGTAGCCTTGACAAGTAGGAGGGTCGTGAGCTTGTCGAGCCCCCCGACTGTGGACAAATGTGTTGATGGTGATAACCTTGACAGATGCGGGTTTGTCAAGCTTCTGAAGCCTGGACAAGTGTTGTCTGCTGTTATCAAGTTGTCCAGGGAGGACATGCTTTTTGCTATACTATGAGGTTGAACATGTCAAGCAAGTAAAGTATCCATGTTGGACAACTTTGACCTTATCAAATCGTTGGAGAATTCATTGAAGGCAAGCGTTTTGCTTGTCCTTTACCACAGGCGCGTGGGGCGTATGCACATAATCTTGCATACGTGTCACTCGTGGAGTGGGCACGTACTAGAGATGTGGATAGTGGGTGAGTGGAGATTTCAAAGGAGTAGTTTCAACTCCCGCCAGTTACAAAAGTTTGTGCCTCCATTTAAATGGAGTGGAGATTTAACATCTCCATCATTGCCATTCTTGCATTTCTGACTTACTATTCTCTAGAATCTTCCTTGCTTCTTGCTTGCGATTCACAATCATTCTTCCTTCTTCAATTTTCTTCTTCTTTCAAAGTATTTTTCTTTGATCATGTCTTATTCTATTATTTCTGATTCTGCCATGGGCTTGGGCGGTAGTGATTTCGGGGGTTCGATCCAGCAACCCCTAGTAGATCGGGAGGTCATCTCCATTGGTGACTCCTCAGAGGAAGACACATGTCAGGGGACCTCCGATAGCGAGTCCTCTTCTTCATGGAGGAGGATGAACTCGCGCAAAGTTGGCGACGATACTTCTCTCCCCCGCAGGAGAGTGGTGTTGCCTTCTTCCGCTTCTCTGGTCGGGGAGCTTGTGCTGGTCACCACCATTCTTCCTCTTTTTTCTTCTAGAAGAGAGGGAAGAAGTGGTCGCTAGGACGTTAGGGTTCCCCCCCCGTACGCGGTGTAGCCACAGTGTTGGGTCGTCATCATCTTCCCCTACCGTTGATGGCTATGAATGGGTGACAGAAGATGTTTTGAAATACCGATCCTTTATCACCTCTGCAGCTAGTGTCGATGCTCTTTGGCGTTAGCTCAGATTGACAAACCCTGAGGACTCCTGCAAGGTGATCGTTGAGGCTTGTTGGAGTGATGACTTCCTTTTTCTGAGGGCGGCACTGAGTTGTTTGCCCTTCTTCTTCATGTACCGGTGCCTCTTCGATGTGCTCTGCTTGAGTACTTGAATATAGCCCCCTCCCAACTTCATCCTAATAGTTGGGTATGGTGAGGGCTTTTGAGATTTTGTGCCCCTTCTTCAACATCCAACCCAATGTGTCAGTGTTCTTGTACTTCTTCCAGATGAAGTTGACGGGCAAGATTGTTTGGGTATCCATGAACAGCATATCCAAGAAGTTGTTCAAGTTTGACTCGAACATCTTTCGTCGCTTTAGGACTATTTCTTCAAGGTTCGTGCTATTGACGTCGTGGCTGATGGATTGCCATTGATGTTCAATCGGGACGGGGAGCCCCGCTTCTTGTCCTATTGGCAGTCTGATCCCACCAGGTTCAAGTTATTTGATGAGGATCTATTGACCCTAGTGGAGAGGGTGGACAAGGCCATCTTGGAATGACTGCCGACTTCTCTGGACGTGCGAGTTATTTTGTCCCTTCCTTCAGCAGATGACCCTCTCGTTGCTATGGATTGTAACATATCTTGCCTTGTCTTCTTCTATGAATAATGTGTTTGACCTTAACTTGAATTGACACTTGTCGTGTTTCGATAATTTTGCAGGTATAATGGACGATATTCCTTAGAGGCCCTTGGTTAAGCACGTTGGACCTGATGGTGGGGCTGTGCCACCTTCATCTTCTAACCCTCCTGCTGGAGGTGAGGGTCGACCTACTATTGGGGTTGGCCCTACAAGTATTGAAATTTTGGAAGCTTCCCCTACAATCCCTTCCTCTATTTTGGCTAAGAGGAAGCGAGATGACGGTGTTGAGACCTTCGATCGCAAGAAGTTGAGGGCCTCTCTCAGCCTTCATGCAATGAGGCAGGTTGTCGGGTGTAATATCTTGAATTGTTAAACATATGATTAAGCACGTGTCAAGCTTAGGATTAAGCTTATAAATGAGGAGATAGTATTAGATTTTGGAATTTCTTGAAAGGAGGCTTAAAAGTTTGAGAAAGAGTGGAAATAAGCTTTTCTGGCCTGTGGCGCGACCCACGTGAAGTGCGGCGCGACCCGCGCCAGATGCATAAAAT